>ML675604.1:18236007-18368756 GCA_007922155.1 Mesoclemmys tuberculata
AGGTCAGACTAGATGATCATATTGGTCCCTTCTGACCTATGAGTATGAGTCTATGAGACAGCAGCTGGCAGGATTTAGCAGCATACATTAATGGTTCCTCATACACATTTCAGACTGTTTTTCAGTTATTTAAATGTGCAGTACTGAAGACATTGTTTTCTCTTATTGGGAGACCCTCCTCTTAGAACAGTGCTCTGCCTTCAAGTGTTAAAGGTAACTAGACTTCCAAAAGATCCTGAAATAAAGGAATAAAGGCACAAAGAATCACACCACCACTCCTAGGAAAGAATAGGAGACCTAGAGAAACTATTTTAAGATTATTTCATTAGAAAACAAAGAGCATTAGAAGCTGCAAAAAACAAGGTCCTAAAGCAAAGATGTTATCTTTATACTTTAAGATCACTTCATTAATATCGAACAGTAATGTCAGCAAACAGGAATCTACTTCACTAAAAAAATTCAATCAATCATAAAACATTTTATCATTTTTGTGCATTTAAAGAAAATCATACCAAGGGATGTCTACAACACTAGGAATTTACATCCGTATAGTTTCATGTCTCAGGGATGTGAAAAATCCAGATCCCTGAAACATGTAGCAATAGCTAACTCACCTCCAGTGTAGCTAACACTAAACTGATCGAAGAACTCTTCCTTCGACCTAGCTACTGCCTCTCAGCAAGGCGGATTACCTACGCTGACAGGAACCCCTCCCATTAGTATAAGTAACGTCTACACTGAAGCACTGCAGCTGCCCTGCTACAGTGTTTTAAATGAGAGTGTCTGTTCATTTTTTTAACAACATTATTTTTAATTATATGTTACATCATGCAAACTGGGTATTGCATGGAATAGTCTTCCGCTTTGTGCACTGGCCACAATTCACTATGCAATCTGTATTTATTGCAAGTTATCTGCTTGAGGTAAAAATAATTCTAAGCAAAACTGGTGATAATTTCCACTACCACCATATCAATCTTGGAAGCAAACTAAATTGGTTTACCTAGCCCTAACACTCACAGAATATTATAATACATGCAAGAGTAAGAACTACTAGCCATTTCTAAAACAGTTTATACAATGACTTGTTTGCTCTTTCAAATTTCAAAATGACATTCAGGCAAACCAAAATAGTAAGCAAAGTTTCTAAAACATGCCAACCATTCACTGTGTTTTAGTATAAACCTACAGATGGAATGTCCAAATCAAAAATAATTCCATAAAGTTTTGGAATAAATCTTAAAATATGTTTGATTAACTACCTCTTCACTAGAGTTTGATTTCTAAAAATGGGGTGGTCCTCCAATTTAGCTTCCACAGAATGATCTGGAAAAAAATCGGCACTCGATTTATGCTCCAACCACCATACGGGGCGGGCGGGGGGGGGGGGAATGTCCAATCATCGTATTAATGGCATGACCTATTCCATGCATTTTGTTTTATTTTTATTTTTGAGAAAAAGATAAAAATGAAATTTTGTTTAAGTCAAGGAAAGAATGGATTCTCAATTAACTATCCAAAGCAGAGTTTCATAGAAGTGAGAGCAAGAAAAGTGCTTTCATTTGTAACCAAAGCCCAGTACAGTATTCCTGTCCCATTACAAAAATGATAAGGTCAAAAACTTTATGCGTTGGGTTTATCCAGGGAGATTAAGCTGGTCTAAAGCAGGAGTGTCCTTGAACTCAACGGCTCAAATCGAGGGGGGAGCAACAAGGATCTATCATAGAAAAGCAAGATACACGGGAGAACCATTACTGCCTGTGAGGCAACTTATGTTTTAAAAAGTCGCCAGGGTGATTTAACACAACTGAACTTCAGTTTTCCGGAGAAATGAGGGATGAGTGGACCTGAAGAGAAGCTTAAAATAGAAAGGAAGCTATTCTCTCACATCACACTCACACAGTAATAAGACTCTTAGATGCTGGCACAGCAATCTGGCTATGTTTAACAACTGATACTTGTAATTTAGCAAGTGTCTAACAAAGCTTTCTAATAGCACAAACAAATTATTAGCCATGCTGTTTTCAGTAATATTTTTATTTCTTATTTCCCCTGGTGTATAACTGACTAATTCTTTCACTAAATTATAAATGAGGATAAATCCCTTGTCAAAATATCTGGGCAGTATGTTATCAAGAGAATCAGTCTTGCACAGACAGCCATTTGATCCTATTACACAGAATTGTTTGAACTGACTGAGAACCTATGGAAAGAAATATGCTTACCAGATTTTTTTGAATAGCCGGTCCAACACTGACAATGAGTTTTCTGCTCTTCATTTTACAACACAGAATCAGACTAATCATTAATGGGGAAAAGCCTGGCACACTTATAGGAAAATCCCTAGTGAGACTGCTTGCGAAGAGAAAAGCTCTCTCTCCAACTCAAATTATAAGCTTTACTATTTAAATTTCCACTGAAATATCCTTAAAAAAAAGGCCAGAGCCCAAAAGAAAATTAAAGCTGTCCTACCAACATCCAACAAGGATGGAATGGGGAACCTAGGTTTGTTCGTTTTTTGGAGAAGAGAAGTCAGGAAAGCACAGATTTATTTTTCTTGGAGGAGTCAGGTTTGTCATTTTATAAATGGGGCTTTAACAGTTGTGAAACTCCATCAATGGCTTTATAAACAAATTTCTACTGTATCCAGAATTTGTGTCTAATTGATGGGGTACTCTGGAATGCAGTACCAGGCATTGATTGCGGCATGCAGATCAAATAATGAATATGAATATTGTCAGGTGGCCACTTTGTACATTTCTTCTTAAAAGAGGATTTCTCTGTCTCTGAAGCAGATACTGCACTGATCTAGGAAGCTAGGTAAGTTTGAAATGTAGCTTTTTTGCTCTGAAGGACTCCTTGACACAAAATTTTAGCAGCATTACTACAGACTCAAGTTTTTGAGGCCTGTTTTTTTTTTTTACATCTACATAGCATAGAACAAGAAGAGCTATAATTTTATTTTAAATGTTTGTTTTTATACACCCAGCAAATGCCAATGCTTTATTTCAGGGAGCTTTGAATTTGGGCAGAAAGATGTGAAGACTACAATATGCAATCAGTAACAGCTGACGCATGGAATAAGCACTGGATCAATCCAAAATACTAACTTGTCAGACTGAAAATATCAAAAGGGATCTTACTACAACTTCAAATTTTAAGACCATATGGCCCATCATAACTACCAAAAATTCTACCTGCAGAGAAAGGCAACACAATAGTGAAGAAAAGGGCTCAAATGGAAAATCCTAAGAAAACATCTAGATCCATATTAAGATTTCATGGGAATCCTCTATTTTCTGAAGATCAATCAGTGAAAAGAAAACATCTGGTGTGAGGGTGAAAATATCCAATGCAGTTTATGCACTTCCGATTAACTCTTGCATCTGACCCTCAAGAATCTTCCAGAATATCACAATGATGAAGCCCAAAGAAGTATCTACATAGAGCATCTATATTCTTAATTAGGTTACTTGCAAATACTCCTATTACATTAGCTTTACTTCCAGGGAGAAGTAAAACTTTTGCTAACTTTTCGTAACCGTGCTCTTTGAGACATGTTGCACATATTCATTCCACTCTGTGTGTGTACACCCCATGCACCGTTATTGGAAATTTTTCCGTAAGCAGTTTGCACTCCACTGGCATCAGTATGAAGCGCCCAGCCAATCCCAAGCCCCTTCAATTCCTTCTTTCTGGAAACTCCAATACCAAGAGATAGGAAGGCAGGTGTGGAACAGATGCATGCAACACCTTGCAAAAAAAAAAAACAACAACAACCACACCACCATTATGAAAAGTTAGTACCCATTTTTATTTCTTCGACTAATTGCATGTGTGCATTCCACTCGGTGACCCCCAAGCAGTTAAATAGGTGAAGGGACCGGAATCCATGTACATATGGATTGCAGTCCAAATCTGGCATCATCATGTGATTACTGAGTGACAGTGTAATGGAAGGAGAAAATATGCACCGATGACAGGTTGTGGCTCTGCAAATGTCCAGAATAGGCATCAGTGTTAGGAATGTTGTTCAGGATGCTTGTGATCTTATGGAATAGGCAGTCAGCTTGATCTGAAGAAGACACCACCACAACAAAACATGCACAGATGCAAGAAGCTATCTGGGATTAAATTATCTGTGTGAAGATTACAAAACCTTTCATTCTGTCCACTGTGGCCACAAACAGTTGGGTGGACCACGGAAAATATCTGATCCTGTCTATGTAGAGTGCCAGTGTTGATCTAATGTCCAGTGGGTGTCAGCTGTTGCTCATTCCTATTTGCATGTGGTTTGCACAGCAAAGCACAGGCAAGTAAATTGATAAATAAGAAAACCAAACTATATTGGAGAGAAGCCTTGCGTGAGGGTGTAACAGTACACACCTATCTTTAAAGAAGACTACACCGGAGCTCAGATGTGAGGGTGTGCACTTCGGAGACCCTTCTGTCAGAAGTAATATCAAATCAGGAAAACCACCTTCCATGAAAGGTGTAGTTAAGCGGCATGTTGCTAAAGGCTCAAATGGTGATCCCATAAGTTTAAACAAAACTAAGCTCAAGACCCAAGGGAAAACTGACTTCCTCAGCTGAAGGTACAACCTTTCTGGGCCTTTAAAGAAGCTAAATGTCATGTCTTCAGAACAAAGAGAACATTTATCTGCATGAGGATGGAAAGCTGATATTGCTGCCAGGTGACCCTTGATAGAGGAAATCATTAAGCCTTGCTGTTTCAGGTACAGCAGATAGTTAACTATTTGTTGGGTGGACGAATGCACTGATGAGACTCTGGTTTGACAATCCTAGATAAAAAAACCACTTCCACTTTGACAGGTAGGTGTCCATGATAGAGTTCTTTCTGCTACCTATCAAGACCTGATGAACTTACTCTGAGCAAGCCTGCTCTTTGGGATTTAACCACGGAGCTTCCATGCCGTCAAATGAAGGGATCACAGGTTTGGGTAGAGCAGCTAGTCATGGTCCTGAGATTAATACTGTGTTGAGCAGGACTGAGACTGAAGCTGCCAATGAGAGGTCCAGTAGAGTGGAGAACCAGGGCTGGCACGGCCATGCTGGGGCTTTGACTATAACCCAGGCATGGTCCCATTTGCTCTTTAGTAGTGCTCTGTGTAGGAATGCAACTGTGGGAAAAAGCATAAAGTCTTCCCATCCAGGAGAGCGCAATGGCATCTGAGAACCCTGACTGCCACCTTGTAGGGAGCAGAAATGGTGACCTTTCCTGTCACGAACAGGTCTATTTAGGGAGTCCACCAATGCTGGAAAATGCATCTGGCTACATTCAGACAAAGAGCCCACTTATGTTGAATACAGAAAGGCCTGCTCAGGCAATCTGCTAGCTCGTTCTTCACCCCAGGAGGTAAGAGGCCTCGATTGATTGAATGGGCTATGCAAAATTCCCACAGATGAACTGCTTCATGAAACAAGAGAGATAATAGAGCTCCTCTCTGGCTGTTGAGGTAAAACATTGCTGCGATGTCGTCCATAAAGACAAACAGGAATATCCCCCAATATGAAGTAGGAAAGCCTGACAGGCAAGACAAATAGCCTTGTCTGAATTGATCAGTAGTTCTCGTCTTGAAGGCTGACTGAATAAGATGAACACTGGATATAACTTAAGCTTTGCAGTTGTCCCTGACTAGTCAGTCGTCCAGGTCTGGGTAGCTCTGCATTCCTAGTTTCTGAGGAACTCTACCACATGAATACTTTTTGTAAACACTGAAGACGCTGCAGATAGGCCAAACGGAAGCACCATGAACTGGTACTGAGAGTGCTTCACTACGAATGTGAGGGACTTTCCATGTTCCTAGTATACTGACACATGAAAGCAGATGGCTCTTAAATCGAGGACAGTGTACTAGCATACAGGATCCAGAAAGGGAATAATGGATGCCAGGGTGAAAATGTGAAATTGAAAAAGATAGTTATTAAGCTGATGAAGGTCTAAAATAGGCATGAGACCTCCCCTGGCTTTCGGAATTAGAAACAACAGGAATAGAAACCCTTCTCTCAAATTCTGCAAAACCTTCTCTACTGTTACCACCCGGAGAAGAGATTGAACCTCCTGGATGAGAATTCTTCAAGACAGAGGTTCCTGAAGAGGGAAGAGAAGGGGTAAAAATAAATTGGAGCATGTATCCCATTTCTACAGTACTCAAAACCCAACAATCCATTGTAACACAGGACCAAGGACTGAGGAAATGTGAAAGACAGTTTGCAAACAAAGACAAAATAGAATCTAGCATCCTGGGAACCAGTACGGAGTCCTCAAGCATGCCATCAAAATGTCAGCTTAGAACCCCTGGATGTCTAGGTGGAACACACATTGAAGCAGAGAGAAGGAGGTAGTCTACACTTCAAATCTCTAGTCGTCTTCTTCTGCAAGTCCCTGGAGCAGAACATTGGAGGGATTGCTAAGGTTTGAAGTGCTTCCTGGAAGGGCCTGGAGTGTACACAACCCAAAGGACTTTAATGTTGCCCGTAAATCTTTTAATTGACTGAGTTTACTTCAGTTTGCTCTGAACAGAGAGAGGCTCCTTCAAAGGGAAGGTCCTGCATAGTTTGTTAGAACTCCTGTAGGAGCCCAGAGGACTGCAATGAAGAGCTCCTACGCATGGTAACTGCCAAAGCCATGGACTAGAGACTGAATAAGCCGCATCTAGAGCAACTTGCAGTGAGGCCCTCTACACCCATTTTCCCACATCCAGTAGCAAGGAGAACTCTTGCCTAGAATCTTCTGGGAGCATGTCTTTAATGTATGGGGACTCAATGGTGAAATTTAAAGTCATACCTGACCAAAAGTGCATGCTGGTTTGGAATCCTGAGCTGCAACCCCCCTGCTAGAATCAACTTTCCTATTAAATATGTGTATCTTCTTTTAAGTCTTTTGATTTTGGGGATGCATTTCCCTCTCATTGGCAGCAGATACTACCAGGGACCCAGGCGGGGTGGGTAAAGAAACTTATCTCAGAACAGGTACATAGTATTTGTATTTGGCCCTCTAAACTGGAGGAAAGGATGCAGGTGTCTGTCAAACTCCTTTAACTGGGTCACTGAGAGGCAGGGCCACTTTGGAAGCACCTGCAATAGCTAAAATATCAACCAGGCAGTGAGAGAATTCTTTCACTTCCTCCATCTGTATGCCCAAACTTAAGGCAATCCTAGTTAAGAATTCCTCATGAATCTTACGATCACCTGGGGAAGCGACATGCCCTCCCAAAACTGTCTCATTAGGAAAGGAGGAAGATTAGGCCAGCATTGGCTGCCAATGCTCCTCCTCCTTTTCTTCATCAGCAGGGTCCTGTTGACTTGGCTCTTAGAGTTCAGGATGAGGCTCAGTACCAGAGTCAGGAACGGGCTCTGTCCAGTGGGTAGGTGCCACACATCTTTCCAGGGTCACCTAATTCCAGCACTTCTATTTGGGCTGTCAATCACAGTTAATGCATGTAATTAACACAAGACAAATTAACTAGATTAAAAAACAGTCACAATTAACTGCAGTTTTAATCACACTGTTAAACAATAAAATACTAATTTAAATGGATTAATATTCTTGGAAGTTTTTCTACATTTTCAAAAATATATTAATTTCAATTACACCACTGAATACCAAGTGATCAGGTTTTTTTTTAAACAAATACTTGCACTTTAAAAAAAAGATAGTATTTTTCAATTCATTTCATACAAGTACTATAGTGCAACCTCTAATGCGAAAGTGCAACTTACAAACGCAGAATTATTTTTTGTTTTTACATAACTGCACTCAAACAATGCAGAACTTAAGCCTTTGAGTTGAAGCATGAAGGGGTATACAAATGTTTAGCATATCTGGCAGGTAAATACCTTGCAACACCAGCTATAATACTGCCATGCAAACATCTCTTCTCACTTTCAGATGGCATTGTAAATAAGAAGCAGGCAGCATTATCTTCCTTAAATATAAGCAAACTTGTTTGTCTTAGCAATTGGCTGTACAAGAAACAAAACTGAGTGGACTTTTATGAGGTGAACTGAATTTTTTTTATTTATTATTATTATTATTATTATTAAACAAAAGATGCAAAAAATACAAGAAGAGTAGTTCCAGCAACCATCATGGGCGATAAGAAGGAACTGAGAAGGCTCAGGTTAGGTGGGCCCTTTATACCAATCCTAGTGGAGATGGCAGCAGAGGACACTGAAGCTGTCCTAACAGGTACTAGTGATGGAAACATTTCCAGTGATTGTGCACAGTGCACACACAAATGCCAAGAGTGGAAGGTTACTTTTTGTAAAGTGCTTACCACAATGAGGACCTTACCAATAAGTAAGATTTCCAGGTGCTACCATAATAGAAAAACATTCAATCCTATTAATATTATTTATTTTACTGTAATCTAACTTAAGTTACAACAAATAATATTTATAACATTTGCAAAAGGGAGGATGTCTATCATAAGTTCAATTAGCTACATTCTTCCAGAGAAAGTATTCCGTCCCCATCTCCACCAGTGTGACTAGAGATGAGCTAAATCATTTTGTAGGATTACTGACGACGGCAGTACTCTGCAACCTTCAAGATGGGTTTTTTTGGGGGGGAAGGGAAAAGGGGGTTAAATCCCTCTCAAATTGCACCAAGGCTTCCAGCCACACAAAGGGGAAAACAGAGCAAAACTGCAAAGACATTTCAGTTCATTATGCATACTAATTTCTAATGTACAAAAAGAAATGCAAATATTTCAAACTGCTAATAAATAAAGGATTGCATTTTTCAAAAGCCTTACATGTAAAGTTTAAGTAACAAGGTCATTCTTTTAACAAATTGTATCTCTACTTCTTAAATAAAAGACTGAAGTGTCATCCATCTGTACTAAGCAGGCCAAGCAAAATATCCTGCAATTCCCATGTTCCCCTCAATGTCGAAATGGGTGGATAAATTTAAAGCATGCTCTCTCAGGAGTTGCTTTATAGGCAATTTTCTCCCAGTATCAAGGTCTGCAATTTCCATTTGGCTGCCAGTTTGCGATTAAATTCATCACCTTTATTATAAAAATGTGCTGCACTCCACGGCCTGCTGCACAAGAATTGTAAGGAAGACATTTTTCACTGCTAATGGCAGCATCATTCTAAGGCAGTCACCACATCCATTTAGACATTAGCTTCTTCAACATGATGCAAAGACCTATCACTCACGTGGGAAACCCCTAACAATTGTAAACCTCAGAAAAATAGTTCTGCACAGATCACATCTTTCAGTTAAGTTTTTTGGGCAAAAGCCACAATTATATTTCACATTAAATGCTATTACAAGTCAAGTTTTCTGTGTCTCTGGATAGTCTTTTTAAAGTTGATGGTTTGCCTGTATTGAAATGTCCAGCAGCAAACAATATTTCATTCCTGCACACAGACAGAAAATTAACAAACCTCAAACTGAATGACTGATCTGGCATCTTCTATTCCATTAACAACTGGGGTTTGTTTTACAATTTAACTTTAGTCATGTGGGCAAATATGCAAGATGTAATTTCATATGAATATACATACTTCATTGTTCACCTGGCTTTTCCTTTCCTAATGAACTACAGTGTAGGCACCTACTTTTTTGGATATATTCCAAGAAATCTTAAATGCAGGCTTAAAACAATGTTTGCTAAAACACTGGAAGATGTACCTTTACTTTATTATTTCATATTAAAGTTATCCTCAAACTACTGTCTAGATAATATAATCCAGATGGTTGACTGTTACATTTTATTTCTTCTAAGCACAGTGTAATACTTTTTAAAAAGAGTCATATGTGTTCTAGATCCATGTTGCTTTGTTTTAATATTGTCACCTTCAGGGCTGGAAATTTCCTGGAAAAAATTAGTTTAGGACAGGGCACTAGTAAATACTGGCTTCAACACGGCTTGAACCAGGAAAAATAATTGCAGTAACGTCCAGAAAGCACAGAACAAATCTTTTCAAACTTTGCATACATCCATTCAAAACTGACGAATAAGCTCAGTCTATCTTCAAAGTTGGTCTTCTGCTACAGAATGTTACATGACAAAATGGACCTGAGCTGGCAGTCTGCGACTCTGCAGGCTACTGATTGCTTAATGGTTCAAGCCCGCAACTCTGTACAATTGTCATTTTCATATCTTCATACCTTTGACTTGTTTACATAATACCAAAAACAAAAATGGGTTATAAGAAAATACTAAACCAGAACATAGATATTTCCACATTCAGTATTATAATTACATTTATTACTATTATACTCTCACTGCAGTTTTACTTTATTTGTACAAACCTAAATTAATCTATGCACCTACTGCCTTATGTAATCATAATATGAATATGTAACTAAAAGTATGTGTAATGTGTTATACATTAAACAGTTTCTAAAATAGAAAATACCTTAAACTGGGACTCACTACTTTTTCCCAGGATGGTAAAAACAATGGCTGACTGGTAAAAACCATCCCTGGTAAATACCTTTTTAATTTTACAATCTGAGTTTATTTAGCTGTTGCCAAATTGCATAAATTAGTGTTGGACCCCAAATTCTTACATTTTTTCTTGCTTAAGGCACATTCCTTATTAAAAAGATTTCAAGGCTGGTGAATGCTATTAAATTCAGAGTAACTGCACCCCAGACACTCACTCCTGTGATCTCTTTACTAGTCACACATTTAAACTGGCCACATGACTAGAAATAAAAATGGCTGAAGGGGAGGAAGAAGTGCTGCTGTTTTGGTTGATTTTTACTTTGAATCATCTATGTTCTTGTGTTTTTAATGCATGTTAAGGAGCACGCAAAGTCTGGGAAGAGGGGTTTTAAATAAAGGCAACCTTTGATGTTGAACTGTGTACAGCCATAAACTAAATAAATCTAGACTGAACACTAGACTTCAACTCCAAACATGACTTGTTATTTATACCCTACCACATACTATTTCCATTTTACTGTGTCCCACTTGAACTGTGTTGAGATATAATAAGCCATCATCATCATCATCAAAGCTATAGCTCTAGTATTGGTGTTCTAGATAAGTAGTTTCAGAAGCATTGCATAGTTTTGGAAAATGTTGAATCTAGAGCCTAAGATAACTAACTGGAAATCTGTTTTACAGTTACTTCGCTAACAGACTACTTTCTTTGCTTAATTAGATTAAGTTAAACTTCAGTCAGTAGTGCTGGACATTTGAGATGCTTGTTCCTGTAATGAGACGTTGTTAGCAACTTTTTCTTGACATGAGTGAGAAAATGACATTCCTTGTCACTTTGTAATTAATTGGTTTTCCACTGCAATGCAGCATGGAAAGCTGATTTCAGCTCAACTTTATGGAAAACAATAGCTGGTATTTGCATGGAGCAGTTCCAGTTCAAGTTGCATTATTTCACAGCTCACTGCTTTTAACAACTGGCACACCAAGCTTCAGGACTATTTGATTAAATTAACAACTAGATAAGATAATGCACTGTCAGTATTTATTTCTGGTCTTTTTAATGTTATCTGCAATTACAGCTCTCAAACCAAAGCATGACAAGGGGACTACTGTTCTGTCACATTCTGTCAAAACTGAAGCAAAACATGGATTATTTTAGAGACAAGTGCTCTGTGACACACAAGACTCCACCAGAGGACACTATTCCTTTATAGTGAAAAACTCTCAGTTTACTAAATTTACATGACTACCCACCTTGTTCTCAAAATAAGTTAGCCAAGTGTATACTTTGCTCCAACCACATGGTTTGACATAAGAGGACCAACCAGAGATTTTGAGTGAGGCACTATGAAGAGAAAGCACTATTCAGAATGGAAGTTTGACTCTTCATTAGTCTTAGCTGTCCATAAATTCAAAATGTACCCCAAATGGCACCAGTGATGAAAAGCTAAAACTAAAGGGCTACTAAACTTGATTTATTGTTAAGTTAACTAATTTAAAAATACAATTTGTGATAAAGCACCCTTCCAAAGATCTTAATTAAATTGTTTTTTAAAAGTGTTAAGGTTTTCCTTCTCTTCTGTGTATAAGACATCTTTCCATCATGGCTGAAAAGTATTGGCCACATAAGGATGAAAAATGAAATTGACAATACAAAGAGAACTATTACATACACAAATTAAACAGGTAAGATTTTTTCCACTTACAGTAATTGCATGCCATTTAAATACAGTACATAAAAAATCTTCAGACAAATGGGATTTTCAGGTTAACAATGTCACTTTAATAACTCAAGTTAAATCTAATATCAACAGATAGGATTTAGTAGCCAAATAACTAACTTTATAAAGCAGCAATTTCAATGTTTTCATGGTCAATTAACAGACATGATTACGATTTTACTGTTGACAGTCCACCAGTTGACACTACTCCTATTGTGAATAACTGATGTAAGCACTTTTACTCTAAGTTTTATAAAGATGGTATAAAACGTCTATACAATCAACAGCAAATGTGTTCTCTTGTTTTACTGGGAGATGTTCCTGTTAAAATATAAGACCACCTCTTTTGCAAACATCACATATGAACTGCCATAAATCTAAATCAAACTGGGTTAGTGTCTTTTTAATTATTTAAAATCAAATGTTAAATACAAATCACCCAAACGCACTAAATATTTCATGATGGGTATGTCAAATGTAATAAATAAGTTAAAATTAACATGACTGAGTACAGTAGTTCTAGGAGTCTCCTTTCAATGTTTCCAATTCAAGGAAGTCCAAAATTAAAGGGTATTTACATTTTAAAATGGATAATTTGCATATCCATGCTTCAAAGAAAACTCAGTAACCAGTGTTCAGCCTATTAAATGTAATTCTTTCATAAGTTAAGCGACAAAATGAAAATCAAACCTGCCACTGACACTAATGGCTTTGGCAAATCCTATCAGCCAGTACAATGTTTTTCTGACAAAGTGACATTTGGGAGAATAATATTTCAATCTAACCTGAGGTATTCAAGCACATCTGTAGCCTGAACCCACAACCCTTACTCATGGTATCTGTGGCCCTGTTTCCACATAACTGAAACAGAGTTGCCATGATGTTCTTGGGCACATTCTACTACTGCAACTGTAATACTACCAAACCACACTATTTAGTAGGGTATATTCATACACCTATCTTCAGTCATTTTCACTAATGTAACAGAAAAGGTCTTAAAGTTTCTGATGTCAGTGGTAAGACAATGCACACCACAGGGGTATGATTTCAGAGCACTATCACTGTGGTCCATTAATTGGTCTGTTGACCATGCTGCTATGCACTAAAGGTCCTTATTGAGCTTTAACATAGGACTAATTCAAACAGCACTACATCAAAGTGCACCAGCAAAGTCTACATGGCCCAATTAATGCACAACACATTAGTGTGCTTCAGAAATTACATTTTCATAGAGCACATTACCCCACCATGTAGATTAGCTCAAAGAAATAAATTTTGGCAGACCTGTGATGCTGCCTCCCCCAGGTGCAGACTATATTGTCTTAAGGGATTTGTTTCACGTCTGAGATCATGGTTTTATGTTATAGTGTGGAAAGCTAACCACAAACTGAGTACAAGAAACTTTGCCACAGATAACATTCTTTTAGCTACATTTTGTGCAAGCCTACTTAAGGAGTCTGATTGACAATCACTCATGATGCAACAGCATACAAAAAAAGCAAATGAGAAATAGGCATGCTAGTTTTAGCTTCAATAAAAATGGGCAAACGAGAGAAAAGGCAAGAGAAGTCAGTGAGATAAAATAGAAGAACTGTAGATGAAACTGCTCACCAACACGTTAAGTCAATATGTTTAAAGGAATGTTAAATTTAACCAAAAATTAACTTTTGTAGTTAGATTGTACTAAACTTAAGATCAACGGAAATATTTTCATGATTTCTGTAGTCTGAAGGAAAACTTTGGGAAATAGATAGCATAAATGGAGAACAGTGAATTACCTTTATAAAAGGCTTTAATAATCCAAAATTTATACAACACAAGTAGCAACAATTTAAAAAAAAAAAAATCACATTTTAACCCAAATGCATTGCTTTAATCTAAAAATAAAAGCTATATACTACAGACAAGTTATTTGACATTAAACCTTTCAAAGGTAAACTCTTCTATACTTTCTTCAAGCAATTTTCATATTAAGATACCTGGAGGAAAGCAGTGCTGGAGCTCACACTGCTGTAATTCTATTGCCACCTTTAGACTTCTCTTAATGCTACTTTGTCTTGTTTGAAAGTTTTTAGGAAGGTCGAAGTATAATCTGATTTATTAAATTGCAACTATTAAGATGTGTAAGAGCTAGTTTACTATTTTAATCAAATATTTTGAAAGATAGGTATAACTTTCTGAAAAGGAATATATTCTAGTGCAAAATGCTGAATACTTAATTTTAGAAGAGCAATTTCTAACTTTACATTCAAGTCTTTTATCCAAAGACTGAACTGTCTTGATTATTTGAATCTAAATTTACTGGTTTTGCTATGAAGACAGTTAACTATTTGTAAGAAAATCCTTAACACTTATTTCAAAATTAATGTAAATGTTTTGCAATAATTTACACAGTACATAATGCATTTCTTTTGAAAGTAAATAAGACGTTTTGTTTAGTCTTCATACTACATTTATGGGACAATCCCACTTACATTAATAGGTGCAGAATATCTGCCTTCATATTTGCAGTATTAGAAAAGCAATTAGCTCAGGGCTTAGAAATTATCCAAGTTTCATTAACAGTTATAGTCATTCTTTCCCCTTCCAAATCCTAAGTGTTTTATGATGACATTAATCTGTCCTCCATCTACACTAACTCCAATATACAACATATATAAGCTACTGGTTAGTAGTTACACTATTATCTGGAAACTAAAACGTCTAAGCTTTATCAACAGAAACAAGAGATCCTCTCTAAGCTGTCAGTATATATATGTTAAATGAATATCATATTTCTATATGTAATTTAATATCACGATCATGTGGTCAAAAATCTGAAAAGTAAAATTGTTTTCTATAAGTCTGTCCATCTGATTACTTTAGAATATATTTTAGGCACAGAACAGCTGATCAGACATTTCAGCAGCCAAGCTGCTCAATTAAGACAATAACATAGCACTCATTCAATCTAGTAAATTCAGAAAGGTGAGCCAAAACGAATTTGTATTTAATAAATTTCACAAGTAAGAATGCAACTGACACTGCAGACCTAAGAG
This sequence comes from Mesoclemmys tuberculata, assembly GCA_007922155.1. Classification (NCBI taxonomy): domain Eukaryota; kingdom Metazoa; phylum Chordata; order Testudines; family Chelidae; genus Mesoclemmys; species Mesoclemmys tuberculata. The sequence goes on from ML675604.1 coordinate 18,251,197, forward strand.
TTAACAGAATTAGTATTAATTCATTATTACGGAAGTGAATCTGAACCATCCAATTAATTATATCACTAATTAGGATTGCTAAATATATTTGTATCAATAAATGCTTGCCTCTATTAGGGACTCTTGCACTGCGAATCAGAAGTTCAGCTAAAGACTCAGGTCTGGTCTACCCATTACATCGGCATAACTACGTTGCTCAGGGGTGTTAAAAATCCACACTGCTGAACAGCACATTTAAACTGATCTAAACCCCAGAGTGGACAGCACTAGGTTGACGGGAGAATTCTCCCATCAAACTAGCTATCACCATTCAGGGAGGTAAATTAATTACATCAACAGGAAAAGCCTTTCCATCAGTGTAGGTAGCACCGTCACTGAAGTGCTACTACTAGAGTTCAGGTGTGCCGCTGCAGTGTTTTAAGTTAGACAAGCCATAATGAAGCCAAAGTGTACAGAACCGATCATACACAATTTATACATTTGTTAACATCTTATAATGATGCAAGACTGAGTAAGAAATGCAGGTTGCACAACCTTAAATCATGATGTGTGAGAGAAATATGCTCAAATTTTTTGTACAAAGTAAATGATATACACTGGCAAAAAAAATTCTTTAATATTCACTGAATAAAATGGATAATTAAACATTGGCACATGGCAATGAAAAGGAACCTCGTAACCTACTTTTGTTAAAGCTTCCTTCTCCATATCCTCTCATGCAATGCTGGGAGAAGCAACAGGCAATTTTATATCTAGACTAATCTCCTTGGGTTCATGACTATTTCTTTATTCTCTATACACTTGGTGTTTTACTGCAAAATACAGAAATATCAAAACTGGAACCCAAAGAAAAGTTGACTTAAGAAAATTAAGTTTCAAGCACAAACTAAAATAATCTTGCTTCCAAATTAATCTCTGCACAAGAAAGTCATTGAGAGGTAAGGTTGTTGAAAACAATCATGATATATAATTGAATTTCAGGTATCTGCCTCAGGAAAGTAGCAAGTCATGTTCTATCAGTCCTAAATACATCTAGTGTTCAAAATCCTTTTCCATGTATTATGATTCTTTTGTCCATTTGCCAGTCTAAGCTATAGAAGTCACTAAAATTCTTGAAGTATAAAGCCACGTTTCATTTCTAGTCAGCCAAGCACAGGATTGCAGTTCCTCCTCACTTAATTACCCTGCACATAGCTAAATATCAGCTGCCATCCCTCAAGACTCTGGCCTTAGCAGCAGGCTGTAGTGGCTATCTACTGCAGCACCCACTTCCATCCAATTCATCATCGTCAGCCTTCTTGCTGACACTCTTCAGGGCTGCTTGGTTGATAAATTGCTCTGTTATTCACCCTATGTTAATCTGAGGCTGACGCAAGTGTACCTTTCTGACTGGAGACACTTAGCAATATTAGAACTCTGAACTACCAAGTAGCCTCAATGTGCATTAAACCTCCCATTTGGAACAAACAAGTTTCCTCATGAATAGTTATGAATCAAAGACAGTTAGTAAATCAATAAGCACTAGCTTTATGTACCCCATTATCTATAAAACTGATGCACTGTCCTCTGGCTCCGTAGGAGCTACACCTGAATTACGAGCAACTGCAAACACTGCAATGTTTCTTAAATTTAATCTAAATTAACCCTTCATCACTGTGGAACACCTATCAGTACATTGTTTCACTGAAGGCTTGATTAGTTAGAAAACTCATCTAAACAGCTTCTGCATAGAAACTGTTAGATGTTTTACTTCATTAATTCTGTAATTTTTTTTTAATGAAGAGCCCTACCTGAAGCAAGCCAGCGTAACCTTTTTATATTTCTACCAAGATGGTTTTGATTCTGGATTAAACAGCTGTATATATTTCAATCAACATTCTTTTTCAATTCTCTCTCCAAAAAAAGATTGTCTGACTGGCTGGCCACAAAAACAAGCTGGCCTTTGTATGAACAAGAAGAAGAGAAAAATATTGTAATACATTTTACAGAGACTTATTTGCTGAAGAGTAATAACCTCCACCACCACCCATTTTTATTTTTTTAATACTGCTACTGCTGCTGACGCCGTCACTTATCTATGGTATTTCTGAAAAAAAAAAACTGCTATGTGATAACTGAGCATAGTAACAATTGCATGTGTAAAAGAAAAGACACCCAAGTAATCTAGCTCTTTCCTCTCTGAGCCAAATTTGGCCAAGAGATATTTATATGCAAATTCAACTGTCTTCCAAATTAAACTCTACCCTTAAATTAAATAATTCATTTCACTAATCTTCACAATGGGGCCAAACAACTTAATTAGTTTTGAGAGAGAGATGGATAAATTCATGAATGCAACTGTATGACAGGATTGCTTATTTTGGTTGGGCGCAGGACTCAATAGCCCAGGGGCTCACTTGTAGTTTGTGTTCTACATTGCTAAAGCTCATGCTTCAGAATTCAGCCAGTCACCAGCAGGGGTCAGGAAGGGATTTTCCCCTTTTAATGTATTCTGGGAAGACTGTTGGCATCATTTCCTTCTTCTGAAGCATCAACAACAGCCACAGTTTGAAATGGAACAGGGTGGCCAGAGCTCTGAGGCAGCACTGAGCATTCTGTCTCTCAGGTACTTGGCTGGCTGGCTGGCTTTTGCTCAAATGTTAAAGGTCTAACTGATTACCACATGTGGGGTCAAGAAGGAATTTCCCCCCACCAGGTCAGACTGGCTGTAAACCTGGAGGTTTTCCGCCTTCCTCTTCAGCATGTGAGTGCGGTCTTTTGTCAAGATTGTCTGGGTATACTTCATTTATTCACTTCTCTCAAACTACAGGGGCCTCGAGCACTAGTGTATATCAATCAGTCCTAGTCTCTGTCTACGGCACAGAACAGTTTAGTCTCCTGCGACCTGTAACACTTATAGTCTCATTTTGGTTGTTGGGTTTAGGGCACAGGTTGGTGGCCTGTAATACACAGGAAGTCAGACTAGATGATGTAATGGTCCCTTCTGGCCTTAAACTTTATGACTATGAATGTAATTTGTGTCCAGGTTTTACTGAATCTACATATCACCTAGGATGTCAGCAGCTAAACTGTTAAACTATAAGCAGCAGTCTCACTGTTTAATGATTCATTGAAATGTTGCCCCGGGGGAATCATGGGAAGTCTAAGGTGGAAGAATTCAGCTGAACCCACTCCCCTGCATGGCCTTGTACCTGCCCACATTTGGGCTGGTGCAGAGTGGGCTGGCCGCCCAGGCGCTTGGCTCGGCACCTCCCTGCTGAGCAAGAGCCATCCAGCTGCGGCTCAGCAACCCTAAAGCCATGCAGAGGCTAGGCACCCAGGGTTGGGCTGAGCTGGAAGGAAGTCAGTGGCGCAGAGTCACTGGTGACCCTCTGTGGGGAGCCACACCCATTCCCTGCTGCCCAGGGTAAGAAACATTTCACCGTTTAAAACTTCTAAACCAGATAGTTTAAACAGGAACTTCATTACAAATTTTTACATCCCTAATAGCACCTGTTACATAGCTCTTCTAATACCCACTTTGACAATCAAGTATGTTCACATCAGCAGTGAGATAAAGAGATAAGTCATGCAAATAGGTATTTTTGCAATTAGGGTAGGATTTTCAAAAAAGCTGCAAGTGACTCAGGAGCACAAGTCTCTCTAACTCTAGTTACTTCTTCACTGACAAAGGTGAAATAAAGTCAGCATTATATCCCGCACGCAGCTACAAACTCACCTAGTTACATCATGACGACAACTATCAACGCCTTGTCTCCAGTATGATTTTACAGTGAGATAGTTAACACATCTTGCTGTAAGAGCACCATTTTTAGAGCAACGACGACAACTTTCGGAGCACAAATCCCAGACTTTCAGTGGGACTTGTGCTCTTAAAGTCACTGATGGTCTTCTGTAATCCTTTCATAAATATCTGTTTATGTTGATCAGATTCAGATTAATGCAAACTGTTATAGAATTCTCTTGTCAATATCTCACGAAATAAAATACTTAGAAATTTTGTTTTAGTTTACTAGATGCTTCACAGGGCACATGTAAACTAAATTCAATGAAACAACTCATGCTTGTCCGCACTAAGACTTAAAAACAAACTGAAGGACTGAATTTGGTACACTCAAGTGACAAACTAGCAGCAACTTTCTATGAGTTTTTTCCATAAATTTAAACTTTTCATACTTGTATTCGGGAATTATGCAGTGACTTTTCATGTGAAGATTTAAAGGCAATGAGATTAATACCAAATTAATTAACCCATAATTTACACAAGTACTAAACATACTGGTACCACTTAAAGAATTGACCACAATCACAAATACAAGCACTGGCTAAAAATAGCTGAATTGCCTTTTTTAATTATTATTACTACTACTACTCATTTTATCCTTATCTACCAACCAAAAATTTGATAAACAAAATGTAATGTGCCACTGATATCTCCTTTGGAGAAACCCCTTGCTCCCTTTCTCAGACAATAGAAATACTTTGGCTGCTGTACATGAGTAAGAACACACAGCTGGGAAGAGAGTGGAGTAAAGTTTCCAGAAAGCAAAAGGCAGGCGGGCCCGCCAAGATAATGTGTTTAATTCAGACTGAAAAATTAAGAAAAAAAAGACTGTTTCAGAAGTGAAGACGTTTAAACAATTAAGTTTCACAGTGGATGCTAGCTAGCCTATGAGATGGGATTGTTCATTTGAAAATAAACTGAAAAACAAACAAAATACTATTAACACTAGTTGGCACCTGTTGGCCTCAGAGGCCAAGAACCAAACGCATATGAAGACTAGATTAATCTCTTACCCCAAAGGAGGTCTGCCTAGTACAGGGATCAAACACAGATAGGAATCTTTCACCACCTCTACTTACACAGTGCCTGTTCTGTTGATTAATAAAAAACTTAAGTCTCTGGAGTTCTCAGTGTAGTATCTTTGCAGAAATAACTATTTGAACTTTTCTTGTAATAATTTTTTTTCAGTTTTCATTAAAATGTTTTATACTGCTGTATTGATAAGCCGATCTGAATGTCAACTGGGCAGTGAAGTTTTCTTTATTGATTTCCCTCAGAAGTTTCTGAATATAATTGTGTTTTTAAAATGAAAATTAAGGATTGAACTTCATAGAATGGAATAATGAGGTCACAAGCTCACATAGTTCTGAGGCCATGCCATTTTAAAATACAGAAACTGACCCTAATCATTAAAATGGAATATCCTCAATATTCAATCACTGTTTCTATTTTCACACAAGGCATCAGATTTTCAGAAGGACCTGAGATGGGAGTATAAATACCATTTGCTTTCAACAGGATTTACTCCTATAACCCACCTTCGCACAAAAAATCCCATCCTACAAGATGTAATGGAGACATTTATTCACACAAAGAAGTTGCATAGTGCTTACTGCAAATCTGTTGCACAAAGTTATAAAAAGCATGTAATTCCATCTCCCCTTCATTGCATTAATTTTTCCCAATAACTGTAGTGAAAATGATTCACATTTACTACTAGCAGTCTAAAAAAAAACATGTCAGTCAAGACAAGGATAAAAATGTACCCCGAAAACAAAGTAGTACTAAAAAACATTTACAATCAGTACTTTTACACTGTCAGACTTAAAACTGGCATTTTGTTACCTCTTTAAAATTTAGACACAAACAACTGTTAATGAATTATGGCGTATTGAAAGCTGAAATTTTAAGTTCTTAGCCACATGACAAACATTATCTACAGTAATGTGGACAGTCCAGATACAAGTAAAAATATATAGCATATTTAAACTCTCATCATTTTATTGTAACTCAGATACTGGTATGATCAGGTGCCAGACAAGTTTATGGATTGCAACAGGTAAAATTATAGCAGAACACTAGCTCTGCTGTAGTTAAGGTTGAGCATCACTTTCTGTTTAAGGTTTATCAGTGTCACTTTGCTTGTTTAATTATAATTGTCATATCAGAAAAGCTTTACTATTAAAAATTAGCTGTTCATTTCTATCTACAATCATCAACAAAGAAATTCAGTATACTCAAAACAATCCAGGTATAAGCAGCAAAGACATCAGCCACAAGTTTTAGAAATAATGGTGGTTGAACTCAAGCCATTTACAACAAAACAGAAACATGAAATTCCTTGACTGCCAGTGAGCAAGATTCCATTCTGAAGATTAATCATAGCTCCAGTCTGTTTACCGATAAAACCTCTCCAACTTCAGAAAAACTCAGTATATCCAATGGACAACTGAGTTAGACTTCATGAAATCAAATTCAGGTTATTTTACAGACTCATTTAGTTATCTTAAAAGAGAAGGAATATTCTAAATACTAACTGCAACAAATTTCAGAATGCAAGGAATATTTTGTTATATGTAGTTCTGAACAAAATCACTGCAGCAAAACGTACAAGTGTCAATGAGAAGCTTCTCAATTACGTTTCACTAAAGACAAGGGTCAGTGAGTGGGGGCTTTTCATTTATTCTACACTCCTCTTAGCAAAGAGTTTTTTCTCCTCTATCAGAGAAATTGAGTACAACCCTTTGGTTTGCTGTACTTCAACCAGCTTGAGGTATCAGGATGGCCTAATAGTTTAACATAGGTCTTTCCTGTCAGCCATATGCAAGATCAGCATTTAACGATATATCTAATAAACAAGATTTTTTTATAATAAACCATTGTCAAGTAAACAGTACTTTAAGATTAGGAAGAAAATTAAAAGAGAACTCAACGTTTCTGTTTTCTAGCAGCCTACATAATTAAAATTCTTTTTAAATAGATATTCCTGGGTTTTAGATCTCATTTTAAAATGTGTTCTCTTCCAAAAAGAAAGCTTTTCTTCAAAAAGGATTAGTAACAGAAAAAATATATTTGTCAAAAAAATGTTAGTGAAGAGAAATGGACTATTCCACATGCAACCTTCCTTTGCTAATATAGATACTATCTATGGGACAGCTGCATTTTTTTTTAAACCTTAGCTTCAGAAAATTGACCTTTGGATTTTCACATAATAATATTATTATATTCTTATGAGCTGCCAACACCAAAGGAATTTGGAAAAAAAACTTTATTTAGGAACATTTCTGTTGATGAATATTTATAGTATTTTTTCCCATTTGTTATGAAAACATTAACTACATTCCTTAATCTGATATGCTCTTGGCCAATCCTCCTCACCTGAAGTGTGAGCTATTTATATCACAACTAATTACTATGCATGACCTCAGATAAGATATATGCAGCCAGGATAATATTGACTCTAAAGTAACAAATATAAAGTAACAATTATAAAGTAAAGTAAAAAATACTTAGCAGAATAATGGTCTTTCCCAGGTTTTAAAGAAAAGGAAAAAGGATGAGAAAAAAATATATCAATCAACTGAAGTGTTTCTAATTTTTTCCCCCTAAACTATTAAATTCGTGGGAAGCTCTTTAAGAATACAATAATTGTAAAAAGTGATTTACTCACATTGATCAGCTAAAAATGCAAAAAGGTCAAGTTTCCATACCTAAAGAGATGCTACTATAGAAAATAAGTCTAGAAAGCAGAAAATGTTATTTATGGAAAATGCAGATCTCTAAATCAAGATTGCCTAATGCATTCTATACTGGATGAATAAAGAACCTTTCTTTTTTTTTTACTATTTAAAAAAATTATGTTTTGTCAGAGCACCCTTTTTAAATGGTATATTATGAGTATTTTCTAAAACTTCAGTTATTTGAAAAAAGAAGTTTTCTTTTCTGCTTATGTTTAAAAAGGAGAGTCATTTTTTCCACTGATAACGGAACATACACAATTTGCTGTCAATTGCTTAAAGTAAACAAAAACAGAAAAAACTATTCCGCTAACACTCAGTTAATAATCTTATGCATTAACTTACATGCAAAATTTTAGAAAGTGATTTTCTAGTTGACTGTGTCCCTTCAAACAATGCAAAAAGAAAATGCAATCACTGGGAAAAAATGTTTGTTAGAAAATGGGGAGGAAAATTATGTTTGTGAGGGTGTCTTAAAAACTCTTTATGCTTCTTTGAAAAACAAGTCATGTTCTAATTCATAGTCCCTAAATAACTCAGGAGACTGCATGAATAAAACTTGCTTATTTAGCAGGGCAATAAGGCTTTTCTTTTGAAAAGTATTCTAACAGACATAGCTAAAGGGACCATGCAACCCCACATTACAACTTCAGACTTTTGAAACAAAGATTCTGGAGCTCTACAAATGTGTGTGTATGTTATCTGATCTTCTGATTTACCTGATGCTTTTATGTATACTTGCAGCAAGAAGTGCCTGTAAAGGCTCAACAATAAAATGGATACTAATGATATCTACACAGAAAACATGAATCTTCTGTTGTATACAATCTTAATAGCACAAATTTACCCTTTTAATTGTATTGTATAGTTTGAGGAAAATTCGGACACAAGATACGTAATATTTAAAGCCTTGATACTCCAAAGACTCATCTGTGGTTAACTTGCCTATACAAGTATTCTCATTTAAGTCAATTGCACGACTCATGTACAAAGTTAACTGAATAATCTCAAAGAAAACTATTTACAGACTTGGTACCCCATCTGGCAACCCTTAGTCATGCAAACAGCCTGACTGAAGCCAACTAGATTACTCACATAAAAATTATAAGATTGGGCCCTTCATAGTTCAACAACTTTCTTATGCACTTTTTGGAGCAAGTATAGTGGCTAGCTGACAGCAACACATAAGCAGTGTAAGTAAGTCAACTCTCCTTAAGTCTGGATGCATTTATGGTTAAATTTGTTGTAAGTACTGTTACTCAGACTGCTGCAGCATGTTTTATATATGTCCCAAACTAATCCTATTAATTTCCAAAAGACGACAAGAACATCACCCAATTCATCATTCTCTTTTGGAAGTGTATGCATGCACGCACACACCCACCCACCTCAGCCCAGCAGTTTAAGTTTATCTATAAAAATTCCCTTAATCCTAAAGAGAGCAGTCTAACAACTGTGAAGCAAAAGACTTTCAAGTAGGGCTTTCAAAGGAAAGAACAATATACCAAGAGCTGTAATTCTTCATAGAAGCCCACATGAATATCCTATGAAAGTCAAAGAGTGGATACCATTAGAGGTGTGTACTACCAAGGAGTATCAGAATCTTACCATCTGTAGCTTCAGGAGTTCAAAAGTATTCTTAAACAGTAAAACTAAAATCCTCTAAGAGTTAGGATTACTGCCAAATACAGAAAATACTTGCATGTCCATGGTTGAGTATTCTCGCTATTGAATGTGTTACTACACTCTCGTGGAATTCCTGTATTTAAACTGAAGTCTTAAGATCAGAATGCTCTTTTTACTTTTTCTAAAATAGTAAGTAAGATCAGCTAACAAATGTACTTTAACAAACCTAATTTTTTTTAGTTTTCACAAAATATCTGAACCAAATAACTTCCATTTATTTTAAAATCTCAGTCTACATTTATAGTGTTCAGAATCCATCATTTCAAGATAGCCACAGAGTGTAAGAAGTGAGATATAATTAATTCATTTGATGAAAGAGGTAATATTATAAAGGAAGAAGCAAAAAAAATCAAGTTACTAAAAATCAAATATTTTATGTATTTAATTTAATCTATATTAAGTATTTTAGAAACTAAAATAAAAAAGGAAAAAAACAGGTCACATTTGACGATACAATTACAGGAAATACAGCCTATTCGATGTTCAGGAAAACCCCCCCTCTTCCAAAAGGTTTGCACTAGGCTGATAAAAACAATTCAACTTCCTAGTTATTATGCTCATTTCAAACATCCTTGTTAATCTACAAAATATTTTACATTTGAATTAAAAAATGCTACAAGTTGAGAAATACTTATAAGCTAAATAGAAGGCTATTCTTCGTGTTTTACAGTGAAGGGGTTTTTTTAGTCCACATTCATAACTCTCCCCCCAACACACACTGTAAAGTTTTGCTGGCATGATACTGCAAAAATGCTAAGCCAGTAGTCTTCAATCACAATTCAGCACGAAGTATCAATATCTCCAAAGATCACTCTTTAGACTCATGTACAGAAAATGAAAACATGGTTTTGGGTAACACAGTTCAGAGTAGAATGGGCTGTTTTACAGATCACTTAATTAATTAAATGTTTTAAAAATTAAAGAGTAAAATGAGTAACAAAAGCCGAGGCAATAATCAGATCAGAATAGCTGGCTCAAATTCTCCTGATTTAACACAGGAACTACCAGATCACATACACTCCACTTGTTGTCTTAAAATAAGTCCATGTGTAAAAAAAATCTCATGAGAAAAGCTGAATTATCCAGTAGAGATATGAAATTTATCTAGAAGTGTGCTTTTTTAATCAAAATTGTTTTAAGTGTTTGTGTCACTACTTTAATCAGGATGGGAGAAAAGAAATTAAAAAAAGATACTCATCGTCTGGAAATGTTATGCCCCCAAAAGCACAGACAACAGAATCTTTACAAAAAGGTAACACGTACTGTATTCCATGTTTGGTGGTACCTTTATAAAAAAAGATATCCCAGAACAAACTGCTACTACTATTAAAACAGAAATGTAATCTACTGGAAAGTGAACCAAATATATTTCTGCTGATAATGAAAAATAAACTAACTCCCTCTTTTCTTAACTTTTCTATGCCTGCCTTCCTAATAGCTAATTAATAGTTAGTATTGAGAGTTACTTCTAAGAAATCTTAAAAGTATACTTGTATGCAACATCTCTAATTAAATGCTCTAATTTAAAACTTGGGCATCCTGAAAAACTAAGACAACAATTTAAGGTAAATCTAATATTGTGTCTGGTTCAAAATATTTAACTTGCTCTTTTTTGTTGCCAAAGCAGAGTTTTGCAGAATTTTTTCCTAGTCCATTGCAACTTGTATAAAAAGCTGGCTAAACTTTTCTATGGTGCATCTTTCTTTTTAAAAGTTCTCACACTAACACTGCATACAAAAATTAATGCATTTAAACCTATTTACAATATTATAAGCATATTGATTGTCTTCTACTAAAGTTGCTAATTTTAGTATTAAGGTTATTAAAGACCTTACAAATGCCTCCTCATCTTTCCACACAAAAAGAAATAACTGGCGCCCCTTAGTGTTCACATTTTGAAAGCTTCAAATAATTCACGAGATTTACAAGCAACTTTTTTTTTGTGTGGACATTCCAGAAAGTTTTCTGCCTCCACCATTCTTCCATCCAAACACCAATAGAAACAGGAAAACGCAGGAAAACTTAAAAGCACAAGTAGAACTTTTTCTGGGCTATGCAGAAACATAAAAAATGAGTCACTTAGATGAAAAAAAGAGGGTGAAAAACAGTTTGAACTTCAGTAACATTTTTAAACTTCCATCACAGTTCTCATATCCATTTTTTTTGTATTTATGAAACTTTGCTAGAGAACAGGCTTCCCGGATTCGACCACCTTCAAAAGATGCAGTGATCTCATGTACTCCTCCATTTCAATATCCTTTTGACACCAAAGATGTTTCTCTTTTGTACTCATGACAAAAACTTAGTAGGTCTCTCCTCCACCCAGATCATAACACCCTGAAAGGCTGCAGCAGCTTAAAATCCATTGCCAAGCCTCCTGGAAAAGTTAATTTATGTTTAAAAGTTTCTTGATCCAGTTTCTTCTTGATTTTATATCCCTTGCTTTTAAATCTTTTGAAGAGTATTTTAGTGATCATAACTACATTCTAAATAGTTTTTCTTTTGATGACCACATTCATCCACTCTAGATTTATAAAAGCAATCCTCCAAAACACATGAATACAAACTTCTCCAAGGAAATGCTGTTTACTAGAGTCCAGTTGTGCCAATTATTCTGGTTTTTCACCTCAGTCACTTCCTTCAAAAGGTATGTTTTTTCCAGATATGTTATTTTCTTCTGCAATATTGTCATACTCTCATTTTTACATTCAGTCTTTGAATGTTTTGGCATCAATAACTTGACAAAGTTTTCTTTCGAGAAAGAATTTAACTGCAGGCAGAAATCCTTCCCAATAAAATATCAAAATCCGGTAAATTATGGCAAACTCCCCAGAACCAAAATTGGAATTGTTTCAGTGGCTTTCATTTCTACACAAATTAAAAACTACTATTGTAATTATGTTAAACAGTTTCCATATTTCCCCACCAAACTGAGTGGTTGTGCACTCAGTGAGTATTGACTATTGTTTGTGCATTTACAATGATAAAAAATGGGTACCCCAAACATACAATGAACCTAATAATCCCTCTTAATCCAAGGAGGCTCCTCAACCCCATCACAACAAAGCAGGCATAAAAAGGGGGAGAGCCAGGGGACACGTGAGGTTTCAAACATTTGACATCATTTTAAAATGAGACCACTGATTTGTAAATACTTTCCCTGAAAAGGGATCATCAACAGAGACTGAATGTGGCCCTGAATAAGCGGCCTTTTTGCACCCTTTATAAGCAGGGATTGGGTGCGGGGCTGAGAGAAGACGGCGCCCTGGCCGGAGGCAGCAGCGGACATTTATTTGGCAGCAGAGAATTTATTTCGTAATTCTTTTCAACAACTAAACTCACACGTAGGAATCTTCACGTTACTTTTTTTAAAAGATAACGACGAAGTGGGAGAAAGATTCGCTCTCTTCTCACACGCTGGGAAAATTGTAATTATTACTTTGTGACCAGTTTGGGGTGGGGTAATGCGGGGGCCCATGCTAGAGCAGGGGAGGGAGCTCAGCTCAGCCACTCCGCTGTTAAGTCGTTCAAGTTCAAGCAGCTTCCAGAACAGCCATATCCCGACACCAAACACCCTTCCTTTGCTCCAGGCCCGCAAAACGAGTCGGTTAACCTCCCATAAACCACGCCACACGGGACCCTTCTCTCCCTCCAATGTTTTCCAGCGCGATCCAGTAGCCACGCAGTTTACAAACGACCCTCTCGCCTCCCTACCTCCCCCCGCCCGCCCCAAACCACATTCCTCAGCGCCTTCCCCTGCCTGCTCGCTCTCTCCTGCACAATGTGGTGGTGGTTCCCCTTCCCCATGTTTAGCAGACGACGTGCAGAGAACCAGGGGGCGGGGAGGGAGGAACCACACAGGCGAGACTCCCCACCGAAGCTCTCCTGTTACAGGCAAGAGCTGGGGGGGGGGGGGTGCCCCGCTTCCCCTTTTGTTGTACGGCTCGAAGCGGGAGGCTGAGATCTGTGAGGAGGAGGAAGGGAAGAGCCCACCCCCCGCTCTCGGAGCAGGAATGGAGACGGGAATGGAGGGAGCAGCGCGGAGGAGGCCCGGGGAGCGGCTGGGGGGGGGTTACCTTCGTCCAGCAGCCTCTCGAGGTGGTTGAAGATCCCGCAGAAGTTGGGGAGGCTGCTCATCAGCTTTTTATCGTTCATCAGCTGCATCAGGTAATCGGGGCTCGGCTTCGGCTTCTCCTTGGTTTCCATTTCCCCAACCATATTCCAATCGCGCAGAGCCCGCGAGCGCCCGCCGCGCAGCCCAACCACGGCACGGGGCGCCCGGCCGGATCCGGGCGGGGGGGGCGGGGGGGACTCCCCGAGGAGGAAGAAGATTCAATCAGCCACAAACCAGCCCGCCGTCGCCGCCGGGTCCCGGGCGCAGAGGAGGAAACTCGGTCTCCCCCCGCTGCCCCGCTCCGTGCGCCCCCGGCCGGCCGGCGCAGTCCTCGAGCTCCCCCCTCCTCCTCCCGCGCGCACAGGCTCAGCCCGACTCGTCTCCGCGGCGCTGCCCCTCTCTGCGCTCCGCGGCGGGGGAGGGGGGAGCGGGGCGGGCAGGCGCCGCGGCTGCTGCTGCTGCTTCCCGACGAGCCGCCGCCGCCGCCAGTTGTTTCCCCCCGGCCGCTGCTGGTGTCTCCGCCGCCGCGCTGCTCCCGGTGTCCTCGGCGCCTCCCGCCGCCTGTGGCTGGTGAGTCTCAGCCCCGCCGCCGCCTCCTCACTTCTCCTCAGTTCGCTCCGGAGTTCGCCTCAGTCCAGGGCTGCGCTGGTAGCAGCAGCGGCGGCGGCAGGGGAGGGGGCAGGACACGCGGGGGGAGGGGAAGGGACACGCCGGGGGGAGGGAGCAGGGGCGGGGCGGCCGTTAGTCAGGGAGCGGCGGCGGCGCCACTTGGCGGAGCCAAGCCGCGCCTCGCTCTCGGGCTGTCCGGCCTTGGGGGGCGGGGCTCCCTGGGGAGGCGGCTGCCTCGGACTGGAATTCGGGGGGGGGGCGGGGCCAGGAGGGTACGCCGCGGCTAGGGGAGGCGGATCACCCCTTTTTCCCCAGCGCGCGCACACATACACACACGTGAAATGCTACTTGCGGCGCGCGCACAGGCGCGCGCTGTTATTTACCCCTCCCCCCCGTCCGCGCGCTTCCTCGTCTCGTTTCCCGGAGGTACGGACGAAAAACTCTTCAAAACAAACTCCTGTTACTTCATTCTGCGGGGGGGGGTCACGTGCTACGGAGGGGGAGCCCTGTCGACGCGCATGCGCAACCGTGATCTTCGCGCTCCGTTTCGATGGTGTCGTCGCTTGGGCTAGCTAGGGGATTGGCGCCGCCTCCTGCTGAGGAGGAATGGAGGAGGAGGAGGAGGAGGAGGGCGGGGGGAGGACGCAGGCCACGTCATGGGGGCGGGGCGAGATGAGGCGCTGCGCGCGAGTAACGGACGCCCAGGCGACGTTTGCCGCACGGAGGGAGGAGGCTTGGGCGGAAACGCCGCCGCTGGAGGCGGCGCGGGGCCGAGGGGGAGGCCTCGCCGCCCCTGGCAGCCATGGACGGGGAGAGGGACGCGCCTGGCGGTAGCGGGGCCGGGGAGACCCCGCCCGCCCGTGTCACGCTGTGCCCGGGGCTGCTCGGCAGCGCGGCGGGCCTGGCGTGTCGGCGGCTGAGGGGCGCCTCGAGCGGGGGTGGCTGGTTCCCCGGCCGGGTGACGGGCGCGCGGTCCCGGAGTCTGCGGCCTGAGCGGCGCAGCCCCAGCAGCCTTTTGGGCGCCTCAGGCCTGGTGATCGCGGGGCTGCTCGGTGCGGCCCGCCCGCCCGCAGCGAGAGCCCCGACGAGCGGCGCGTTGCTCGCCGTGGGCCCGGCGGGAGCCCTGGGCCGCGTCGAGCCGGCAGTAGCGAGGCGGGAGGGGGAGACGCGGGGGGCGGTGAACCGCGGAGTCGTTAAGCCGAGCCCCGCCTTCGCGGTGCACAACGCCCCGAAGCGAGCGGGGGGGGGGGGGGGGGTCGTTGAGCCTTTTGCTTGGCAATGTTAATGCTCCGGGATCAGACCCTCACCCGG
The DNA here is from genome assembly GCA_007922155.1 of Mesoclemmys tuberculata. Taxonomy (NCBI): domain Eukaryota; kingdom Metazoa; phylum Chordata; order Testudines; family Chelidae; genus Mesoclemmys; species Mesoclemmys tuberculata. Next base: position 18,266,438 of record ML675604.1, read on the forward strand.
GGTCAGCACGTGAGATTTGTGCAAGACGGGTAAAATTACTTAGAAAAATGGCTGAAGAAAGCATTAATTGGCATCAGGTGCCCACGTTTTTTTCCATGGCAGAGCACATGAAAACACTGCGTTTTCAGAGGAGGAGACTTACTTGTGGGTGTTTCGTTTGTTACTTTTTATGAGTATCACATCCTGAAAACTGCCCGCCTCCCCAGGTTCCGCTTTGGTCGTGTTAGTCATCAAACTTTTAATGTAGTATTAGCATATTTAGTACATCTTGTGCTCGCTCTGGGACTGTTTATAAAATGAACCAAGTCAAGGAATTTGCTCATTTGCCATTTTAGAAGTGAGGTTACAGTTCATCTGATTGAAGTCACTTGATCTTCAGCCATGTGCCTCATAATAGACTGATCTCTGTTGTAAAGTGCTTTGCTATCTATAGCTGAAAAGCACTCTGAAGAGGTAGGTATTGTTGGTTTTTCCAGTATGATATAAGTTCAAATTCTGTATATGTAAACCAGTGCTCTTTTGAAAGTAAAACTTCATTTGTTATACTAAATAAAATACATTGTAAACTAAGCAAAACCACATCTTGAATCAGTCTTCTTGAACCAACTGGTGCTTGATTAATATTGGTCATTGTCTGGGATTGACAGTGTTTAGGGAAAGCATATTGTCAGTTTAGCAAAACTAGTTTAAATGATTGCTGTTTTAAGTGTTTTCTATATCTTCCTATTGTAAACACATCTTGTTCTTCCAGCCAGAGAATGCCTCATCTCATCTCTTTTATCTGAGGGTTTGGTCTAAATACCAGTACTTAGAGGAAAACGAAGATCAGTAAGTCAAATTACTGGCTTGTTAGTTAAAAGCAACCGAGATGATGATATCCAAATACAGGGAAACTAAATACATACAATATTAGTTTTGTTTCCAAAGAGGAAGTAATAGTATTGTGAATTCAAACTAATTTAAGATACTAACCTTCTGGTAGCATAGCAACACCTTTTAAAGCACTGCTGTTGAAGATGAAAAAACACTGTCCCAGTTGAACAGCAAGGTTTCAGCTTATTTTCTCCTGGCTCTAAATTTGTTGGCTTTCTCTCAAATGTATGTGAATAGTTCACATCTTGACCAAGTACATTTTAGGAATACACAATAAAATAGTTTGTCACATGCAGACAGGTTGGTTTTAAGGTTACATTTTATGCCCTTTCTAGGTGCCATGGTTAAGTTATTTAATCTAGTATGTGTACATTATGTACCTACCATGTTTCTCTGAAAATAAGACAGGGTCTTATATTATTTTTTGCTCTGAAAGATGAGTTAGGGCTTATTTTCAGGGGATGTCTTATTTTTTTCCGAGTGTAAAGTGTATGGGGACCTTTACTGGTGAACCGCTTGTAAACTGTAAATAGGGCTTATTTTTGGAATAGGGCTTATTTCAAGCATACTCCAAAAATCCTGAAAAATCATGCTAGGGCTTATTTTCGGGGTAGAGCTTATTTTTGGGGAAACGGTATTTTTAAGTAATTGTTAAGAGGTATGTTCTTGAATTGAAAACAGGATGTATTAATAACAGTGAACAAATAGGCACCCCCTTATTTTTACTTTAGTAAGTGAATTTAAAACTTGTATCAAATTTATGGTTCTGGAGAGCTAATAGGGGAAGAATAGAAGAAGTAAAGCAAGCATCTCCATATTGCTTGTGTGTCTTAACTATGATCTGAAGGAACTACTTCCAGTGTGAGAGGGTAGATCAGTCTCCATGAGCCATTTTTGGCACCTCTGTCGTGACCACCAATGTAGATAGGCACAAGTGACTCCATTACACATTCTCATTACACAAATAACTCACTAATTGTTTGGTTTTTAATGTCAATTATACAGAGCTTATCTGTACAAAAGCTGAGTATTGTGACAATTTATAACCTACCAACATTAATACTAAATGTGGACATTAACAATCAGCAGCCTTAAATAACCAAATGAAGATAATGCCTGGAGTATACCCTCATCCTTACCCCAAAACTCAATCAGACATTGGATTTTGCAGTGTGTTTGGAAGGTAACCAAATCTGGGCTGTTTCAGATTGGGAGATGGGTGATACGTTCCAGAGTCCTAGGACCCTCCTTGAGAACAGCCTGCCAAAAGTCTCCTCTATTACAACAAGGGATGAGATCTAACTTGAGTGTCTGACTACATCTGTGGCACACTATCACGGAAAGAATATTTCAGATAGATTACAGGTCATTTAGGACTTTATAGGTCGTAACCAGCACCTTAAACCCTACCTGGACATCAGTAGGCAACTAGTCCCCATATTGAAGCATAGGTGTTTTGTGTGCTCAGCAAGACACCCTGTTCATCAAGCAAGCTGCCACATTCTGCATAAGCATGTCCACAAATGGTTTTAAAGGCATAGCCCCAATAGAAAATAATGCAATACTCTAATTTTGAGGTAGTATAGGCATAAACAACACTTGCAATGTCTGCATCTGAAAGAAAAGGCCTGGAACAGATCATAGTAAGCCAACTTGGTTAGTGCTGTAATGTGATCATTCACAACAGCTGCAGGGTACAGTGTTTAACATCACTCCCCAAGCTGCAAACTCTGATAACCAATGCTGGATGATTCTCAGAGGGTTTGATGTAACCTCCACTGTCTTTTCCAGCTGCTTCCTTCAACCTATCATCACCATCCTTCTGTTGTCTAAGTTCAGCTTCAGCCAGCTCTCTCATTCATGTCCCAGTCTCAGTCAGATAATGGCTAAAGCACTGAACATGGTTGTCAGAGCTGGATGAGACACACACATCCAACTGGGTGGCATAAGCATACCAAATACTGCACCCTTAAGCATCCTTACTAATCCTCCTCATAGTGTCATGTACTCATTGAACAGGAAAGGTAACAGAATAGCAGTCTGCAGCACTTGTAGGAAAAGAAGCAATTCCTCACTTACCTACTGTAATCTCTGGTAACACAAAGCACTGATTAACAACTTTCTTTCACTTCTGTCTAAATTTGATAGAAGTCAACATGTTATGATCAACAGTATGGAAGGCCTGTATGGAACAGTATGGAAGGAAGTTGAATAGCTCTAACACTACCAGTTATGGACATCTGATCTTAATTCATTTCCAGGAGATTATCAACCAACACAATCCATGCAGTCTCGGTGTTGAAGTCTAGAGCCAGAATGACAAGGGTCAAGAAGATCAAAGACACCTAGAAATACTGTCAGGTTGTGGTGGAACAATTTTTTCACTATCTTGCTTAGAAGGAAATATTTGATGCTGATCGATAATTCATCAGATTGTCAACATCAAGTGTTGACTTACTGAGCCAAGGCCATGCTTATGCTTTCTTCAGAACAAAAGTTCACCTACTTTGAGTGAAATTGTAAGTTTCCACCAGCAGAAGACCCAGTTCTTCCCCACTAGCCTTTGCCAGCCTGGAAAGACCACAGTTTCAAAACATAAGTTGTTCTCTCAATACCTCGACACATAAATAAGCTCCTTTGACTGAAATTCTAGCAGGGAAGAGAAGCTCTGTATTTTTCCAAAACTTTGCTTACCAGTGTTGTTATTCCCTTAATCTAGAATATCCTTCACAGAACTATTTACTGTCTTGGGGGCAATCCTGCAAAACACTTTAGACTTGTAACTTTGTTCATGTTTTCTATTGGCATCATTGGGACTATTCATGAGTAAAGTTGCTTATGTGCATAAGTGGCTTTAAGATCCAGCCCTATAGACATGAATTTAGTAACCAAAGCAGAAGAGTTTTTTGGTTGTTTTTTTTTAAATGTTTAAGCAAGTGTCAAATCAGGCAGCAATTCAGATCTGTGAGATGTTTATTACAAAGGGGACTCATTTGTTCCGTTTCCCACACTGCCACATTACCCTAGTTCTGTTGGTCTCATCTTTAATTCCATTGTTGGTTTTTTTTCTCCCTCTTCCATTTCACTGTCACATCCTTCATACTAGTTCTGCTACAATTTTCCTTTTAGCCTTGTCCCAGACTCTTTGAGGGAGGTTTTGTCATAAATTGTCTTGATGCCCAACTCCATTTGACAACCTCTGTGGAGCCTTCTAATTCCATATCTGTTATGTTCAAAGAAATTGGTCCCACTTCCTCTTGCCATTTGAAAGCTTTTTCTGTAAAGCTATTCTCAAGGAATTTCAGACTATTTAGTACTAATTGTGACATCCATATTTGTTCATCTGCTGGAATCTAAAATAGGGGTATATGATCTCTATAATAAAACCTCCTTGTTTGTGTTTTAAACACAAGTGTATTAGTAGAAATAAGTTGAAATAGTATCACTGTAGTCCAGTTTAAACCCATAAATATTTTTATAAAAGTTGTAAAAGTTGCGCACCTTTTGAAATGCACCTTGGAATATCGGGAAATGAGCAGTTGGATCCTGCCAGTTCTCCACTTCTGCATGAGCTTTCATAAATCTTTTTCCATCATTTACCTGACTAACATTGTCCATCCAAGCTTCCCAAAGTCAACATTATAGAATTCCATTTTCTAATAAATGGATCAATTTCTATCATACTGTAATATCATCAACTGCAACATTACTCAAAATTACCTGAATGTTAATTGCTACAGATAATTAAAAATGCAAACAAATATATAAAAATATGCACTCCACAACGCACAGAACAAAAGAGGAGGCAAAATTAAGTTTAGCGAGGTGGTATGAGCAAGGTTGGTGATAATGATTGGTTAAGTGTCAGGGAAATGGTTGGATCCCTTAATGGTGAATTTCAAGACATTCTAAATATTGGGCTCTTTTTTTAAAAAAAGTAATATTAGGTTTAGATATTGCTGCATACAACTAAAACACATTCAACTTTAAATTTTTTTGTTTTTAATAGAGATTCTGCTGATAGCTAGCAGAGTTTAAAGTGTAAATATTTATTTTAAAATTTCTCTTTGATTAGAAGTTCTAAAGTATATAGGTATGTATATATGTTGACTTGAACCGAGGGACTGTTTATGAAGTGTTGCCTGTGCTGAGTGCTGTACAATACACAACATTTCTTGCCCCCAAGAAGTTTGTATTCTGTAAAGACAGATAATGCCACATAAGGAGACCTACAGTAAGGTTCTGCATTTTTTAAAGCTTTTGGGTAATGAACTAGTGTCATTTTTGTTGATGTGGTTTGATAATAAACTATTGCCTGTCATTCTGAAAGAATGACACAGAATATGATTGTTTTTCAGTCCTCTAAAGGTCTTGTTCCCTTTCAAAGAATAGTTCTCTATAAAATGCCCAGTGTCTGTAAATACTGAATGTTTTCATGCATACTCTTTCCTCCTCAAATCTTTTGCAAAGTAACTACTCCCTCCCCCTCATAACTCCAGATGTCCCCTCTACTAGGAGGCAAGGAAAGGCACAAACACTATAGGTCAGAAGAATCTCAAAAGTTTAAAGACAGAACACTCACTCTACTGCATTTTGTCAAAGCTAAAGGGAAGCCAGGTGCCATTATAGACATTGGTTTCCCAGAAAGAGAACCTTGTTTTGAGTTTGCCCACAGACCTTTATATTCCAATGTGTTCAGAGACCTGGTCTGCCACCTTATTAATAGGAGTTCACATTCTTCCTTTAAAGGAGAGCAGAAGGAACAGTGTCTGATCTCTCAGAAATATCAGGAAAGTAGAAAAGTTCACTGTTTTTCTATGACAGGAAAATGGGGTCCCGGTTGTTCTGGTAGTCTCTGACAGTCATTCCTCTGTCTTCCTCACCCTAGTACCCACAGATTTTCAACTGAAGTTGGAAATTATCTACTGGGATATAGCAGCCCTCTAGCTTGTAGCTCTCATATCCCCTAGGGTCCTTTTCCCAGTTTGCACGGCACTTCAAAGGCCATGAAACATTTTTTACTAAAATACTTTAAGATGTCGAATGAAAGGCACTATACAAATGCAAAAAATTATTATTTAGAGATTTAGACATACCGCAGGATCTTTTTTGATGGTTCAGGAAGCATTCCAAAGCACATGCCACTCATATTGGCACTTCTGTACTCTGATGCAACCTGGGATACTGGTCTGACTATCATTGGACAGCTAAGGAGGGATCACAGCAGCCAGTAAACAGGATCTTGGGCTCAAAGCCAAAAAGTGGCAGCTGTTGTGGCTCAGAAGGAAGCCAGATCACTTGGATTACAAAACAATCCAATTACTTGATACAGGATCATAGGACCCTGTTTAGCTAATAGTTTGCTAGTCATCAGTTTAAAATAAAGTGGTTTAGTTGCAGGGGAAGTGAACAAGACATGTTCCTATCTAAGAAAACTGGATTGTGATTGGAACCTGGAGTATATATACACATAACATTACAGATATGTCTACACACCAAGGATATGATACAAGCATGAACTTAGTATAGTTTAGGGTAGCATTATCTTTTGATATCTTTGATTTTTCCTCTGTTTCTTTAGATAGTCTGGGGTACAATTTCATGCTCTATATGTCCCTTAGTCTCTGACTGGCAGACACTGGGACTGAACAACAGGATGGATCACTCAGTAATTGTCCAGTTCTGTTCTTTTCTGCTGAAGCACTTAGCATTAGTCACTGTGGTAAGGCAGGATTCTAGGCTAGATGGCCATTCTTGTATTTGTAAAAAAAAAATTAAAAGAAAAAATAAAAGCAACACCTGCTGTACTTCTGCCTCCATGTTCATTTGTGAGATTCTGACAAGCACAGAAGAGGTAGCAAAAATTTGAATTTTAAAATTTGTGCTTTCAAAACAGTTATGAACAGTGAGATGGGTGGCAGAATTGTGACGAACGGATAACAATTGAATTTAATGGTGCCACTTATCTGAGTAAAGTTTTACAGTATCAGACCATCTAAGAAGTGCCTACATACCATTTTTACTATAAAAAAATCAAAAGGTAAACAATGTGCACGGTGTAGTTCCATTAATTAAAATGCTATCAATTGTCTTGTTTTTTTATAAGTAATAGTTGTTTCAGAACTGTTAACTCACATTAAGTATATGTAATGGGAAAAATGGATTGTAAATCAGAAGTCCATATATAAATTCTTTTGTCTAGCCATAAGAGCAAAGCCAGATGTGTAATCATGAGGACTTCAAGCTGGAATTAGAACCCAGATACTAGATATCTAGCTGTTTAGTGTAGCAGTCTTTATAGTTAAGACTAGACTGTCATTTCCAATGTCATTTCCAGTCTGATCTTCCTTTTTCCTCCAGTTCTCATGTTTTCTCAGCAAATTCCTTCCAGATTGGAATTTTCCATGCTTGCTCTAAACCACAGGTTAGAGAGCTTTTTTTTTTTTTAAAGCTTAAACCAAACCAGGGTAGGTGTGTTTGAGTTATGAGTGTGGGTGGGAAGAGAAAAGACAAACACTTCCCCCTGTGTGCAAGAGACATTTTTGCTTGTATAGCTCAAAACCACCTGAATTTAAAGCATCAGACTTGTTTTACATATGTGCAAAGTATTCATGTATGTGTATTATAACTTTAAAGTGTGTTAAAAAGTTAACTGAAAAGACAAATTTGTTAAGGCCACTTTATCTCATTGGCAAAGGTGGCAAGATAAGCAGCTTTATATCACAGAATTTACAAGATCACTCCTGAATTAAGGATGACTGTTAGAACTCTAACACTGAAAGTTTCTCAGGGAAACAGCTACTCATGTGGTATTTATTAAGAATGCAATATTATTTGGATCCACCAGAGTTTCATGGCCTATCTTCTACAGCGTTTTGTATATTAAGTTTTCCAGCAAGAAAGGTTATGTACTGCTAACACCTAACACATTTTTTTGAAAAACACCAAGCCCCTGAGGTTTTATTCTTTGTCTTCCAGCTCCTGTCTCCACTTCCTGAATTGAGGAAAATAGGCAACAGAATGTTGATCATTGCATTTTCTCAAATATTAATCCAATATCCAGTTTTGCAGGTTGCATATTACTGCTGTTTTTATGATTCATAAATTAACGTTTAGTCCAATTATGACAACACAATCAGAGACCCAACAAGTCACAGCAGGAACTGTAAAGAAAATGGTTCTCAGGGCAAAATAGGGGGTGAGTGGGAAATTTTTTAAAATTAAAGTACCATTATAAAGAATCAATGGAAAGTCTATACTCCAAGTCAAGTGTTGACTAGCTATTCCTAGGCTTTCCTTCACTAAGGACTGGAGAGTCCCTCACATTCACTAAGCTTGCAGATCATTTCTATACTCCAAATAAAGGAGAGGGTGGGAATATACAACTAGACTCAAAATTTTCTGTTATCTCAAGAAAACTCTGTGTTTCCTACCCTCTGACAAACAGGCATTAGGTCTTAGACCTCTGATAGCTAATTTCTTCCTAGTAAAAATGGGGTTGTTGTCTTCTTTTATTTCATGTTCCCCCTGCTAGTCCTGATCATTCCTTCCAGGTGGAGCATTTCTGGAGATGTTGCACACCTGATATGCATTCATGCAGGGTTGTATTAATCCTTTCGAAGCCTGCTTCATTGTGGAATTTATACACACCCATCATTTTTCTGGCTATAGATATGATATCTGGGAACTCTACCAATAGTATTTCAGATTGCATGGAGTTCCCTGAGACAGACTGACAGCATTTAAGATGATTAGTAATGGAGTCTTTTAAAGAGGCCTCTGTTAAAGTTTAAAAACAAAAAGTGAAGGCTCAAATCCTCAAAGGTAATTAGGCAGCTAGCTTTCTTTGAAATCAGAGGGCATTAGGTTCCTAAATAACTTTGAAGAGCTGGGCCTGGGTGTTATTTTAGTAGGGAAAAGATTAGATTATGGAAATCAAGTAAGTTTAAGAAAAAAATTATCTTCTCTGTGCCAGTTGCGTTGGGTGTCAGCACTCTACTGTCAGCAAGAGACCAACATAGTAAATTAAGTAAGTTGTGAACCCATTTATCTTTCAAGTGTAAAATATATTGTGATCTCAGAGGGCCATTTTACTTAATATATTTGTTTCTGTTTTGCCTTTTTATGCTTTCAATGGAAAAGGCATTAAGTGAAAGACAGCAATTTACATTATGTCTTGCCATTTGGCTCTCTTCTGGCCTTGATTTCATAATAATCAAAGAGGAAATGTTGTGGCCTGGCAGTTTCTGCTCAATAGTTCGGCCAGGTGTAGGCCATTATTTGCACCATTTTACCAGCTTACACAATTTAGTGGTCCTTGAATCATTTTGGATAAGAAGATTGTCTAACTAGAGTGACTGTATTCCCCATCTTCTTACAATATTTGTAATTCTTCCTCACTAATTTGATCTCAATAGCACAAAGTGAGGAAGTAGAATTAATACCATACACATTAAGCATCTTTCTATTTGTAAAAAGCTCAAATTTATAAAATGAGATTTGTGGTGTAAGAGTGACTGCATTATAGCAGAAGTGATTGGAATAATTCCTCACTGAAATCTCAGAGACAAAAACACTGTATAAATACAATATTCATATTAATTCACAATATTTTTAATTGGAGGAAACTAAATATTCTTATTTCTCACAGGAAGGTTACTGAGCCTCTTGTGAACACTACCACAAGCTATAAATAAGCCTATTACATCTAAACTATTTATACATTTACACTATTTATACATACACAGAGACTTTAATTCTGATTTGGTGAGAGAGGAGAACCAGGCCCATGACGTACAATTTTTTTCATTTGTCATACAGCAGCAAAATTTTAAATTTTTCTGTACCTTCTATGGGAAGGGAGGTAGTCCTTGATCTAAGTCTCTTCCATCACTAACTATCATCCCAAAATTCCTTTATATACATCCTGTTTGTCTGTTTATGTCAATTACTAAATTCAAACATCTGATACATGTGAAGAGAGAGCAAACTAGCAGGTAGAGTAGAGAAGCCAGCTATTCCCAACATGTGAGGCATTTTGCTTCTCCAGAAAAATTACATGATGGAACAAAACATGCACATTCTTTTGTAACCTTTGCAAAGCTGGTTTGTTTGGTCATGCGCAGAAAACAGCCAAGCAGCAAGACCAAGATTGTATTGACAAGAACAAGATGAATGACCCCCTGGAGACCATGGGGTTTGTATGCTAGTTTCCACCATCTTTTCATCCTTTTATACACCCTTTCAATTCACATGCAGATTAACTCAGACCAAGTCCTTACTAAATACTCTTTTTCACTTTAGTTTGGAAGGTAGACAGGAGGATCTAAATATTTATGAGCCTTTTTTTCTTCTAGTTTATGATGCACTCTTGTTGAATGTTGAGGAATTACGTTAATGAATGCATGCCTGCACACATAGACACAGAAACCAGGCAAAGGGGGGGAAACACACACACACAGTTTTGTCAGCTCTAATGTCGGCCCTTACCAAACAGTTCCCATGGAGGGGAAAAAAAAAAAGCAAAGGTTTAAAATCTGTTGCCAAGAGAAAAATAAATTGTACAGCTAAACACAAAAGAGAGAACAAAGTTTCATCTTTGCTTTCCTCAGCGGCAAATGTAACTCTTGTTGCAATTTAAAACAGATTTGAAATAAAACATTAACTGAAAAACTAAAGCTTGCCTAACAAGCGTTAGCTAGCTTTGTGTTAAGTAATGAAGTAAAGATGAAGCTTAAGTTTTGTACACACAGTTTGTCTTAACACCAGGAACAATAAAAACGACTGATTTTTTTCTTATATGGTATGCTGTACAGGTGCCTTCATTTAGCTTGCATTATATATCATATGATTAATATTATTTTTGCTATGATTTTGATGTATGTTAGTTAAATTTTATTTTCCCTTACTTGGCATGGCTATGTCATTTTGGAAACTATAGCTTTATTAAAAAAAAAAAAAACTTAAAATATACTTAAATAAGACTTTAGCTAGATGTAGTTTAATGTAAATCTCCTTTAAATATGAATAATACAAAACTATAAATTAAGGAACCTTTATGGTTCTTTTTATAGAAAGAAGAATATATTGTATTCAAACACTAGACCTGAAACATGGACATATTAACTGCTTTAATATCATGTTGTCCCAAAGAGTCATCTTCTCAGCCTTTAATCATCTCTAACCTCCCCTTCCCCTTTTTATTCTTAGTTGCGTACCTAGCTGTAGCAAACCAGGCCCTGCTCATAAAAGTCAGGCAATAATTCTACATAATTTCACAATCATGCATCAGAACATGAGATTTTTAAAATGTGCTTTTTTTGCTGTCATTTAAAAACTCATTCAGCCAATGCCAGAATGTTAACTCAGAATGTTAGCTCTTAAAGTGCAATAGGATTTCAAAGCCTAGGCTCTGTTACTCATATTTATAATATGTCTATCTGGATTTTATAAAACGTTTCCCAAATAAATATGTTCCTGTTTTTATTATAGTTTGTTTTCAAGATGTTCAATTTCATATGTAACTGATTCTGATAGAGCCATCTACCTTTAATATTCTACAGCTATCATTTATGTCAGCTCCAAATATTGGCATTACTATTTTCAGTGACTTCGCCTATGGTACCTAAGGGTTGCGCTAAGCAAAAATTCAGCTCAATAGGTCCCCAGGCACAGAAATTCTAGAGAGCCAAATCTGAATTCAGTATCTGAGAAATAAAATTACCTTAAAACACCCATTCTGTTCTTTCATCCTGTGGCTAAAAATCTCCTTTTTTTTGGCTATATAAAAAGATACATTGTCACTAGTGACCGCGGTTTAATTTTTCAAAAACTATTGAACTGCCAAAGTCATTTTTAATAATAAGACTTAGGTGCTTTAGAAAATTGACCCCATTTCAAGAGAACTCTGAATATGTCCAGAGGGTTTTCCAATTTCAGAATGGGGAGGAGAAGTAACTTTCCTAGTCTGGTTGCCAGCAAGTCATCCTCTCCACATGGTAGTTGATTTTCAAAAGACTAATTGATACTTCAAAAGAGGACAGGTGTGAGTGAAGTAATGAGTCACTCCTGAGTGAGAGACTGACTAAGCCACATGCAGTGATGGTGCTAGGCTCCAGCCAATCCACAAGCTAGGAGCTTGTCTGGTGACTCTTTTGGCAGGTAGATAAGTCTCATAGGAGAAATAGCACCTCAGCCTGCCCAACATTACTTCACAGTGTAGAACTCTGTTGTCTGATAGTGGTAATAAACTCCACAGACTTGCCTGCTCCAGTGCTGTTCACCAAACGTATTCCCAGTCCTGCTCCAGCCTTGCCCTTACTCCAGCCTAGCTCCCAGCTCTACTCTTGCTTTGTTCCAACCCTGCTCTTGACCTCTAGCCCCAGTTCTTGGTCTGGCTGCCATGGCATTAGTCCTACTGCCTATGCTCCAATCAGTAGGCCTGACCTCTGGGGATCCCTGGGAAGCATTTATTGGGCTCCCTCCTAGGTAATAATTTGACCCTCCCTTTTCCTGTGGGCTATTTTTATCTTTGTATAGAGTATAAAAGGACTGTGGCATGTGGGGAGGCTGCAGCAAACTGTGAAGGTTGGTGAGAAGAGGAACTGGAACAAATTGGGAGGAAGGGGACAGGGAGATGAGCTATGGAAGGAGAAGGAAGAAAACATTGAATAGCAGGTCAGTGCCAGAGGCAAGAAAAGAAACTCCCTTCAAAAGGGGGCAGCATGTGCCTTCAGGAAGTAATTAAACAAATGATGAGGCCCGAGGGAGTCCCAATATTGGGGCAGCAAGGGCTAAACTGGACCCAGAATAAACTCCTAAGGGCATGAGGGAGGTTCCTGGTCAGTGCAAGTAGCAGCCTTAAGTGGGGAAGGAGAACAAAAATTTGGCCCAAACTAGGGAGCAGCCTGTGGGATGTGGAAATCCAATAAAAGGCCTTAATCAGGAGAAGAGCAGATGGCAGGAGCACCCTATTAGTTGCAGCCACAGGAGCGTCAAATTAGATAACCAGCAGGAAAAGACACTGTTTCCACCCCAGTACTGTTTTTGATTTGTATTACAGCAGCACCCACGGACCCCAGCTAAAATCCATATCCCCATTGTCCTAGACACTGTACATACCCATTGTGAAAGTCCCTGCCTGATGTACAGATAATCTAACTAGACAAAGCATGGGAGAAAGGAAATATTATTCCCAGATGGGATCTGTGGCACAGAAAGAATAAAGGGACTTACCCATGGTAATACAGGAAGTCCATTGCAGGGCCAGAAATTGAACCCTCATCTACTGCATACTAGTCCAGGGCCTTAATAAGGATAGCCTTCTTCTCTGTAGTGCCTTCCTCTTAGCTCTCACCAGTTTGTGGGAAAGAGGTGTCAGTTCTGAGGAGCTGGAAACTCTTCTCTGGACCAACAGGATTTCAGTCTCCATGTTAGTGAGAAGTTTGGTTTAGCTGGCTTATACCACTTATATAGTTTGAAGGACAAATACAATGCATAGGCTGTGCTTTCACCTCTTATGTGAAGTATCTGTAACCACAGATTCCAAACCTGCTAGCACTATCTCTGCCTCCAAAGGAAGAAAATGCTTCAATACAGTGGAACAAACAAATCAAGATTCTTAAAATAACAGTTTCATAAATTTTGCAGCCACAGCCACAATTTGCCTAGTGATCCCTTTCTGTGCTTGTTCAGTCTTCCTTCAAAGGCAAGCAGTGCTAGGAACAAGTTTTTTACCCTCCTGAGTCAAAAGTTTTGCAATGAATTCGGAGTGTAGGACCCAATTCTAAATCCTTACTTATGAACAATAAGGCCTCGTCTACAGTTCTGTTGACAAAAGTCAGCTTTTGTCGACAAAACAGTAGAGGTGTATGAACTGAAGTGATCCTCCCGCCAATATAACTCCCCTGTTATGCTAGCAAAATCAAACCACCTCAATGAGTGGCATAGAGCTTTGTACAACATATTTAGAGCAACACAGCATCAATGTAGACGCTGAGCTTGGTTATGTCACCTTAATTGGCTTCCAGGAGATGTCCCATGATGCTCCGTTTGAACTTTGCTGCCCTGAAGGTAGACAGGTATGCACCCCTCCCCTGTTTAAAGGCTTGGAAATTATTGAAATTCCTCTTGCTGTGTGAACTGTGCATGCCAAGCAAATAGGATCTTCCAAGCTAACCATGCCAGCTGTATACACACCAGACACTTTCCCGTGCGGTGCACATTGGAGCTGTTGGATCTGCTGAGTGTATGTGGAGAGGAGGAGGCTGTGCAGTCTCAGCTTTGCATCAGCTAAAGGAATTTCAATATCTATGGGCTGATTGCAAGTGGCATGCACGAGAGGGGGCACAAAAGGGACACTTAGCAGTGTCGTGCTAAAATCAAGGAGCTGAAGCAGACGTGCCAGAAGGGAAGGGAAGCCATCCATCGTTGTGGTGTAGTGCTGAAGACATGCTGATTCTATAAGGAGATACATGCCATCCTCGGTGATGATCCCACCTCGACCACCAAGAGCCCCATGGATACTTGGGTGGGACTGGAGGCGGCAGTCAGCAGACTCAGCCCAGATGAGGAAATGGAACTGGAGGACGATATGGAGTACATGGCGGGATTGTTCAGTGATACAGTGAGTCAGCACCTCTTTTCCACTCCAGAGAGGTCTAGCCAGTCCCATCACTCTGGTGCTCAGGATGCAGGAGAGGGGAGGTCCAGTAAGTGCTCATTTTGCTTTGATACTGCACAGTGAGGAGAGATTGAGCTCCCATGTACTTCATTATATGGTACAGCAGGTGTAAGGGACAGAAATTAAGAACAGAGCCTGTCCATCTACTCAGTGGGGTCACGGCAGGAAAGTTTGTTAATGTAGGTATGTCCCAGGAATACTCAATAGAGATCTCTAAGAAACTTTCCTGTAAGTATTCTGCAATCTTCTGCCAAAGGTTCCTTAGGGGAGCTGCCTTGTTTCTCCCCCCGCTGTAGGAAACTTTGCTGCACCACCCGTCAATTATTTATATAGGGACCAGAGCAGCACATAGGTGAGCAGCATACAGAGCCAGTCTGAAGCTGCACACACACAGAAGATGCACCCTTGCATACTGGGTTACTCTTAGGAGTAAGATACCGGGTTTGATTGCCCTAGCCTGTGGAAAAGGGTACCAATATTCAGAATAGATTTCCTAGCTGCTTATAGAAACCCCCTTTGCAAACCACCCTTTGTCTCTTCTTGTCCATTCCCCCTCCTCCGTCTCCCACCCTCGTGAACTTACCATATTTGGGACTCACTGACTTGTGTTCTGGTCAAGAGACAGTGAGAAATAGGTGTGTAACTTTTGTGATTCACAGCTGTGAGCGCACTCAGAGTGCTGTCTCTGTTCATTCTTTTACTTTGCCTTCTGCAGGCATGCCCTTGAAGACCCACTCCTCCACAATGGCAGAGCACCTCTGACACAGCCCCAGGAGGAATAAGGATGATGTGTTTTGCAAAGTGCCACAGTCCACTATGCAACAAGTAGTGAAACAAGCATGGACTGAGACAATCAATGAGGGATTCAAGCTGGATAGCCAGGAAAGGACACTGACAGGCGTGGATGATAAAGCTCCTGGAGGGCCAGAGTGAGGTGTTGAAGTCCCTCATTAACCTTAAATCTGAGCACATCCATTGCAGATCATCCCTCCATTCAACCACTACAGAACTCCAGTCCATGTCCCCCCCGGATTCCTTGACTGAATCCCTCACATGTTCCCAGTCCATCACAGTAACCCTTGCAATCCATGCCTAGGGACTGATTCCCCAACAAAAGCTAGAGTTATGCCCAGCTGTGAAAGCCCTAACAGTGAGAGTGTTCATCTTTGTCATGTCCAGTGTTTGACCAAAAGTTTGTGTTTGATCCTGTTATTAAACTCGAGTCTTTGAAATTAAATGAGTATTTGTGAAATACATACATACATCATGCAGTGCTAACATTGAAACACAGTTGCTATAGGTAGGAATATTTGCTTCTTGCAATTAACGCTCAGAGGAAGAAAGAACTACGGGGGTAATTCAAGGCGGCAAGTAAACATTGCCTGGCCCAATGCATCACAAAGACACATTCCTGGGAATCAATGTCAAAATGCTCTTTCAAAGCCTTCCTGATTTGAATACCCTCACGCTGCACCCCTCTAATTTACCTTGTATCTGAGTGCTCAGAAAAGAGCATCCAGCTGATCAGCCTCAGTGGTCCACCCCTGGGGAAACGTTCCCCCCTTTGATTTGCAAATACTATGGAGAGTGCATCAGGCTGCAATGACCATGGGACTATTTCCCTCACTGAGGTCTAACCAGCCAAAAAGACACTGCAAGCGCCCTTTTAATCAGCCAAAGGCACATTCAATGGTCATTCAGCACCTGCAGAGCCTATTATTGAAGCGCTCCATGCTGATGTCCAGGTTCCCAGTATAAGGCTTCATGAACCACAGGCGCAAGGGATAGGCAGGGTCTCCCAGAATCACTATAGGCATTTGAACATCCCCCATTGGAATGTTCTGATCTGGAACAAAAAAAGTCCCAGCATGCAGCTTTCTATACAGTCCAGTGTTCTGAAAGATGCGTGCATCATGCACCTTCCCTTACCACTCCACACTGATGACAGTGCAACGGCCCCAGTGATCCACCAGTACCTGCAAAACCACAGAGAAGAAGCCCTTTTGGTTGATGTACTCCATCACAAGATGGTCAGAATCAGAGTTGGAATATGTGTTCCATCTATCGCCCCACCGAAGTTAGGAAATCCCCTTGCCTCAAAGCCATTATTTTTATTTCCTGCACATTACCAAGAGTCACAGTCTTTTGTAGCAGGAGGCTATTAATGGCCCTGCAAACTTGCATCACAGCAACCCTCATGGAGGATTTGCAACTGATCGGCAGCAGTCTGGAGTTGTCAATTTCCACACAATGATCACCACTTGTTTTTCCACAGTGAGGGAGCTCTCATTCTGAGCTCTCATTCTGGTGTCCTTGTGCCACTGCTTGGGGTGAGCTTCACACAGTTCAAGAAAGGTGGATTTGCACATCCAAAAGTTCTGCTGCTACAACTCATCATCCCATACATACATCATGATGCGATCCCACCACTCAGTGCTTGTTTTCCGAGCCCAGTACCGATGGACCACCATGGCAAGCTGTTGCACGAATGCCAGCAGCAGTCTTGAATTACTGATTTCCATGGAAGACCGATCTCGCAGCTCCTGAAATACTGCAGGACCAGCTGCGTTGTGTTCATAATGCTATCACCACAGTGGTCAGCAGCTCAGAATCCATGCTGTCAGGCAGAGATAGTGGGCGCACAGTTTACAGGAGCTGTTCAGAACGGTGCAAAATAAAGTCGGAAGCCCATGGACTGGTGGGATGGAAAGAACTGCATCACGGGACAGCGAGCACGTGCCCATGATGCACTGCAACCAGTTCCTATACCTCACAGTGGCAAAGGGTGAATTGTTGCACAGTGGCATAGCTACCCAATGCAATGCTCTCTGCCAATGCAAGAGCAACAGCTGTGGACTCACTCAGCTGACAAAAGAAGCAATGTGTGGGCATGCTCAGCTGATGTTATTAAAGTGACTTATGATCATTGACATAACTTAAGTCTTCTTAACTCTGTACTGTAGACATGGCCTAAGATTGTCAGTGAGCTGGACTTAGCTATAAGGAGCCAAATCACAGTGCTATGCAAGATTATTCAAGTGAGTAAAGTTTATAGCACAGCCTTGCCCTTGTTGCTTGCCACATGAAGAACTTGAAGAATCAAAGGAAGTGGTTTCCATGGGACCAAGAAATCTTGATCAAACTCAGAAGCCAAATGTACTTAAGGCTGTAAAACTTATACAACACACAAAGTTATAGATCATTTCTGCCCTTATTCATCCTTGACAATTAACTTATTAAAACGAGTAGCCTTTCTTTTCTTAAAGATCCAATTTGAAATATTGGCAAGTTTTATCTGAAATAAATCAGATATTCCTTGAAAAAAGATTTTTCATAATATGTCTAATCCTTAGGCTAAGATTGTTCCATATGGATTTATGCATAGCTATTCCCTTTTCAGTGCTAAAGGAAGTGAGTCACGCATCTATGATGCCCAGATGGACCTCCAGTGAGTTCAGGAATGGAACATGCCACTCTACACAACAAAGAGTCTAGTGATTTCTGCAATGGTGGGGGAGGAGGGGTGGGGTGAAAAAAAACCCACCTGACCTGTATTATTACCAGAGACCCACTCTCCCTCCACCATGGCTGCTACTGAGCAGCTGCAGAGGGATCCAGCCAATGAGAATCTCATCTATCATTGCTTTTTTCTAAGGTGCCCATCACTATAACATCTACGTGCCCATTTTGAAGCTATAATGTCATAGGGTGAAGAGTCCAACAAAGCGTTCCCCCAATTTCCTGCAGTGATAATCCCTTCCCTGCAAATCCTCAAGAATATGGTAATTGAAGTGGAACAGCCTCCAAAATATATGATATCTCACCCAGAGAGACTGGCTCAAGGAAAACTGAAGCGAATTTGGGAGAGTTTTCTTCTCCCATTGGCCCCTCTTCTGGACTTCTATCATCTAAAAATTTAATCAAAACATGGTTTTTAAAGAAAATACAATTAAATAATTATATTGATTTTTGAAAAAATTATCAAACATTAGAAAAATACAGCACACAGTTTGGGCCAAAAGTCTTCATTTAAGGAATATATATGCTGTAAATCAAGATACAGTAATTTATTAGCATTGCAGTCTTGACACTTTAATGATAACCAATTCTGATTTTTTGTTTTTTGGTCAGACATTTTTCTGTGAATAAGCATATTTGATTTTTCTTGATTTTGAAGAACTGCTAAACACCAGGGAGTAAACTTCGGCAGGAAGCTTACATAAACCTCACATTTAAGCATAGTTCTTCTGTGAGAGATCATTCAGTCTTTCTTCACTATGTCAACTGAACTTGTTTGCATAAATGTAATTCTGCCAAATGTTTATGCTCATAAAGTGAGTCCTAATTACATTATCTAATTTTGGAGCTTTTTAAAAAGTTAATCTTTGAATCAGTTAACTTTTCTTACCCTTCTTTAATTTGTCTTCTTGATTTTCACGAAGTATTAAAAGTATCATCAAACCTAGAGACAAAAGCAATGTATTAACATTTGGTGAAGGCTCACTGAGAAATAAGCACATAGTACCTTGTTATAATTTTACTAGGGCTGTTTTAGGAGTAATGTCACAAATAGTAAGGGTGGTTCTGTGCCTAAGGCAGTGGAAATAATTTCAGTCCCTACTTTGGCCATACGTTTTCTGTGACCTTGGGCAAGTAGTTAAGCATATGTCTACACTTACAATGAAAATACTACAAGGGCTGCGCTGCAGCCATAGTGTTTCAGTGCAGACAATACCTACTCTAGGTTCTCCCATCTATGTAGTTAATCCACCTCCCCGAGAGATGGTAACTAGGTTAACGGAACAATTCATCCAATTGACACAGCACTGAGAGTCAGCTTGGCATAGCTACCTCTCTGGGGTGTGGATTTTTCATACCCCTCAGAGTTGTAGCTATGCCAGTGTAAATTCCTAAGTTTAGACCAGCCCCAGCCTATCCCTCAGTTCCCTATCTTTAAAATAAGGATAATGATACTTCCTTTCTTCCACCCTTTATCTGTCTTGTCTATTTAGATCATGAGATCTTTGGGGAAGGGAATGTCTCTTCCTATGTTTGTGTACAGCACTTAGTACAATGGGACCCTCGTGACATTTGGAGCCTGTAGTACAAATAAGTCAACAAAAAGAGGTTTGCAAAGCAAAAAAAAAGAGGAGCCTGATAAGAGGGATATTAGATCTCCTACATGGAACAAATACATTCACAAAAATATATTTATAAACACTCAATGTGAAAAACATGTTAGGTTACTGTATCCCCTGACAGCATAATTACAATCATAAAATAATAATACATAATAATGGCAATATGTTCCATATGTATTTGACAGAGTTGCTGTAGTTAATTACCTAAACAAACTAAACTTTGCAACATATACAGTCCCTGTTCTAAAATCTGATAAACACTACATTTGAACTCAAAATATACCACCAAATATTTATTAGTTCTGATTTTAAGAAGAAATAATAGCAAATTATTTTCTTTAGCACCTACCTATTAATCATTTTAGCCATCTTTAAGGTCATGTTATATATCACATCATTACAATATAGCTTGCAAAAACTTGTATTCATCAAAGGTGAAATTCACCTCTATGCGTAGGGCCAGCACAAGGCCTATGCATTAAAGACCGGCATACATCCTCAAAACAGAGTTCAAGCAGAACTCAGGCAGAGCATAGGTCTTTTGCTGACCCCCCTGCCACGAATTCCATTCTAACTGTAGTAGCTGTGTATGTTGCAGGCCATTTGGGTGAAAAGAATGAACATTGTAAAAGATACAGTGCTGTTCAAAGAGAGAGTATAGGAAGCAAAAGCAAGCTTGCATCAATCCATGAAAGGTCAAATACGTGTTATTTATAGCAGTAATCCATAAAAGATAAACCAGGAATAAAAAAGGAATCCTTTGATTTCTAGTAATTATAGGACCTAAGTAGAATTAGATATTAAAATAACTAACAAAGTTGCCAAATAGGTACCTACAAATACTCAAACTGCCTTTGGATACCAGAAACTTGGCCTACCATCTAGAATGTCCTTTTAGGGTGTACTGTCACAGTTTCCAGTGTGAAGTCACAGGATAAATACAGAGGCAAAGCTTACCAAAGTGATGTAAGTAACATGATTTAACAAACTAATACAGTGCATCCTCCCTTAGTCCAGGAAAAATATCTGTCAAATACTTAAGGCCCTTCAGACCTGATTAAAGGCAAATTGCAGGAAACATTTGCTTTAAAATAAAATATGCACAGTAATACAGCTTTAATTAGACATACACATCTCTCAAGATATCAATAAATGTTTCCTTTTTGATAAGTCTGATTTAATAGACTATAACAACAGGGGAACATTTCCAAGATGTAATTTGGGGGAGAGGGAGAAATTAATAAACTCAAATATTTAAAGTTCAACACCAATTAATAGACCATTCCTTTAAAGGGAATGTTTGAATTTTAATTTTATTTAGCTTCATCCAAGCAGGGCAAAGCTTTGAATTTTATCATAACTGATTTTGAAACATGAGAAGGTGATTTTGGATGTTAGTATCTAAATCCATAGAAAGCTTCACATGAGATCATAATGTATTGTGTGCTGGAAGTCTAAGCAGTGATTTAGAAAACCCATTTGAAAACAAGAGCCCTAGTTCTTAATTATTTTTGTTCCTGTACATTATGCAGGATTTGAGGGGGTGGGAGGAGGGAAGGTGGCCTGCTGTATTCTGTCTAAAAGAAATGGATTGTAGAGGGGTGTGAGGACACTTAACACCTCTGTCCAAAGCATAGGAGAAGGTATAGAGGAAGGGTGTCCCTGTGCAACCAGGTAGCTATTTCCTCTCCTGATCTAGTATTTTGCCATAAATGCTCTGTAAATCAGACATACAGAACAAGGAGGTCTTTCTATCCTGGGACTGTGTTATTGCATAGGAGAAGTTGGGAGGACTAGTGAGTGGCCCTTCAAGAGCTCAACCTATGAAAATGTTCATTTTGATCTGTGTCAGTACCTGGCTGCTTATTCCAAGGACTGGTGTGTAGAATATGGAGGATACATTGGGGTAGTTTTTGCCTTGTGCCATTGTTAATAGAGCTAAAGAATCACTAATATGCATGACTACATTAGGCAGATCTCTCTTAATTCATGAGTAAGAGTGTTTTAGCACATAGCAAAAGTAAATCAATAGTGAGCACAGAGTAACCACTGCATAAAATCAGCTAACAATTAAACTTTTATTAACTTAGGGTGAAATTCTGGCCCTGAAGGCAATGAGGGTTTGCCACTGACTTCAGAGGGGCCTGGATTTCATCCCTAGTCTCCCGAATAAAGACAAAAATACCAGGTTTATTCTGCTAGAAGAAGGATTGGTCTTAATTTAAATAAATAAATACATTTCCCACTCTGTTTCTCCAAGTCCAATGTATTTCAATGACATTAAAACACTGTCCCTATAGATTGCTTATAAATGTTGGCAGATATGGTACAGTGAAGATGTGATGGGCGTTTCATCTGTCATTTCATCTTGGAAAGCTCACATATGCAAATAGTGGTAGAATTGGAAATAATGCCAGAGGCTCCAAGTGAAGTAGCAACAGAGCCAGCCATCACAAAAAAGGATTAAAAAATACAAAACCCCCAAAATACTGTCCTTAACTGTTCATATACTAACATTCAATGATGAACCATGTCTGAATTTTTTTGTAATACCTCATAAACGGTATTACTTTGATCAAAAGTGCAACTGACACATTTGCACACACGCACACTTCACAGAAGTGAATGGAAACTTTGTAAATCACATTACTACTGAATTATACCACAGAGAAAGATTTTATTTTGTATATTTATTTGCCATGGGAACTCCCCTGGCTGGGAGGGCTGGAACCAGGTTCACAAAGGTACTGAGGTGTTGTGGTGCAATGCCTAACTTTTACGTGCCTAGAAAATGACTGAAACTCACTGCAATTCCCAAGCCTGAGTTAGGTAACTAGGTACCCTGTACAGTGAATGGGGAGAGATAGGCACCTTACACAGAGATTCACGAAAGCCAGCATGCTAGGTGGAGCAACCTAAATTAGCCCATGGGAAATACCAAATAGATGGATGTGTCCTAAGCCCTGCCCCTCTCATGGAGATAGGCACTTAACTCTGCTAGCAATTTACAAACTGCTCCTCTGGAGTCAAGTGGCTTAGGCACCTAAGCCATTTCATGTGCGAATGAGTTAAGTAGGCACCTAACTCAGTGATGATATCCAACCGGTTCGCACCGGTTCATGTGAACCGGTTCTTAAAATAGAAAAAATGCAGCGAACCGGTTCTTAGCGCCGGGAGATTCAATGAAAAGGCGGAGCAGTGAACCGGTTGTTAGCGGCGGGAGAGTCAATTTCCCGGCGGCGAGTGTCTCCCACTATTCTCCTTGCCGCCGAAATTGACCATGGAGGGTCAATTTCACTGCGGTGAGTGTCTCAGCAATTCTCCTGCCGCTGAAATTGACCAGGGAGAGTCAATTTCACAGCGGAGGGTACTCTGTAGTTCTGGGTGTGTGTGGGGTGCTGTGTGCATGATGTTTAAGAACCTATTCAGAATAGGTTCTTAAATATCACCTGCCTTCATAGAACTGGTTACTGGAAATTTGGGATATCATCACTGACCTAACTCCACATCAAATAGCTGGGGGGCATGCTGCCACCCCCTTATAACTTTTAGCCCAGGGGGTAGATCAATACCTGGGATATTGGAGATCCAGCTTCAATTCCCCCCTCTGCCTGAGGGAGAAATAGGTTTGTCAGTGTCTTTCTGATCCAATGTATTTATACATAATGGAACAGCTTCAAATGAGTCATTGGAACAAAGAGAGAGGAAAAGTGAGAATGACTCTGTGGTTATGGTACTCCTAT
The DNA here is from genome assembly GCA_007922155.1 of Mesoclemmys tuberculata. NCBI lineage: Eukaryota > Metazoa > Chordata > Testudines > Chelidae > Mesoclemmys > Mesoclemmys tuberculata. Next base: position 18,289,876 of record ML675604.1, read on the forward strand.
AGGAGACCCTGGATCCAGTTCTTCTGCTCAAGTAACTCAATATTTAATCCACAGTGGAACAGTTTCAACAGGAGAGATCGAGGGAGCCCCCACATCAGAATATCCCATAAATCAGTGGTTACAGCACTCACCTGAGTGGGGGTAGGAAATCCCCTATTTAACCCTTTCTTGCTTAGGCAGAGGGGAGTATTCCTCATCCCAGGTGAGGACTCTGTCAGCTAATGTTCAAATTTCTTAATGGTGAATGAAAAACCACAGCAGAGGACATTCCCCTTGATCAGTGTGCAGAGTTGTTTTCTCTCTGGGCACAATCAGTTCTTCTGACACAGAAAGAGCACCAGGATGCTTTTATCACTTTCCAGAGGAAAGTCTCAGTCTCACCAGATGGGAAACAGGCTGCCAGAAACTTCTCTTGCTGCCAGAAACTGCAGCTATTTTGCAACAGCTATACTACCTCTGTGGAAAAGAGGAGGGAAGAAGCAGCAGAAGGGGAAAGTAACAAATTAAATAGCTTAACTGTTTAAGGTACAAGTAATTCTGTGGCTGCCAAATCAACTGGAGAAAGATGCCATGTTCCAAGCAAGGGATGAAATACTCATCAGCAGAAATCGGGGGGAAAAGTGAAATAAAACCTGGAGTTGGTGTATCCCAGAAAGCAAACTGACATAATACAAAAACCAAACAAAAACTATGGCATAGATATGCTGGAACAGAGCACTGTACAAAATGACAAAGCTGAACATACTTCTACTCCACTGAGAAGCAAGGTAAACCAAACTGAGATGCAGTGATTACAATAAACATGTGTTAAAGAGAACAGCAGCAGGAATAAGACAGAATGTGCCACTCATGTGAGTGCAAAGCAAATATGTAACAGAGATTTTGAGAAATTGTTCATTCATTGGAAACAAAGTCCAAAACTGCAGAGAACAAAAACAGCTTCTCTCCCCTTCCCAATTCACTAACTGTTGAAAAACGTTACTTTGTTTTTATTTCAGACATAGGCTTTCTGTTGTTTGCGTCACTTAAACCCTTTCCCCCATCTATCCTCCATATTTTGGGTAGTATATCATGCCTATATTTCTTCAGCTGAATGCTCATCTGGTGTCTTTGATTACTTAAATCAGTTCTACTGAGATTGGGCAGTGAGGTACACTTAGAGCAATGGTGTCCCTGTTTCCTCTGCATAAGGTTTTTGCTTACTTTTTCAAAGAGAAGACACACAAGATCCACTGTGACCTCCCTCCACATATCAGCTCCTCCTTCTTCCCCCTCTCACACTTTCTTTCTTGTAACACTTCTTCCCTCTCACACACACAACCCCAAGGCATCTCAGCTGCTTTTCATCCTAACCCCTCTAACTTGCCCCCTCAACCCATCCCTTCCCTGATGCTGACCTTCACCCCCATTCTCTCTCTTTCTTAAGGTTTTCTCACTCTATTCTGGTTCCATCCCCTTACAATACAAATAATCTCTGATCTCGCCCATTCTTAAAAGGCTAACCCTAAAACCACCTGCTTCTCAGAGAATTGACCCAGGTCACATCTTCCTTTCAGCTCTAAACTCAAAAGGTGTCATTTGGAAGTGAGGTCTCCAGTGCATCTTCTCCAACATCACCATGGACTCCTCCACTCTGGTTTCCATTCCTTCTACTCTACTGAAACTGCATTCAGTACTGTTTCTGAAACATCTTCCCAGCCAGATCTCAGGGGTTCTATTTTGTCCTCATCCGCCTGGGCCTCTTCATAGCTTTTCGCACAAGCTGTCTACACAGCAGCTGGGAGCATGTTTGCCAGTGGAGGTAGACAGACACACCCTAGCTCTGCTCAGGCCAGTGCATTAAAAACAACAGGTGGCCACAGCAGCAGGGTTGGCGACTGAGGTTAGATACCCAAGCATGCTGCCACCCAACTCCTGAGTATGTACTCAGGTGGCTAATCTGAGCTGCCACCTATGCCGCTGTGGCCACACTGCTGTTTTTAGCGTTCTAGTTGGAGCAGAGCTAGTACATGTCTGTGCATGTGCACAGAGAAGCAGATGGCTACATTGCAGCTCAAAGGGTGCTTCTTTGTGCACTGTTTCCTTTCTGACATCAGACACCTGCTATGCTATCAGGACACAAATCTAATTTTCTGTTCCTGACCATCCAAACCTGCATCTCAGCCTGTCTCTCAGACATTTCTTCTTGGATATTTCACCATCAGCTTAAATTTCACATGGTCAAAACTGAGCTACTTATTGTTCCTCTTGAAACCTCTCCACTCTCTCTATCACTAGTGACAACAACACCATCCTCCCTGTCATTTAGTCCCTAACCTCAGGTATCTTCAGTTCTCCTTCTCTTTCGCCCCACACATCCAAACTATGTAGAGATCTTGCCACTACTTCCTTTACATTTCTAAGATTTCTTTTTCTTTTTTTTTTGGTCTGTCCAGGGAGCTAAAAGCTCTCATCTGTGCTCTCATCAGCTTCTGTATGATGACTGCAAGTTCACACAAAACATGGCTGTTAAAATTATCTCCCTCCACCCCATGTCAATCAGATCATATCAATCCTCCTTTGAATCTGTTCCGTCACGCCTCATCTTTCCACCACCTTTAGTTCAAGCTTCTTGTCTTCCTCCATATATCCAATCTTATTGCATCCTCCCTGCTAAGCTGGGCCAATGATACCAGTCTCTATGCCTCATTCTCCTACAACCATCTCTTCCCTTTCTTTTGCATTGCCCATGCTTGTGACAAACCCTTTCTGAACTGATACTTAAAAATGTTACCCTCTCCTCTGACAAATCCTTCTTAAGACCTACTTCTTCCATGACACCTACAAGAAATTAATGAACTAATATTTCTGTTGCAGGTTTTGAACTCTCCTTCCTGCACTGAATAACTGCCAACCTTGACCTTCCTCCTCATGTTTGAAACTAATTTGTAAACTCGTTGGGTCAAGGATTTTGTCTTATCTATATTTTAAAGTGCCTTCTGAGTTGCATTTTATTTCACGCGGTCTTGTTCTGCAGAAACCAGAACTAACACTGCCTCTGCCTGTCTGTTTTTGACTGCTCCCCAAAGCCATTCAGCGCTCCTAGCCTATGCATGATTTCAAGAGGGCTGTCATGCTGCTTCTACTGCAGCTCCCTCAGACCTAATAGAATGTAGTGGTTTCTTTGCTGGCTGATATAGTGTACATTGTTAATGTGGTGGGCTTCATCCTGTGCGGTATCATGCAGAAGACACAATCACTTCTTTGTGTCTCATTCCCACAACTGAGAGAACTTGAGTGCTCTGGAAGCAATATGTTCAGATCCTACAGAGTATGTGCCTCATGTTATTCCATATAGTCTATATTATTCCTACAGCCATAACTATTTTTTGTTATCTTGGCTCATACCTCATGTGGTTTTTTTAAAAACTAAATCTCATTACAAAAAAATGATGTGTCTTTGTTCACCTGGCTCTGTGATGCAATTAGTCTGAGTTACGTCAATCACATGTTAATATGAAACACATAGCATTCCCTATTTCACTCTACCATTCAGTAAAATCTGCATCATGTTCAACTGAACACTGAAATAAGCATAACCAAGAGTTAGAGGTATAGTTTGTATAATCAAATTATATAGTGTTGTAAAAATGGAGACAATACTTAAACAACTTACAAAATTACGTTCAAGGTATACATTACAGCTAAAGAAGCTATTGTCTCCTCCTAGATCTTTGCAAAAAGTTTAATGCTAATTGATTACTGCAGCCTAGTCTATATCAGTAAATGTGATTTGGATGCCATATACATTTTCTCCGTTTTCAATAACACTGTTCAAATCTCTCTCTAAATATTCTTCTCCCAACCACATACATACCAGGCTATAATAACAGATGGAGTTTTATGCACAACTGGCTTTTTTTTCCTGCAGTTGATCAAAATGAGCAGCCAGACAAGATGGGAATTTGCTGAAATTCTGATTTCTTCCTGCAGTTTTAAAAATTTTATAACTTATCATTCATTGATTATGTGAGATCCTGGGTCCCCAGCATCTGTTTAATGCATATGGGAGAAAAACAAACTCCTTTCTTTATACCACTGCACAAAATAAAACACAAATCCATGTCTTGATTTAAAAGAATGGCACTACAGCAGCTTTGTTTGCAGGATGGACTCCCTGCCCACCCCCGCAAACCTGTGCTGGGCAAACAGGATCAGAATGAGGGGATATAGCATTGCACTCCGAGTGCTTATAGACAGAAATGATAAAAAGTCGGGTTTTCCCAGATAGGCAGAAACAAGGGGATCTGTAGCTGGGATTCAGTGCTGGCAATTTACAGGAAGATTATGAGGAGTTCATAATAAGCATAAGTCTTTCTGGCAGTTGTTTCATATATGTATGCAGATAATCTATCCATTTTCAAAAACTGCAGACTATGTATATTTAAGGATCCTGAAACTCATGGATTTATTCCTAATCATTAGGAGACATGATTATACATTGCAGAGCTTCATTATTAGGATTCTAGCTTTCAGATTTCTTCCTCAAACCTCAGCTGTCTGTTTCAGCACATTCAGCGCTATGAACATTTGAAATGCTGAACAAATCCTACTTTATACTCCCCCTTCTCCTGACTAATAAAAATCCAAACTCAACCATTACAAATGCAACATTTACTTAATGGAACATTCTGTTAATCAGTATTAACTACAGCACACCTTCAAAATATACCTTTTCCAAGGAAAAAGGAAGGTAGTTTTGGAAAATTTGAGAAAACTATTCTTCCACTACCACCATTCTCACACACTCCTTTTTCCCCTCCCTCCCAACAGCAAGGTTCCATTTATAATGTCCACTGCTGCTAGGATGGAAATTTTCAGGAAGCACTGGGGAACATGTGTCAAAGCAAGCACACATCTGAGTTACATATGTCAGTGTTTTCCCAGGTTCAGTCAGAAGTATCATGTTTTTAGACAGGTTGCTTTCCTGAGACCCTCAACATAAGAGGTGCTTTAAAAAAAAAAAAAAGAACCAATCTAAGAAAGATTCCCTCAGCCACCAACTCCAAACAGAGAAAAGGCTAAAGATCTTATCACTTGATATGTTGCATATACCTTCTTTAATCCTTTCACTGGCTGCCTGTTTCAAATCAAATTCAAGTTTCTCCTGATGAAAGCTCTGCACAACTCTGCCCCTTCCTACATCTCTGTTCTCATCTCTCCCTCTCACTATGCTCTTTCATAATCTTTCTCCTTACTGTTTCTTTTTCTGCTTCTAGTCCTGGCTTTCGTCTTTCTTTCACAGCACCCTTTACATTGGCACAGCATCCTACTTCCTGTGTGTCAAGCACTCACTCTCTTTACATTTTTTTTACAGTCCTTTCTTTGGTGATACCTTCCCACACTAAACGCATTGGCAAGGTCTTCACAATTTAACCTGTGTACTGTTGTCCTGTACAATATATCATATTAGTCTGACTTACACTGTAAACTCCTTGAGGCAGATACTTTATCTTTATTAAGAGTTTAGTCAAGTGCTGCTTTATAAATAATATTGTGGAAGGTAAATTTAATCATGCTATGTTGAAGTGTAAGGATATTTGACCACCAAATAGATTACATTTGGACTAGTCTGATTTGAGAAGCCCATGCCACAAAATTGAAGTCCAGACCTAGATTTCAGACACCCAAAATTTGTGGGCCAACTACAAAATGTGGATCTGTATATGTGTTCTGACATTCCCCTCCATCATTCCCCAACACCCAAAGGTCAGAGTTTTAGATTAAAGATGTCTAGTTTAATTTCATCAGGTTTTGTTTTACACGTGCATTATCCTTTGAACCTGTTCAAATTGCGGGATGGGTGTGCATGACTTAGATGGACCTGAGTACAGTATTTAGATGTTGAAATATATGCTGTAGTATACAGATGTACAAAAATGGAAAGTGACAAAGCATATGTAAATATCATTTCCTTTTTAACTTTGTCAAGCTATTCTAGGATTTATTTGGACTGGGTAGGATTTTACTCAATTCTCTCAAAATCTGTATCAATATTTCTTCTTTTATTATATAAACCGTCTGTTTAAAATTTTGTTCTTTCTATAATGTAAGCTACATTGACTGTGCTATGCAGATCCTGTATTTAATCCTTCCTCTCAAGCTAAAGAGAAAAGAGCTATAACAAAACCAGAAAACTCATAGCTTCAGTTTATTGACTTCTAAGAACTGTTGGTCTTTTGCAAGCCAAAATAATAATAAAAAGTCTTTATATCTAGAATCTGCTGGGTGCTAATTTGACATGGCAATGAGATAAAAGTGGGGCTCATTCTAGTTTCAACATCAGAGGATTGGAATGCAGCCTTCTTAGCACAGAAGTCAAACAATTCACTGGCAATAGATTGCTTTCCACTTCTAGATCTGCTAAATAAATAGAAAACTAATTAACACTGTGGTATGGCAGATGTAGCAGGTTTGAATTTCATTAGAGCACTGGCTAAGAACTGAAAGATTCAAGAAGTCATTGTATGTCCTAGTGTCTGATAAAACTTTTATACAGTCTTCAACATGCGCCAGACAAAATATTAGCTATATGTCCTGCCTGCATGCTAAGTAAGCATGCTAAGCTCCTGAAATTAGTCAAAAATTCTTCTAATTTTTTCTTTACATTGTTTTGGTTTTGAAACAGCAGGATTGTATTTCTTTGCCTTTGTGCATGTCTGTTCAACTACTTAAAGTTTTATTACATAGCAGTATTTTGCAAAGCTATTTCTAGGTTTTGTTGCTGATGTTTCTATCCCTTTGATGAAAAGTGACTGTAGGTTATATCACATACTTTGCTGTAGCAGTTGGTAACAGATTTGCACAGGAAATAACTAAATACACATGAAAAATAGAGGTTTATGGCATTCATTTTTAGTCTTCCCCCTTCCACACACTAAGCTGAACTTCCCATATCCAGAATTGCATAACCAGATTTGGCAGTATTAATTAACAATAAAAGTAGTGTTTAGTCCCATAAGAATCAATAAGATAATTATGTTACTTAGGAAATGGTAGTCATCTGATTTTGCTTTGGGTGAATAATGAATGACATTAAGTTCTGTGCAACAAAAAAGGTTTTTACAAAACAACTCAAGCTATAGAACCTGTCTGAAATTCTTTCAGCAAATACCTGACTGAGGTTCTTCAGCAAATGCCTAGTTTGTTTTTACACACACACACACACACACACACACACATGCTCTCGCTCTCTCTCCATACATAAATGTCTAAACCACATACTCTGCAAAGGTGGTTTTGGCTGGCATGCAGGAAATACCAGAAGTATTTTTGTATTTTTCTATGTGGACCTTTGAATATTTTGGTCACACTTCACACAGCTTCATTTGAAGGCAAAAAAAGAACTAAATGTCTTTCAAGTGGCCATTATAAAGCTAAGTACTGTACATAAATATGCATGAGAGGTCATTATTGATATGAGATGATGCTTAAAAGGTTCAAGTGTCTCTTACTAAGATTTTTCTCCTTGCTCTATGACAACAGGGTGAGTACTTCAAATGTTCATTCACCTCCCCAAGATCTGCTTTTTCTTTGGGTTTTATCCCTCATATTTGTGCAGTGGGGACTCCTAATTATCCAACATTAGTTCCCAGAGGCCACAGCCTGGAGTCAGCCAACACAGTGCCAAGTTGGCTATCTGCATTTAGTACTGGAAGTCATTAGTGTAGTTTGTTTTACTGCATTAGAGCTTTTCTGCAAACCAAAGCCTAACCCCCCTCCGTTCTCTAGAAGACTGACTCCCCAGTTACTGTCTGCAACCTTTGCTTTAATTTTCAGCAAAAGCAGACTTTGGAGTAAATCAAATGCCATCAGATCCTCCTGTCTACAAAAGTGTGTTACTCTCAGCCAAAAGACTGTCAATTGTCTTTATGGTTTCTATTTAACACCGTCTCTGTCATAGGTAACACCCACCCTCTATGCTACTGCTATGGCAGTGAGGGGAACAGAATAGATATATGTGAGCATTGCTTGCACAATTCTGTATTCAAGAACAATACAACACCAAAAAATAGAATGCGATGAGCAAGACATTTAAATTACTACAACCACCACAAACACTGACATCAGGACAAAGGAATGCAAACACACAAGGCTATTGCTTTTTGCTGTAGCTTCAGTTTTCTTTCTGTTCTTGGATGCAGCAAAAGCCCAGCATAAGATCAAGGTATATTTTGGTTACAAATTAATAGCCTGATTCCTTACCCCCTCCCCTGAGCACCCATACCTCCCTCTGATTGTAGTGGGAGCTGCAAGTGTTTCATTTCTCTGAATATTGGGCTAAGTCCATAAAATGTAGTTTTCAGTAATGACACTATGCCTGAGAGACAAGTTATAGCACAGGCACATCATTGTGGTTCCAAATTTCATAGTGAATTTCCCTCCATTTCATTACCACTATAAAGATTTTTTTTATTTTCCCCATTAGAGCTGTGTTTCATCATTCTTCCCACTGAACAAACCTTTCCAAAGGACCATCTAAACCAAGGCTTTTTTACACTTTTTCCAGAGAAGTTTGAAATGCAGATTCTCTCCCTTTGACATATTAGGAAACCTGCCTGTAACACGCAGGGTAACATACAGAGGGTGAGTAAACCGTCCCCAGCTGATGCTGTTCCTTTTCTGTCAAGTCCAGTTAGTCACATCCTCTGTTACAGCTGGCTGACTAGTAAATAATTAACCCCATGGAGCCAGCATGTACTTACTTGTTGCTTGTAGCATTAATTCATTAGTGTGTGTCACTGGAAAATCCCTGTTCTTATAATACCAAATATTTAAAGTTAAATCTATAAATCCCTTATGTCTTAGACTCATTTTTTGTTCATGCTAAGGTGCTCGCTCATTTAATGCCATGGTGTGCATTCCTTCAACGTTGCTGATTCCTGAGCTTTGGCTTATCCTAGAACTATATTGCCTCTTACCCCCAATTATCTGTCCATCTCTTTACTTATTGACTTTGAATTGATCTTTATTGATTTAGTAAAAAGACATTTATCTTTGTTTCCATTTCCAAGAACAACATGTGCTTGTGTTACAGGACTTTTGATTGCAGGGTTATCTCTAGTGTCATGGCCTTCATCTGTGATATTCTTCTGATTATTTTGTATGACTAATCCCCTTTGAAGAGACCATTCAAGAGGGGAAAACTTACATTGCTGACATTATTTTAAGTTATTTTGCACTAAGCTACTAAATACATCCATTCAGACAGGACACTGCCACCTTGGGCCTGTTCTTCACTGGTAAGGAAGGACACCATCATCATCAAGCCAATGAATCCATTCATAGCACAGAAGTAGCAGTACCCAATAGCAGCATTGTCAAGCCATCTGAATTAAAGATGCAGTGAAGATTTTAGAGCAGCAGCTAGGAGCAGCCTGTGAAAGAAAGCTGACCGCTTCCTTGGCTTTTAAACCAGGTGTTAGTGGATGAGGAAGAATTTATCTTAAGACAACTGTTTGGAAAGAGAGGAAATTATATGAACAACATGAGGCAGCTCACTTCCTCTGCACAAGGACAGTTTGGTTTGCAAAAGACCTACAGGGAAAAATGTTGCATATGCAGCAAAAATGGCAATAGATACTTTTGTACAAGCTTTGCAGAAGAAAAAGAGAAAAAAGGGAAAAAAGGAAACTTTTCCTCCCTTCCCACTAAAAGTGATGATGTGCCTAAGCCTTATGAGAGTGAAGTTATCATTTGCTGAGCTACTGGACGCCTAACTGTCATATCAGATAACCAACTTTATCATGTTGCTCATTGCTGCTCTTTGAAAATGCCATGCTCCAGTCAGCATGGGAGCTTCTGTCTGAGCTCTTGATGCATTTTGGGGAAATGAAATTCTGACTCCCAAAAATAAAAAAGGGAAATGAATCTGACCAGCTTTAAATTAATTGAGTTTTCTGCTTGTCTGTGGAATGTATGAACTACTAACACCAGTTGCCTTTTTTTTTTTTAACTAGGTTAACAATGTGGGGCTGGTCTGCCTGTGTCTGACAAGTATTATCAACCTCTGGGAACCTCAAGATAGAAAATAATCTTGAAAGCTATAAGCTTTCTTCCCTTTCCACCTCTCAGACAAATGAGTAAATTAAAAACATGATGTTCCTAATTCTGTTGCGATACAATATGGTAACCAAATCATATTTGGGAGATTTCTCAAGGCAGGCCTCCTGCCCCTGAGATGTCAGTATTGAATGAATGCATTTCATGCTTCACAATACTACTCACCCACAAGGGTATCAATTAACATAATAATTTAGCCATTCTCGTTCCATGATTTATATTAATCAAAGCAAAAAGCTTACATCATGTTATGGTGTTTTGTACTATATTTTGAACCATATGTTGAGCATATAATAATATATCAACAAACCTCAGGCTTCCAGAGCGTAATTTGCTCCCAAGCTGCAAGCCAGTACAAGACCTGTACAGTATTTAAGTCCCAGGTAAGCCTTTGAAATAGGGTTTATGAGAGATTTAAGTGGTGTATAGGTCTTGTTTTGATCCTCTACACAGGGGTGAATTTTACCTTTTAATAAAGATCTGCCAAGTCAACAAAAGAGCTCCACATCTCTAGGAAGAAGCATAAAGTGGTGGTAAATTATTTGAGAGCATCAGAAGATTTAATTCCAGGGGAGACTTTACATTCATAAGAATTTTTCATGCGCACACACAGGCACACTCACACACACCCCCATAAAAAAAAAATAAAAGCAAGCTATGCATGCTTTAGAAGATAGATGAAGGCTGCCAGCCAATGGAGTTAGAAGTATAGACTCCATTACCAGCTTTGTCACTATTGGAGCTAAAGAAGATCTGGTATCTTTTTGTATAGGATACAAAGAATCATGTAATGAGATTACAGAGACACCACGGTTATCACGGTCATTGGTTTTTCCTTGTGACTTACTTTACAAGGTAATTACACTTACAGTTTAATAGTAATAATTTGGATTGAAGGAGACCATGTGACTCCAATAGATATTGTAATATTTCTTTCCTCTAAGTGTCTAGCTTTATTTTCCCTAAGTCAAAGAATGGAATGTATTTTCATCTCTATGAAGACTTGAGAATCACTTTTTTTTTCTGCTCTAGCCTTCTCGACTTCCTTATGGACATCATCCTTCCAACCTCAAACTGCCTCTTAACTGGCCCTATGCGCCACTGTCAAGTGACAGCAGTCACACTTTGTCTCCAGGGGCTAAGCATGCTGCCTCCACAGTCACACCAAGGACTCTGGCACATTAAGACTGGGAAGAGAACCTATTGCACTGCAAAGCACTATCTCTAGGCCACCAAACTCCTTTCAAACAACCTTACTCCTTCTGAAATACTCTATATTCCCAACTGCTTTTTCAGCCTCCACTAGTTTGTTCTCCACATTAATTGTCCCCTGTAAAAGAAATGTATCTTAATCCAGGTCATTTCTTATTTTCAGTTCATGCTTCTTTGTTTCTCAAGCTCTTAAATTGTTTTGTAGCTTCCAGATTCATGTTCTATATTCAAGGGATAGTCTCACAACCTCTGTGAACAGTCCTGAAATAGTTGCTTGATTTGTTCTCTATTCCTCTACTTATATATCCCAAAGTTATTTGCTTTCCTTACCACTTATAGACATCGAGTGGATAGTGAACAGAAACTTACTTATCCCCAGATATCTTTCTGATCAAGGCCTTCCAGCAAGTAGCTATTCAAGGCATATTTTGCTGCTGTTTGACTTTCTTATCATAACTTCACATTCTTCCAGGTTAAATTCCGTAAATCGTTTGTAGTCACATACCTGAGCTTTTTCCAGTGGAACAAGTCTTCCTTCTGTTTGATGTCAGCAAGACTTCTCACTTGGAGATCACCTCTTGCTTGTTGTTCTACTACAGGCTTCTGTCAGCCTTTGCGCCAGATGACTGGAAGGTAGCTAATGTAATCCCAATTTTTAAAAAAGGATCCAGAAGTGATCTTGGTAAATACAGGCTGGTTAGCCTATCTTCAGTACCAGGCAAATTGGCTGAAACGTTAATAAAGAACAGAACTATCAAACTCAATAGGAACGATAGATGAACATGACATGTTGGGGAAAAATCAATATAGTTTTTATAAAGGGATTCATGTCTCTTTGGAGCTCTTTGAAGGTGTCAACAAGCATGTGGACAAGTGTAACCCAGTTGATATAGTGTACTTAGACTTTCAGAAAGCCTCTGACAAGGTTCCACACCAAAGATTCTTAAGCAAATTGAACAGTAATAAGATAAGAAGGAAGGTCCTCTCATGGATCAGTAACTGGTTAAAAAACAGGAAAGAAAGGGTAGGCCTAAATGATCAATTTTCACAATGTAAAGAGGTAAATAGCAAGACCCCCCAAGGATCTTTACTGGAGCCTGTGATGTTCAGCATCTTCATAAATGATCTGGAAAAGAGGGTAAACAGAGAGGTAGCAAACTTTGCAGATGATACTAAATTACTCAAAATAATTAAGTCCAAAGCTGACTGTGAAGAGTTGCAAAGAGATCTCAGCAAAACTGGATGACTGGGCAACAAAATGGCAGATGAAATTCAATATTGATAAGTGCAGAGTAATGCACATTGGAAAAAAATGATCGCAACTATTCATACAAAATGATGCATTCTAAATTAGCAATTATCACTCAAGAAAGATCTTGGAGTCATCCTAAATAGTTCTCTGAAAATATCTGCTCAATGTGCCACGGCAGTCAAAAAAGCTAACAGGATGTTAGGAACAGTTAGGAAAAGGATACATAATAAGACAGAAAATATCATAATGCTCCTATATAAATCCATGTTATGCCCACACCTTGAATTCTGTGTGTCGTCCTGGTCACCCCATCTCAAAAAAGGTACATTAGATTTGGAAAAAGCACAGAGAAGGGCAACAAAAATTATTAGGGGTATGGAACAGCTTCCACATGAGAAAAGAGTAAAAGGACAGACTGTTCAGCTTAGAAAAGAAACACCGAAGGAGGGCTATGACAGAGGCCTATAAAATCATGAATGATGTGGAGAAAGTGAATAGGGAAGTGTTATTTACCATTTTACATAACTCAAGAACCAGGGGTCACTCAATTAAATTAATAGGCAACATTTCAAAACAAATATAAGGAATATTGCACGCCATACAATCAACCGGGGGAACTCATGGCCTTGGGACATTGTGAAGACCAAAAGCATAATTGGCTTCAAAAAAAGTATTAGATAAGTTCATGGAGGATAGGTCCATCAATGGCTATTAAGCAAGATGGGCAGAGACACAACCCCATGCTCTGGGTGGCCCTAAACCTCTGACAGCCAGAAGCTGGGACTGGACAACGGGATGGATCACTCGATAAATTGCCCTGTTCTGTTCATTCCCTCTGAAGCATGTGGTAATGGCCCCTCTTGGAAGGCAGGATACTGGGCTAGATGGACTTTTGGTCTGACCCATTCTTATGTTCTTTCTTTTGGCTAACTGATGTATAGTGTTAATGGAATTAACTGGGCCCTTTCAGTTAACTATCTCCCTCCTAAGTAACCTGTATTTACTTCCCATCATTCTTTGGTGTCTATAATTAACGCAAACTTTTACTCAATTAATCCCTTATTTTAAAACTAGTCTTTAATGCAGCACGGTATCAAAAGCATTCTTGAAATGCAAGTATTCTTCACCTTATTTCTCCGTTCATGCGAACTCTCATTTTTTCCAGCTTCATCCTTTTTTAAATAGGGAGGTAATGTTGACTCCTCTTCAGTTCCTGCATACCTCTCCTGTTTCAGTGAAGAATTAAAGATTTCCCCACTGGTTTAATCTATTTGGCATGTCTGTTAGACTTTAAATTCTGAGAGACAACTCACTCCATTCTGGAGTAGTTTTCGTTTTCAGCAGCTTTAACCATTTACTTTATTTTTTACCTATTCTACTATGGACTGTATTTGTAGTAATTGTTCATTATCTAATCCTGAAAAATGTATCAAGATTTCTGGCATATTTTCCTTTGTCTCCCTGCTGAATACGGAGACAAAAGTAGGAATTCACTTTTCCAGCAATATCTACCTCTTCTGTCAAATTACCCTCAGCATCCCTCAAGAAGAGGACTGCCATCTCACTCACTGACCTTTTGCTTTTTATATACCAAATTTATAAAATCTTTTATATTGCGTTCTCATCTTTTCCCATCTCCCTTTCCTTTACAGGCGTAGGTTTTTGGATCATTTTCTTGCATTCTTCTTTTACATTAGACTTCTGTACCAGTTCTTGCAGCACTGACCCTGCTGATTTATAGGTCTCATATATTCTCCTCTTTTCTTTTATTGCTCTTTGTATTTCCCTGGTTGTCCACATTGGTCATTTCCACTCCTACTATATTTATTTCTCAATGGTATACATATTTGTTCAACTCTCTGCAATCTACCTTTGAGTACCTACTATTCCCCTGATGGATCTTCTCTGCTAATTTCAGTTTCCCCATGTATTCTGCTCACCAATACATATGTTTTTTCTAATGTTGTTTTCCGTAAGTTTGTATTTTCAGTTTTGAAGACTCACGAGGTCCAAATTCCAAAGTGAATTATGTTTTGGTCAGTATTTCTTATAAACTCCCCTATATGCATTTTTGTATAAGAGGCAAATGTGGGCAAGGGCCAATTACCACAAATTACAGAAGGGGAAACGGAGGCACAGAGAAATTACATGACTTGCCTACAATTACACAGGAAGTCTGTAGCAGAGCAAGTAACAGAATCCAAGTCTCCTAGAAGTCCCAATCCTACGTCTTAAAATAGTGACGGGGCCTGCCTGCAATTTGATAAAATACAAAAACAAAACAAAACTCAAAACATACAACCGCTAACCTGCAATTATAAAGTGAAAGCTGTTGTGTGTTTCGTCCAGCCAGAGAGATTCTTGGTGGAACAAAATAAAGACCAAAATATTTTTTTAAGTTTCCCATTTTCCCTTCTAAAAATCGTCCCTATTTTCAGCCCTCTGTTGCTTCCTTGCCTCTCCTACAGCCCTATGCAAAGAACTTGCTTTCTCCAGTACTTTGCCATTTACCTGCTCGGTTTCCTCATGCATCGATAACCTTCTGTAGCCTTCCTGGCCCCCACAGATTGCCCTCTGCCCTCTCAACTGCAAACAAAGCACAGCTCACTGCTTACTCTAGAGTGAAGAAAGGACTGCGCTGTAAACAGGGCAGCATCACTTCTGTGAGACAGCTTGCAAGGGTCTGAGACTGTTTTGCAGTCCCCATGTTGTGCACTTTGGTAGCACAACACAAAGGAGCGTCATCTTTTAGTTCCCCCCCCCTTTTCTTTTAAGTATCAGTTTCCACACAAAAGGGCCTCAGAATTAAGAATTTGCTTTTCAACATAAATAGAAAAAAAATGGTGAGACCAACACACTAAGTCTCTTTTCCCATTGCCCCCAGCTTGCCAGATATTGCACTGATTTCAGAAACATGGGCTGCTCTAACAATTAAAATGTCATATGTTACATATTTTGAGTGCCACATGCGAAGCTCTGACCAAAAGGGCTAATGCAATCCTTGGATGTATAAACCAGGCAATCTTGGTCTGGATGATACTATATTTTAGCAGGCATTTATTAATTACTTGGTAAATGCAGCGTCACTACAACTTCATTCAGTTCATTATCATTTGAATAGTTTATGAGGTGAGCCAGTTTGCAGTTACTATAAAATGCTGATATTTTCAATAACCTGTTATGACTGTTATAAAATATCCACTGTTATAAACTAAATAAATATGGGCTAAATTCTGCATAATAATAAAACAGACAACATTCCCATTGAACCCAATGACCATTTTACAGAGCAAAAACTGCAGGGTTTAGTCTTATGGCTGTTAAAAAGTGTATTGATGTCTTTATTTTCTAATTTGCATGCACAACAATTCTTCCTGTGGTGATAAAAGAGGCCATTGCTTCAGTGGGCTTGCACTCAGAGGAAAGAAAATGTCTAGGAAGACAAAGGTCAAAAGGTGCACTTACTTGGGCATCAGACTGGGAGTCATGCGCCCTTGGTTCTACTCCTGTTACTGCCATTGCCTCAGGCTGGGTCTACACTGACGGCGGCAAATTCGCTGCCATCAGATCGATTGCTCTGGATCAACTGAGCGGTCTGTGTAGATGCGCTCAGTCGATCCAGGAAGCGACGCAGGAAAACCACCCCGGTAAGTGGCGTAGCGCTGCGTCAAAGGGAGCGCTGTTCCCTTCGACGCAGCGCAGTGTGGACGGCGCGCAGAGGAGACGCTGCAAAGTCGACAGGAGATACGCAAGTGATTTATGTCACTTGCGTATCTCCCGTCGACTGCCGCCGAATTGCAAAGGTAAGTGTAGACCAGGCCTTAGTGTGTGATCTTGGGCCAGTCCCTTTACCTTTCCCTAACTCTCTCTTTCTCCAGTGTAAGAGAAAATTTAACCACCGCTGCAAAGGACTTTGAGATCCATGGATGACAAAATGCTACATAAAGGCTCTGAAGCATTATTAGTCAACAAACTTGATATTTATTTTCATAATTGTATTCTTAATGTGGCAATTGCATGTAAAACATACACCTCAAAATGTCCTAAAAATAAGGGCTGATATCACCAATTAAAAAATGAAATCTTGAGGGAGAAAATGGGAACTACAAAGCCATAAATAGTAAAAAATGGAAAATAATCAAACAGCACCATTTTTTTCCCCTCTCAGCTGACACTTCTTTTGAAGTTGTTTATGTCAACGGAAAATATTCTCAATTACTTTAATTCCTGCATACGCTTTTAATCTGTTTGATTTTGCTCTACAAATCGGAGGTCACTATGGTGAGCTGGAGCTGCGACTAGGGTTTGCTCTGCTACTCCCACCTAAAAGGCTTGATTGTTATCTTGGAAATTATACTCACCAGTACTAAACTAATGAGTCACCTGTAGTGAGATACAGCTTCCAAATGAAAAAAAAGATCCCCAAATAGGAATGAGTTTGTGTGTGTGCCATTGGAGATGAATGACATGCAGTGCAGTTCTAGCAGTGCATCTCGCAATTGTCATTGTGATCTACAAAGTGCTGGTGTTTAGTGCGCAGTATTTATATTTTATGAATGTTAACAAGCAAGAAGCCCTGCACAAGCAAATAGTTATGAGCTCAAAAGGCTTCATGAGATTTTTCTCTGAGGACTCATTAATATGGTCTTTTAATGGAGTACTTCCATATCTGAATCTTTAACTGTAGCTATAAATAGGGTTTATAAGTGCTTGACAGTGTGTTGTGAAGCAGTGGTAGCAATGCTTGCCCTCCTTCTCTGCGAGTTCCATTTGCAAAGGGTTTAAGAGGTAGAATTAAAATGTTTTCTACAACTTGTTTAAACATATAGGCCTCCTACTGTACTGCTGGTATGCCTTTCATCTGAGCTTCCCAAAACACTTTAGCAAACCTAAATTAAGCTTCATGGGACAGGTTTGTGTCACTCCCTGCTGGACTGGCACCTCCTGCTGGTCATATGGGGATTAGCTCCAAGCAGACATGCCCACAGTCTGCACATCATAACTTTTCCTCCCACTTCGCCTGAAGCCCTTCTCGCAGCTGTCAGGACCCACAGCATCATCTTCGTGACTTGATCTTCCAGCCATGCCACCATCCATCTCCTCAGCAGCCAAGCCACTTTCCCTAGTGCAGTATCTTCTCCAGCCACTTCCTCCATGGTGCTTGCAGCAACTTAGTCTGCCACTTCCCCAGGGATGAGTTGCCAGGAGCTCCTCTGGCTCCCTGCCAGCAGTAATGGTGTTGCAAGTACTGCAGGCCTCTCAGCCTGCAAAAGACAGTCTTCCCTCCACTGCTCCAGGCAGCGTCTGCTCTGCTCTGTTGCCCTACAGCTCCTTTTATGTGGGCCTACTGGGCCCTGATTGGCTGTTCCTCCCATTTCCTCTCCTGTTTGGCAGCTTTCCACGCAGCCTTTTAACTCCTTCAGTGCCAGTCTGGGGCAGATGCCCCATCACACCTCACAACACCCCATAATTCAGCTGTTATCTCCATTTTACAGATCAGGAAACTGAGGCACAAAGCAGTCAAGTGATGTTCTAAAGGTCACACAGCAAGTTACTGGCAACACTAGGGAAAGCGCCAAGAAGCTCTAATCACAAGCTCCAACCTTTAAACACAAGGCTAATTCCTACTGTCAATTACACTTGTTGTATGCAATGTTGTTGTAGCGGTGTCAGTCCCAAGATATTAGAGAGACAAGGTAGGTGAGGTAATAGCTTTTAGTGGCTCAGCTTCTGTTGGTGAGAGACACAAGCCCAAAACAGAAGCTAGTCCAGTAAAAGATATTACCTTACACACTTTGTCTCTCTAATTATACTTGTGTCAATCTGGAGTAACTCCACTGAAGTAAAATGGGATGACTCTGGATTGGCATTGTTGTAACTGACTGAAGCATTTCCCCTTCCTGCCTCTGCACACTGGGACTCTGTTCTATGAAATGCCGTATTCTAAGCTGACATGGCAGATAGCCTCAGCTTCTGTTGTTGTTAGTTGTTTTAGAATTATGACTTCTCCTATTCACCAGCCAACATGAAACCACCAAACTATACTTCTACCAGCCGCTATGAAGAACCAGCAGAATTACTCCCCTTAATATACTCTACAAGAGTGTTGTTTTATGATGATATAGTAAAATCCGGTGGAGGAGCACATCCTTTAATAAATCAACATATAGTATTAGCCATAAAAATGCAATTTCTGTTTACTAGCAAACCCGTGGCAGATCTCTTACTTTATCTGACCAGTGGGGTGTGTATCCATTTTATACACCTGTTGTGAAGCAGCAGTTTTTTCCCCATTTTTTGGGATACAGGTGGTCAGTCACCACAAATCTGTCAACATCCTAAGTGTTGATGTTTCAAAATACCTGTTTGATGCTTTGCCACACTGTGAATGCTCAAGAGGTAAATATCCTTGTCTTTTCTTTTTCCAAACTGGATTTCAATGCTAATTTTCTTCTCATCTATTAAAAGGGACTCTAGAAACCTCTTTAGGATCCCATGTTGCAACGCCATACGATGCCCTTTGCAGGTGAAGACAGACACACATGTATGGGACTGACTCATTGCTACATTACTCCAGCTGCAACCCAGTGTAACTCCATCAAAATGTAAAATATGTTACAACTGGAGTAACACAGTGTTGCATGGACCCATATATGTGTATCTCGAGATGGCAAGACTTAAATAGCTCTTGTTGCGTCACTGAAGATGCTTTTTATATCGAGCTAAAAAACAAAAATAAGGGTGAGTCCTCAATAACATCTTTGGTCCACTATGGGTGTGAGGATAAAAGGTACTTGCTGGGATGCTGACCCTGAACAGGTTTGCAGTATCCTTGGTGTCCCTTTTGTAATTATAAAAGGAAACGTGCAATGTTCTCTGGCTGACCTCTCTTCCAGCTCCCTATTAGGGTTTTACACTAGTAACATTGAACTCCATATCTGGCTCATCTCTGATGTGACTGCAATTGAGTTCCCCACATGCATACAGCCTGAATTTATTTAAACTGGGCTCACTGTTTAGAAGGTAAGTGAGGAGACTATTAGCCCCCAGCCTGCGTATCTGAGTTATCACTTATTACTTTCTCCGTGCTTTGGTTTGGATGTGTGAGAGAATACGTTAGTGAGTAATGAGATTATCACAGGGCGTGCTGTCTGAGGGTGACGCAGCTCGCTACCTTGGGCTCTGGTAAAAAAAAATCAACCAGAATAATTCATAACTTTAAAATGCTGATTTTGTGAGCATGTGTCAGACATTTTATCGTAAAAATATTGTAAACCAAAACATGATTAAATATTGACATAATATTTCTCTCTCTCATGTAGTGAAATATGTACGATTGTACTTGAAATAGTTTTATGCATTAGAGGGTTCTGATAGCCTCACAATGTGATATCACGAACTGTAACCACTACAAGAGATGTCACCTTAACTGAAAGATGATGTCACAACTAGACCTCTGGCAGCCACATGCTACTCTCCAGGGGTTGACGAGTGGGAAAAGATGGTGAATCCTATCCAGATCCACTGGTGATGCTCACTATCTCCCTGTATCCTTCTCTTGCCATGATCACAATTAACACTCTTTCCTCTTCATTCTCCTTTGCTCTTCCTCCCACCTCATTTCCCTTCACTGTCCCGTTTTTCCCTTTTATATCTTCTCCCTCTCCTGATCCGCCACACTCTTTCATTTTGTCTCTCTTACTTTACCAGCCTCTTCCATCTGCTTCCTGAGCAGCGCATATCCTCCCTTTCCCCTAGCCCTATCATTATGTTTCCCCTCAACATCTGCCCTGCAAATTCTCTCAAGCCTTCAACCCCTTCCCTATGGAGTTGAGAGCTTCATATTGTGATCCATATGGCCTGGTCAGGTTGGGTTCTGCAGTGCTTCCTTTGAAAGTTGCTTAGCTCCATTCTCCCTCACTGCACTGTGAGCTCAATGCTACTCAAAGACAGTTCAGAGCATGCACTCACAATGAGGGAGAAGCATGCTGGGTGTAACACTACAGAAAGGGGAAAACAGGTTTCAGCAGCACTTTCTCTAGGAGCACACTAGTTCTACTGCACGCATGGGCCCCAGCCCTAGGACTATGGGTGGAGGAAAACACAGCCAGGGTAGCTGTAGGCAGCTGCACGTTTCTCTATGCAGTTAAAGCAGCATGAATTAAACTGTAAGCATTTCTTTTGGCAACATGGACTTGGCAAGGGGAGGGTTTTCTGGATCTGAAACATGGGGCTAAATGAAGGGTCCCGTTTCACCTGAAATTTGGTGGCTAAGCCATACCTTGCTCTAGCTCGACCTTTGTACCTAGATTTCTCCTTGCATTGTTGATTGTGTGCGTTTTGTCAGGCTGAGTCATGGAATGACTTCCATAGTTAAGGGCCCAGCTGATTGTACACAGAATGTCATCCTAGCTCAAAAAAATACATTTGGAAAACTATTATATATATAAAAATTTGTGTTAGGCCAGGGTCACCCTAGCTGATGTGATAAAGTATTCCACACCGGCTTGTTAAAGACATTAGGCCTCATTCTGCTCTCGCTTCTGTTGGTGTAAAGCAGGGGGCAATAGGGTGATATTGGTATAAAACTGGCAACATGGGCCTGCTTCTCTTGCTTTTGCCAGTTTTAGACCAATAGCACTCTGCTGTCCCCCATGCAGCACGTGCCAATGGACAGTCAAAAGCGCATGTGTGCCTATATTGGGCCCTCCCTCCGACGTGTTTACTGTCACCAAGAAATTAGACTCCAAAAGAAAGGCATGGGGTGCAGCTTCTTGTGATAGGAAGCATGCACGCGGGTGAAGTAAACGCAGTGATACGCCTGCGTGATGGGCCTGGCCAGGTACGAGTTAGAACACCTCACTAGTTTGAGTTTCCATTTTGTTGTGTTTTCACAGCAATAGTACCAGAGAGAAAGTGCTCCCATTTCAAAAAGGCATCCCGTAGAATGCTGCCTCGGTCTAGGCAGGCAGACAGGAGCTGGAATTCATTGTGGGGGGTTGTGATCAGAGTTATAAAAGTAATTTGCCCTAAACATCCTAGTGAGGATGATCTCTGCCAGTCACTTGGCCACTAGATCGTACAGTAATATATTGTGTCCCACTGAGTTCAACTGGCCCTCAACCACCTTCTGCCCCACCAAGTACCAGAGTCTTCAGGGTACCCTCCATCCCTATGGCAACATGGTACTGGTCACCTCGGACAGGTTCTCGTGCTAGAATCAGCTGGAATGGAAAAGCAGATGTTGGCCATTGTGCCAATGAATGCTAAGTTGTGCTCTATGATGGGTGTTGGTATTTGTGCAGGGGAGTTGCTTCCAGCCAGCCTGACCCCTCTGCATCAAGCAAACCAGGCAGGCCACTTCAGGTCTGCGAGACAGTGGGAGGAGGGTTATTTGCACTGTGCGGTTATGACGCCAGCGATCTCCAGCCACACAGGCAATGCTGTGATGGAGACTGGCAGAACCATTAGCCTTCCCTGAGGCAAGTCTAATCCAGGTAATGTTTCTAATGTCTGTGCACTGTTGGGTGCATTTTTGAGTATGAATTTGAGGTGTGTTACAGGCCTCCTGAAGGACTGCACAGTGCTTAGTATGGCCATTTTCTTTAGGCAGCCAATGCTTACATGGAGTTACACATTAAGGCTATTTGGAAAGTGAAGCTGGTGCAGAACACAGCTTGCTGCTTCCAAGAAAAACATATCACATCAGAACGAAATACCAGAGCTCTGGGAGCAGCACTAGCTGCCTGTGTGTTCCTAGGAGGATCTGAAGGTATAGGTTTGACCTACAAAATCTTAAATGAGTTGAGACTTGCCTATTTGAGAGATTGCTTCTCTTCTCCCTCAGATGCTGCTGCAGTTGCTATCAGCAGAAATGTTAAGGCCATCTTGCTTTGAAAGAAGAAAAGTAGTCGGCAAAGTGTGTTCCTGGAGGAGCCCTCACCTTTCAAATTCTCTCTCTCACCTGGTCCAAAATGGTCTCCCCTCTCTTACTCTCCATGAGCAAAACCCATTTCCTCCCACTGGCGTTTGGGATGGGGCTGCCTGAAGGCTGGTATCTGGAATATTTTTAGTCAGAAATGGAGTAGCTGGTTTATTTGCTTCTGGATATGTTTTTGTTGTGTAGCATGTTCTTAATAAATTGTTAAAGGCACTGAGAGCCTGGGACAGGTGTTCGCTATTCCTTTAATACATTTGAAAGCACACAGAATTCTTGCCTCCCTGCTGTCACAGATCCAGAAGATCTGTGCTATGCCCCAGCTTTTAAAGAGACCCTTAGAGGATCCCCTTCAGTGGGCCAGACCTCCAAGTGGTTCCACTCTTTCTTAAAGGGAGGCCATGTGGCCTCAAAGCCTCTGGGCCCTAGAGTTCCTGTTTCACACTGGGAACTCTGCCCAGTGAGTCCAGCTGAGATTGATTTCTGGCCAGAGACATTTACACTCTTCAGGGACTAAGGCAACTCCACAAATAGTTGCACTAACACCATGCAGCCTTTTCAATACAGAACAGGACGGAGTAGTCAGTCAGTTGGAACACAGCAGCAGGAAGTCCTTAAATGAGCATAGAGAAGCAAAGGCTAAGACACAATGAATACTAGCTATGGCAGCACTCCAGCCAGCCAAACTGACATGGAATCCATTTTTTACTTTCCCTCTCTGTCTGTGTGTCTGCCAGTTGCAGGTGAGGGCTCTGTCTCTCTACCAAAGGCCAGCTCTTAGCCCAGCCTCCACTCACCTTTTACTCCACTTGCAGAACCATGCTGATTTCACATGTTCCATCTACTGGAGTTTCCCATTGCTAGGTGTCCACTGTTCCATGTCACTGGGGTTCTTATTACCTTTCTGTTTCGTCCCATGATACGGATTGGTTTCAGCCACTCATCAACAACCCATTCATACTTCCCCAACAGTTATTGACACAAACCGCTCATATCGCCTGCTCTGCCCCAAGAATAGCCTTTTAATCCTTTTGCACCTCTGGATAGCAATCCCCAATCAAGTCAGTCACTGCCATGCATATCATTCATAAAAATATTACAGAAAATTCCCACTGTATCATCCGTGGTTTGGCAGAGTCTGCTGCCCCAGGAAACGGGTGGCCTGGCTGAGCTGACAAACTGCACAGATCTGCAGGATGCAAATCAGTTTTCTATCCTTTACTCTAAAACAGGAAAGCTTTAGAGATTTGTAGTTCATGAATAAACCATTTCTTGCCTAATCTGTGGCCCAGCAACTCTCCACATGTTGCAGAGAAAACCCCGAACTTCCGTCTATTGTCTGTTTTCATTGAACTTCAACATGTGAGACACAGTCCTTATTCTTAGGGAGGTTTGAAGGGAAGTAATGGAACTTAGCTGGGGATTTTACTCTGAGGCTAATGTAGAAGAAAGGTACTTGCGAGGCCCTTCTTATACATTGTTTCCCTGGTTATACACAGATCATCTCATTCTCTTATGTGTCTCATTCAATAATATATATAGATAATTCTAGTGGAGTTCCTAGTGTCATAGAAGACACCTGCTTACAGTTGGCCAAACCAGTAAGTTAATTTCACGTAGGTTCCACATTGTTTTATTAATTGACTGTGTCTTCTCTCTTATTTGAACCTGATTGGGGCGGGGCAAAAGTTAGAAAGAATATATTTTAAAGCAAATTGTGGTTTAATTCAAGTTTCAGAGCTGTTCAGTTTCATGTTTGTTCTTGTTGATAGCTCCAGCTAGTATAAAGGGGTTTTGTCTAACTTACTTTATTGTTTGAGTTGTATGTTTAACCTTTGAAGTTACATTAGGAAAAGCAGAGAGTTGCCCTCCTGAAGTGTTCTTTGCAAACATGCTTCCCTGCTGAGGGATTTATTGCTCTTGTGTTTAGGATTTACTGAAATGTGTGAAGCGACAAAGTTCCCAATAAAAGTGAAATGTCTTCCACTGCATATTATATGATTCTTATTGTTGCCTGATGATAGCAGTTTTGTACCAATTTCTGAGCACATATAGCCCATCACTGATTTTAACTTTAGCAGACAGCATTTTGCTAAGAAAAGCAGATACTTTCATACCAAATCACTATATATAAAAAATAGACAAATCACTCCAGTCTTCTGAGATTAGCAGGAGAAAGTAATTTAGACATAAAAAAATAAAAGCGTGTTAGACAACAAGTGAAAGGGAGAGACAAAAGCAGGCACCAAAGTAAGCCACAGCAGCCAGCTGAAGATATGGTTATAATGGAAGCAGAAGCCCTCCAAAGTGCTTCTGAAGGTAGAAAAAGAATTACAGAGGGAAAACTCAGTCTGTGATACAACACAGGTTTAAAGATAAGGTCAAGAGTCCATTCCGGCTCTCCTTTCTCACACAAACAGCCTTCATTGACTTCCCTGAGACAAATCCCAAGGATGACAAGCAAGATTTAGCTCCAACCATTACTTTATGGAACTACAACAGGTTCTGTACATGTTGAACTGAAACAGAGACAGTCTCATGGAATCACTTCCGCATTTTAGTCCTATTGAGCTCAGAGTGAGGACCAGGCACCGAAAGAGGAGCCTTCGGGCTAGAGCGTGAATTTGGGTTTTATCTGTAGCTCCGACACTGACTGCTGTGTGACTTCAGTTTACCCAGGAGTAATAACATCTCCCTCCCTCGCTGGCGTGTTATGAGGTTTAGCCGATTAATGTTGGTAAAATGTTTTGAGCACCTCAGATGGAAGGAGCACAAATCTTTTAAGTTATTAATAACTCCACTTCCAGTCAGTGAAGTAGAATCTGGACTGTGGGTGAGTGATAGAAATGAGCGGACACAGACCTCTGATATTGTTTCCCAGTCTTATTTTATTTACAATGTACACAGAGTCCCTAGTCTTGCCTTAAGCGAATTTAGCTAAAAGAACAAAAGCAGCAGTGAAAGCTTACACACAGTTAACCACACTTCAGAGTTCCTGCAAAACGTCCCTCTGTGTTCAAACTATTATTACGCTGGCTAATCCTTGCTTCCAACTGCTGGCTCTCTGGCCTTGTCTAGGCTAGGAAACGATTCCTAACAGTTCCCACCATGGGTGGGAGGACTGTTGCTAGTGTAGACAAAAGCAGCTAGCAGCATTTGATGTATATATCTGGGTAGAGTTAGATGACATAGCACTCATCTATCTCTAGCACTCTCACTATTGCTACTCTTATTGGAGCTGCAGTGGTGCTAGCAAAAGTTGGAAACTTTAGAGCAGTGACTCTCAACCTTTTCATACTACTGTACCCATCTCAGGAGTCTGATTTGTCTTGTGTACCCCTCCTCTTTCCCACCCCCCCAAATTTCATCTCACTTAAAAACAACTTGCTTACAGACTCAGATCTAAAAAATAGAAGTGTCACAGCACACTGTATTGAAAATTTGCTTACTTTCTCATTTTACCATATTATAAAACAAATCAACTGGAATATAAATATTGTACTTACATTGCAGTGTATACTACATAGAACAGTATAACCACATCATTGTCTGTATGAAATATTAGTTTGTATTGACTTTGCCAGTGCTGTTTATGTAGCCTGTTGTAAAACTAGGCAAATGTCTGGCTAAGTTGATGTACTCCCTGGAAGACTTCTGCCTACCCCTGGTTGAGAACCTTCCAAGGGGAGCAGTGGGGGCAAGAAACCTAGCTGGTTTCAAGACTGAGCTTGATAAGTGTATGGAGGGGATGGTATGATGGGACAGCCTAATTTGGCAATTAGCTGATCTATGACTACTCGCGGTAAATATGCCCAATGGCCTGTGAAGGGATGTTAGATGAGGTGGGTTCTGAGTTACTACAGAGAATTATTTCCTGTGTGTCTGACTGGTGAGTCTTGTTCACATGCTCATGGTTTAGCTGATCGCCTATTTGGGGTCGGGAAGGAATTCGCCTCCTCCTCCCCCCCCCCGGACAGATTGGCATAGGTATTTCTGCCTTCCTCTGTATCATGGGGCCCAGGTCACTTGCTGGTGGATTCTCTGTACATTGAAGTCTTCAAACCATTTATAACTTCAGTAACACAGTCGTAGGCTGGGGATCTGTCACAGGAGTGGGTGTGTGAGGGTCTGTGGCCTGTGTTGTGCAAGTCAGACTAGATGATCATAATGGTCCCTTCTGACCTTAAAGTCTATGTGAACCACTATTTTAGAGAAAAGTCCATTGTGACATAGCCCATGTCTTGCCCTTACCCTGATAACAGTGAAGTCCTTTGTAAAGTATGCGTGCATGGCTTGTCACTCAAAGATCATTACCCTCACATAGATTAAATGGCTCTGGCTGTTGGGCTGGTTTGTTGCCCCCATCCCCTTAGGTGGTGCCAAACCATCTGGCATTGTTTTGCGCCTTGTCTACACTATGAAAGTTACCTGTAGCTAACGACTAGCGTCAGCAATGGGTGTGCCTGCCCTGGTGCTGGACACAATTCAGCTGTCAGTGCAGTCCAGGATAAACCACATTCAGCATCTGAGGTCAAAGCCTGCTCTTTTAGCCACTGTTTCTGAAAAGACACCAAACACGGTTGGTCCTTGGCTACACTCACAAGTCTTTTCTAGACTAGGGGCATTTAAAAAAAAGTCTATCATTGCTAACATCAGTTCAGTTAAATCAATATTAGTAACATAAGGAGCCCTAGTGTAGACAGTTTTCAGCACTGTGTCATCTAACTCTGCTTAGAGTAAGTCTGATCAGTTTGGGACTGAAAATAATGTTAGTAGCCAACAGACTTCCAGTGATGCTAAGCTGATTCAGAAACGTCCTTAAGGTCGACAAGGTGACAAAGTGTGCTCAGCACAGAGATGTCCACTGCCAGCAACAGATCATTTTCAGAGCACAGAGAAGGTCAATGGGGATGCCATTTTATCCCATTTTATCCCAATTCCTGCCTTTGAGACAACGTGGTAATTATTATATACATTTCCCACACACGTATCTTAAGCTTTGAGTTGTTTAACTCAAATAGAAAGCAGGATGTGCCTTAAATACAATTTATTTCTACAATTATACAGCCATATTTTCAGAACTGTTCCTGACTTTTTGATGCCTCCATTTGAAATACTGAGGGTCTGTTTTTCCAAGGTATTGTAGCTCTCAAGCACCTTTGAAAAAAGTCAGGACCTGTATGATTCTATCAAACATGGACAGGGTGACAAGGCAGCAAGTGGAACAAATCAGAACAGGAAATGGGGGGTCCCTATAAAACGCAAGACATTTGGTCACCCTAACATTGGATGTGCAACAGTATGATGTTTAGGACCCTGAGGTTTAGTTGGCGTTTGGGAGCACTTTTGGGTATTTTACTGAAGCCTAATTTGCCACACTGATGTGTTAGTCTGCCGCAGAATTACAGAGGTCTTTTTGTTCCTCCCCTTCCCCAATCAACATGTTGTTCTGAGATATTTTTAAATGATCTGAAATGCAGGAAATCACTGCTAGTATTTCAAACATTTTGGGGGGAGGAATCCTGGAGTCCTCTCTCCTCCCCCCCATCACAATTTCCTGTAGCCTCTTTCTGCTTCGCTACCTCACGCCTGCAGTCAGTGCTTTTTCCACACACACCCCCTCCCTCCCCAGAGAAGAGGCATCTCAGACTAAATTAACATCCCACCTTGAGTGCATTAGGAAGAAACATGCCTCAGATGAACAAATACCTCACTCCTCTGGATGGAAATCTAGACAAAAGTTATTTCAGAAAGCTTAAGCTGAGCAAATGAAATTGCTGTGTATAATTTAAGAGATAGACTTAAATTTTCATGAGAAACTGAAAATAAGTAAAATTAAACATAAAATGAGATTGAGCCATGGCTGTCCCTTACCATTGTCTCTTTATGTTGCTCCCTGGAAATTAAAAAGAGCTGTTTGTACAACTGCCTTCCATTGATCAGGTTATAAAAACCATGAGTGAGTGAAAGCTCTGAAAAAAATCTAATATAAGCATGGGGGAGACATGAAAAGGCAGCTAGACACTACATGCTGGTAATAAAAAGTTGGAAATATCTGTGGGCATGAAGGGGAGCTGGTGAATAGAGAAGATACAAACATCTTCTAGGGAACTGAAAAATACTCATTAAGAAAAGGCTGAAAATAAAGGATTTGGTGTTGGCATTTATTAAAAAAAAACAACTCATTTGTCTTTTAGTTATACTCATGCTACAATGCAAACCACTGAAAATAGTAATGTGCTAGCTAAAAATGAAAGAGTCTTAACTGGTGTATGTAGGCACTGATTGTTTCCCAGTCACTTACAGGGTCAGGATCCAGTCCTTAAAGGCAGCTGGAGCCCAGTAAGATTTTTTTTTTAAATATACTTAGGATTTATAAACAAACAGCTGGAATTTAGCAGCTTAGTTTCCTTTTCTACAATGAGGATTTATTTTTTCTTTCTACTGAGAAAGGAGAACCCTTATTAATGAGGCCTCAGTGGTAGTTACGCCTGTTGCTGTCACACTATATGAGATGTACACATATTTTTTCCCAAAGAGGGTTTAACTGCTTTGTAGATCCATAAAGATATTTCACAGAGAAAGCTTTATTCAACTGGAGCTCTTAAGCCTCCTTTGTTAAATGTTGTGGTATTTTGTGAGATATGTGGCCTTTGCCATACACATGACATTGTTAGGCTTCTAATCATTCAAGTTCAAGAGCTTTATTTTCCAGATATTTTTTCAATCAATTAAGCTGTTTGGCAATATTTTATGCAATTTAAAAGGAGGGGGAAATAAAAAGACCATCCCTCTCCCCAGCCCCCCAAACTGCCTGTCTCCTGTACAGCTAGCTTGACTCTTGGTTTTCTCCGAACAGCAATCACAACACTAGATTTTGGTTTTTTTTTAAAGAGGTTCACACGTCTGGAATGTTTTTCTGCTTCAGTGGAAACATTCTTTTAATGTGGGGGGATTCCTATCAGCACTGTGATAACTCTGCTCCCCTCAACCTTATCTCTCTGCTGTTGAATACAGACATCTGCTTAGTTACACACACACACACACACACACACACACACCCTCCACCCATTCCCACCAACCCCCCTTTATGTCAATACAACTCTTCATGGATTTTTTTCCTTACCGTTGCATTTTTACATGCTTGTACACCCAAGTCAGATGGGGGGGGGCGGGGACAAAAGACCTTTTAAATGCAGTCTTTTAGAAAGCTTTTATTGTACCCTTAACTGCATCAAAATACATGTGGGCTTGATTGTACATGGACATAGTTTTAGCTGTAGGTTGGTTTTAAACTAAGTCACACATATTTTAGTCCAAAGCAATGCACAACGGCAGGAAAAAGCTTTAGTCACATTACTTCAGTAAGCAATAATGGATAGCAAGCAATAATTGGATGCAAGAAGTTGAGAGCAGATGTTCCCTTTACTTTGATTCTTGAGGCAGTAGAGTAGCAATTTCTTCCTTTGTAAGAGACAAATGATTCAGCGTTATTAAAAAAGTTTCAAGCATCGAGTTGTTAGAGTGAATAGCTGAGAAATAAAACGAACACTGAAATGCTGTATTGAACAGTAAGACTTCCAAGTTTTTTTCTAGCGAGTACTTTAGAAAAGATATAGGTTTTACCATTGGCTTTGCAATAATTGATTTAAGCTTTATTTTTCTTACATACACCTATTACTCATTTTTGATTCTGTGAAAGGATTAGTTATTTTCTTGAGAGGAGGGGAAAATTTAGTCTTCCTATTGCTGTTAATGACAGCATTAAAATAATTGCCCTGAGCATCCCATTGCATGCTGGAGAATTTCATGTAATTGTTCTGTAGGCGACTTCATAGATTTCACTCTCCAGAATCTTTATCTGCTGCCTAGGTTGCTAATGCTGGAAATCAGTTATAATTCACAAAAACCTCAGAAAATGAGGAAAGGGGACAGTCTGAATGTCACTGAAATCAAAGGTAACTGACAGTGATTTCAACAGGAGCAGGATCCAGCCCACAAGGAGAAAAGGATGAATACATTTAAATAATTTTTTATTTTATTATTGGCAGAGCAAAGCAGGGCCCTACATGCAACTTGAAGGCACTACTCCTTTTGCCCATTATAGGATGCCTTTTGAATGTCACAGCTGATCAACTCCAAAAGTGTCAGTGAATGTTCTAGGCATCACTGGGCAGTCTTATTGCTTGTGGTGAAAACCAGACATCCAAACCAGGAAAACGAAGGGTGGGGTGATACAGCCTGTTCAGCTTTTACCACCGTTATAACTGTTATAGGTTGAAGTATTGTTATAGATTAATGGCACCAATAAAATGTGTCTTCCGGCATGACAGTAGCACCCATCTCAGCTCTGCCTATTGTCCCAATGCAGTTTAAAATGTTGATACTCTCAAGGACTTATTTTCCAGTCAGAAAGAAAAGAAATAAGAATGGTGGGGAAGGGGGCACTCAGAACCCCTTGCATGGGTTAGGGGAAAATAGGGGACAACGTTATGGGAAAAGAGGGACATGCAGGACACACAACTCCCAGCACGTGGTGGAGCAGGGCAAGGGGAGTACATAGAGTCCCTGCCATTGTGAGGAAGGAGTAGCGGGGAGCATACAGAGCCCTTTGGAATGGGACGGGAGAATGGGGACCCTGGATGGGCACACGTGTGGAGGAGGGGTACAGAGAGTCCCTGAAACAGAGGGGGATAGAGGAAGCATGTGTGTGGAGTGGTGGAAGTGGGAGGATGCATGAGCTCAACCGACAGAAGCAACCAAATGTGGCCCCCTCTAATCATGCATGTTATAGTGTCGGATCTTAAGTGAATCTCACCCACTATGAAACTAAAACTATTAAAAGAATATAGACAATAAGGATTACTCTTGACAGAACCTACATTTGTACTAAAAAAAAAAACTCTACAGTATTGAATATGGGTAAATAATCTTGATTAGAGAATGACAAAAAGGACACACAGCCTCATGCTAAATGATGAAACAGATGGACAATTAGAAATATTTTTTTAAAGCTGTTTCACACCAGAGTAGGCATTGCAGTCGCTCAGCAGTGGAAGGGCTGACTGTATAAACCTTAACAGCCAGCAAACGTTTCTGTGCGAAAACAGAAACTAAGAAAACGAAACCTCAGGCAATCCATGAGCACACGTGATTTGACACACAAGGATGCTCTCCTGCAGCATACACGGCAGCAGTTAATCAGGTCACATGGTCACTGTATCGTTGGCTAGATGCTCAAGAAGTGTTACCCCACCACCTGCCAACATAACATGCTACTGGGGGGGATCTGATGCGTGACCAGAACATTGTCTAAGGCTCTAGCGTAGGCTTGAGAAGATAACTCAGAGGACACTCCTAAATATGGAGGGGCTGAGCTAAATACCACAATAGACATTTTCCCTTTTCTAGGATTCTATGGGCCAAGCTGTCCCCTACCATGGAAGACAACCTTCTTTCAACACTAGGAAAACTTAATGCCCCGTCCCTTTGGCTAGGAGAGATTTATGGTGGCAGAGTGAGAGGAGATTTACAACCACAAAGGGCCACAGTGTCTCAGAAAACAGCCCCACTCACAATACTTGAGGTGAGAAGCACTCCGCAGTAATGGCCCACCATGTTCTTTCCAGTCCCCACACCTCAGCAAAACAGCTGCTATTTCTCCCCAGCCACCAGGCACTTCTAGGTCTCTCTTGTGCTAGAAACAGAGGGGAAATTCTTGCTGAAATGTTCTGCAGTAACGAATGCTAGGAGCAGCTCTGCTTTGGGGTTGAAGATGCATAAACTCCCCCAGATGTGCCCTCACCACATAGTGAAAACTGCAGAGAAAAAGCCTTTGCCGCTGTAGTTTTCCCCCCCTTACAGCCGATCACTTTCTTGGCTGCTGGTCAGAGCCCCTTCCATCCCAACCATTTTCCATTCAGTTCAGTGCAGCACAGCAGAGTCCCACTGCATGGTGCATTGAGAGAGACAGACTTAGGGGAGGCTAAAACTCAGAAGGGAGATGGGCAGAAGCTAATCCACTCTTAGGCCTGGGGAGAGGAGCGAATGTGGCCTAACTGTGCGTTCGGAAGATTACTCATTGGAAAGGGGCTAGGAGTTATCCTTTTCTGGTTGTAACTTGGGGATTGCTGCATGGGTGGGAAAACAAAGAGTTCAAGACCCTGTCCCACAGATTTAAAGGCAGAGCCATCGCTAACTAATATCGCCTCTTAGCATGCAAGTCAGGGTGGGTGGGTTGTTATGGGAACACATTGCATAGAACCACCTCACCACCACCTGGCCACATCCCTCTGAACTGAACAGGGCCCAAATGAGAGCGGGCTGGGAATTGAGAGCTGAAAAGGCCTTGAATTCAAGAATTCCACTTTGTTGAGCCTGAAATGTTTTTCAGCAATGCATCAAATGTAACAAGCTTCTGTGAAACCAGTGGCAGGGATCCACTGGAAACTGGTCTGGTTTCCTGCTGTGTGGCCTGCTGGGCTGCTGAGCCCAGGCTCCCCAGCTCCAGGTAGCCCCCAGCACATAGGCTAGGTGAGTGCTAAGGACACCAGGGCTTCAAGATTCCCAGCTGCCACAAAGCTGGATGCCTGGGAGTCCCAGTCCTAGCCAGGGCTCGGTTTACAGGTCCATGGGTGGGCGTCTGGACGTCCTGAGGATCATGGCTGAGGGTGAACCTTTCTGGGCTTCTAGGCGCACTGTGGCAGCTGCAGCAGCAGGAGCTTGGGCATCCTATGGCAGACTTCAAGGCTCCTTGGCTCCAGGGCAGCTCTACCATGCAGACTGCCCCAGGGCCAGGGCCCCCATGATTGTCAGACTCCAGCTGACTTCGCAGCCTGCATGACTCTTGAAGCAGTTGCTTCCCTTTCTTGTGAGAGCTGAAGCCTTGGGGTCCACTGAGCCATAGGCCCTGTGAGCCCTGACAGCCCTTGCCTGAAATGGATATGAGCCTGGTCAGTTTTGTGGCTGCCTAACACTGAACAGCAGCAGTCTGTTTCTCCCTGAGCTGCTGTTTCCAAAAATGAATTTTTATTTTTTTTTAAATTTGCATTTCATAGGGAAATGTCCACCGTAGAATGGAAATTCCACAGTGAAGATCATGCCACTTCTCCAGCCTTTTCCCTTGGTCTTCAGGCCTATTTTTGAGACCCAATCTACGCTTTTGGGCCTGGTTTAACTATTTCACTGATGTTGGGGGTGGCGGGGGAGGATTGATACTAATATCGCTAGGTTAATACAAGCACTAGTATGAATGCAATTCTACTGGTATTAGAGGTGCTTATATTGGTATACCATGTTCCTGTAAAGGCATGCAAATACGCTCTACCAGTATAAGCACCTTTATACTGATACAGCTAGTTTCACATTAGAGAATTGAACCACTTTAACCTTATTGGTTTCTGAATGAACATTGGCACAGCAGTACAAAATTATTTTTAGACAAGCCCTGAAAGTGATGTGTGTTGCCAGCTCCCTCCTGTGCCATGAAACCGAATAATGCGTATGTGCTGGGGAGGGGCATACTAGCCTGTGATGATCACCCACCCATTCCAGTCACCTCAACTTCAGTGATCACTTTCTCAGACCATTTGCATCAGAACACGGACATAGTTGTCATTTTGACTTGTCATCCCCTCCTGGTGTATCACTCCACTAAAAAAGAAAGGTCTGTCATATTATACCCCGTTTCAAACTGGTTAAGAAGTGATTGTGATGAGAGTCAGGGATTATAATCTGATTACAAACACACCCACAGGTGGTGGTGGTTGTTTTTCCATGTGTTCCTGTTAATCCCATCCAAGCTAATTAATCCTTACCTACTTGTGCTCCGTCCCTGAGTCATGACAAGAAGATCTTGATTTAATATCTGTGTGTTTTTAAAGTAGCAGGATTAGTTCCTATTTCATAGATTTTATAGTTATGGTTAGGGAGACCACTGCATTTTGTTTCAAGGTCTAAAAAAGGTTTTCTTGCTTGTGTGTCGAGATGGGCCCACATGGAAAACTGCAACATTAAGGGTGCGGCCTGAAGAATGTTTCTTGCGTTGACCAGGCTAGCATTGCCTCGGATTGCTTGCAGTTCCTGTTCTGTGAATGCTCCAATTCTTCTGCAGCGTGAGGCATTTAGTATATGTGAGGGGCTCGTCACAGAAACTTGTGCAGCAACTTTTCTCTCCCTCATGCTTCCCCCCGTCCTTTGAGAAACAGGAATTGACAGCTCCCTAGACCTGCAAACCTCACATTCTGGGCTGATTTAGAGCAGACACTTCCGTTTAGAATGGGGAAGTACAAATGTTCCAGTAGCTTGAACGCAAATTTAAAACACTCTGATTCAGATTTATGCTTTAAGTACTAACTGTGTTTTCTTTCTCAAGTGCACAGGGTGCAAATAGCTCTATAAACAGAGTCCTTAAATAGTGCATATGCCAAACACTGTGGTAGCCATCTAGGTTGCTCCTAGATTTTAAGTTAAAGGGCTAATCTACACCTGATTCTGCAATTTTTTAAATGAAGTCTCTCCCCCCCCCATGGACTTTAGTCTGACATTTGCACCCCCCTCTTCTCCCTTCAAGGGGGGGGCTTTCAGACAACATGGGTGCTTCCCATGCTGTAGGCCCTGTTTTGTTCTTGAAAGGGGGGGAACAGGGGTGTGTGATTGTTAGGGGTGCTTCCCCTGCTGTAGGCCCTAACAATTGCACCTCCCTTCCCCTGAAGCCCCCTTTTCAGAAAAAAACAGGGCCTACAGCATGGGAAGTGGGGAGCACAGCAGCAGCAATGCAGGGAGCAGCAGCAGTGGGGGGCTGTGGCAGCAGTGAGAAGCTGAGGAAGAGGGGAGCAGGTGCAGCATATGGGGGCTGCTGCTGCTACAGGAGGTGTGCAGTGGCTGCTTCCATCTCCAGGGAGCATGGCGCTGGACCGATTCTGTCCCCTGCTCCACACGCCCCATGAGCCATCTCACACCCCTCCCCAGGGGGCCCAGCCCCCCACTGGTCTACACTGAAAACTTACAGCTGCATTGGACAGTTGTGCCGCTGTAAGAGTGCTTATGTAGCTGCATTATGTTGACAGTTCTCCTGCCGACAATAAAACCACCTTAATGAGCGCCGATAGTTGTGTCAGCGGGAGAGAGTCTCCCACCCACAGCGCTGGCCCCACGAACACTTGTGCCAGCAAAATTTACATGGCTCGGGGTGTTTCTTCCACACCCCTGAGAGACAAGTGGTAGCGTAGCCAAGCCCTACGTAGCAGTAGGATTACATGCTTTAAGGGGACATTCAGCACAGAGCTAATTTCAGGTTTACATTTTGTTTTTCATTCTCTGAAAGCACAGAGAGGCAGAGGTTATGGCGATAGGCATACAGCATTTTCCTCAGCAACTGAGTATCTGCTTGAATGAAATACACGGCAGTCCTCTTCTCCTGCCACATGCAGAAAGCCTATTGGGAAGTGGGGAAGGGGAAAAAAGGGTGCAGGAGAGCCAGAGTACTGGGTCTGGTTGTTTATAGCCTCTGAGATATGTGAGGCAGTTTACTTATCGGAACTAGGATTTCGGTGGGCTCTGCACAGGTCATGCTCAGATCACATTTTCAACCTTATCTTCACAAGTATGAAATCTAGACACTTACCTTTTTTTAAAAAAATGAAAGCTATAATCACATGACTCCTGGAGTTGGGGGCCATAGACATGGGCCAACAGTGCTTTAATCCAACCTTAAGAGTTGAGGCCTTTTGGTACCATTAAAACACACATTCTTGAGAGCTCAAACACCTGTTCAGTTTCAGTGTTTTCTCTACATATAGCAGTCATCCATCCTATGGGTGTTGGATCAGGTCTAAGTGTGAAGGAATTGTCCAACCCACCCTTGTGAAAAGAAGATAAAGGAGCACAGCTTTGTTTCAAAGACTTACATACAGAGTGAGTTAAAAACCTCATGCCACACCTGGATCTTTTCAACATTAGTCATTTTTTTTACCTTGAGTTAATTGATTGCCAATTAACTTGAGTTAGTTAACAGGGTTGCAAAGGTAATTTGGACCTTCCCCAAATGTTTGTTCCAGAAAACAAAGGGGCTGTGATTTACCTTGCAGCCTATTATCCACACCAGCCTTTACAAATGTTCCTCCTTAGAGTTAATTAGCAATAAACTTGAGGCAAAAAAACTTTACTGTTGACATAGCCCTGGTATAAATCCATGTAGCTCAACTGGCTTCAGTGACGCTATGCTTATTTACACCAGCTGAGGATCTGGCCAAGAATGTTTTGTAATTATATTCAATTAGAAATTGTCACTAGGCTCTCTGTATGTCAGTGGCTGCATCTATATGAACTGGTGAATGCAGGAACTCTATTTTCTATAATTTTTATGTATAAATTCCATCTCTTGATAGCAGTAAAACAACTAGGCAGTGTATTTGAAGGTCATACCATTACTTAAATGCTTTAAATCACTTGGCCTTTGGTCTTGTGCTTTATAAAGATCTCTGAGTTATGCTATAATTGCCCAGAAACACACTGCTTGTCATGCTTAAAGGGACATTTGTCAGGGTTGGCAGCCCTACAATTTGATTTACCTTACTAAAATCATTTTTCAAAATGGTCTAATTTTCAAAATTCCTGTTCCCAACTTTCACAATTTTATAGTGAGTTAGTAATAGTTGATGTTTTTCCTCAAAGCCCCATTGCCCAGATTCATGAGAATCTCCACTTTCATTAAAAAAGTAAGTTTTTAGCCCTTATGTTTGCAGAGAAAAGCTTGAAAATGTGACCCAGGTTCATCTTACAAGATCAGCAACTAGAAGACAAACACAATGAGCCCAAAATTTATAATAATGAAAAACAAAAATAACCTCATGATTTTTGAATGAGTGAATGTGGCCATACTGAAGTTCAAGTAATTTATCTTATTGTTATATATATATATAACAAAATCAATTCCAAAAGCCTCACTTGCATGCAAGGCTATGATAACAACCTGGGATGGGGATGCAAGGGTGACAATTTATTTAGTGAGGAAACTTACAAGAGGTTATTAAAAAATATTTTCAGAACTATGAAAAATGCCGGTGTCCTTTTTACATAAACAACTGTGCAATGTTTGGCTAATACAGCACGTTGTTCTGGGACTGATATAATACATATTTGCCTTACCCCATCTGATAAATTTGAATTTAAAAAAACCCCAAAACTACTCTGACGTTATATTTTCCTAAATAAGAACCCAAACTGCATAAAAAGTCAAATACCTGATAACCCATATCATGAGCGAATCATGAAACATTAATTAATTTTGTCACAGAGCGTTACAGTGGGCTGTATAACATTTCCTACTTGTAATTGGTATATACATTCAATAGTTTTATTGTATGTCAGAGCCCATTATTTGGCACAGCCCCTGGAGAGGCACTGCAGAGCTGGTGTTTCTTTTCCATGATAAACACCTATTACACAGCCAGCATAAACTCTTCTTTTGTTACAACTCCTGACATCACCCCCAAGGCAAATGGACACAGAACAGCAATTGCTGAATTGCGTATGAAAATTATAGCTTTATTGTCTACACAACTGAAGGTTTAACTCTGCCTCCTGCTCCAGTCAGCTCCGTTATAAAGAAGTAATTCTTTAGCAGAACAAATAAGCACAGTGCACCATTGTAATCTAAGGAACAGGCACTATTTATGTATTGGAAAGACTTGTTCACAACAGTGCTAGCAGTCTGAATGGTCCAGAAGCCACTACTTTAGCAGCTGTAAAGAAAGAGAGCATGAACAACAAGATATTATACGGAATTGGATATACCATTGAGAACACAAATGGAATCATCGCGGTTGACACAACTGTCTTATTTGTTAGTTTAACAAACACGATTGATAGGTAGGGACCATGTATTTAATGTTTATATAAGCGTCTTCTCCACCATAGCGCTCAAAGGCTTCCAGTGTCTCTTGAATCAAATCTCCAATATTTTCACGCTTCTGCTGGCTGTAGTCAATACCATCTCCTGAATTAACTGGTTAATAAAAACAAACAGAAACATTATGTTAGCGTTTCCCTTGTAGCTTTCTGAAAACATGGCATAGCTAAATAGAATTGCTCGTCAATCATAATGATGTCACTGCAATCTTTGCCCTGTGATATATAATGTGGTGGGGTGTAAATATATGGAATTCTGTCTACCCAGTCATCCATCCATCCTGCTCCCATTGAAGTTGTCAATGTGGCCTAAATATATTTGTAATGTGTCCATTATCTTAATACGTAGGTGCTATTCTGCATGTAAAAATACAAAATACAAATGCTATTAACATCCACAGGCTTTGATTCTGGAGAGTCTCATAAATAGTCAATAACAACCAAAGACCGTTACTGCTTCATTTCATAGCATTGCTTATTTAGGGCAAAATTCAATTGCCAGATGTATAAATGCTATATATATATCTATACATCTCTGAAAAGTGACGTCAGCTTGGTCTGTTGTGGTATGAAATCCTCAGGGGATGCTGTTTTGGGATTGTTCCATGCTAAACACCAGATCCACATGCCTACAGTGTTTCAGATAGTGGAGCTCAGAGAGAGGGTGTCACTTGGCCTAAGAGCTATATTTGGAGCACAACACACCACTTAATCAACTTCTGCTCCCTGAAAAATGTGTTAAATTAAGTCAATGTCAAAAGGACAAATTATTTTAGCCCTTAGATAAAACAACAATTGTTGCAGCCCTCTCTAATATGGAGCAGATTGAGAACTGGCTGTAATGCATATTTATGCATAAATGGCATATTAGCTAATGTAAAGATCTCAGTGTAAACTTCTGCACAAAAATTTAAAAAATGCAAAACAGCGATGAATAATCCTGCTCTCAGAGATTTTGAGAGAGATTTAAAGGGGAAAAAAACGTACTACAATTTGCCTCAAAACAGCACTTTGAAATCTCTCAGCATGAATATTCTCCAAAACATATACCAATAAGAATTTGGCAACGGCAGTGGATTGGTTAGGGAATTATCACTGGGCTCTAGTCCAGCCAGGATACACAGTGATTGGGAGTGGCTGCTATCTGATGGCTGTTTGGTGGTCCATGTGAAATTAGCTGGTGGCCTCACTCCAGTTGTTAGTGAGCAAGTGTCTACATCATAAAATTCAGCAACTCAAATAATACTATCAGGCCATTTTGTTGACAGTCTTAGCAGACGGGCCAAGGATAGAATTATCAAGGACACTGAAACAGCTTTTGACTGCTAGAGTCAATGGTTCCTTTTAGGTCAGGTCTATTTGTGTTTTCATCAGCTGCAGGGGGGAAGCCCTGAACCCTGAACTTAAGTCTTGGCAGATAAGTAAAGGAATTACTGATTTTCTAATCGCTTGCCAAAATCTATTACCTGTCATTTTAATCCTACCTGCATTCTGGTAATGATCGTAAAGAGTTTTTATATTTCTGTTAAAAAATCCATTCAGAATTCCATAATATTGAAGTAACAGTGGTATATTACAAAGTGGGAGATCTGGATTGTGTCTGTGAGGATGACTATGCACTTCAGTTGTGGTGGGGGCAGGACGTGTGTCCCAGCTGTATCCTGTGCAGAAGAATTTGTAGAAGCATTTAATACTGGGATAAGACTTGTAAAATAATTCCTACAATAAATGATGGCTTGGAGGTTTGATTAAAAGGTACCTGAAAGGGTCAGGCAATGATAAGGAAATAGTATGCAACGGATAACTCAAGTGATGTGCAGACTATCATTACAAAAATTTCTCATTGGACAACACACAACCTGTGCAAGTTTCATATCCTCAAGACAGTCATTGTCCACTCTAATTTCAAGACGCAGCTTATAAATGACAATACCAAAGAAGGCTATTGCAGCACTGAAGTCACTTGTGAAGTAACACAATAGCCATCCTACATAGATATAGGAATTAGCAAATCTTTCAGACAAATACATTAATGATTAACCTAACAGGACAATATCCACCCCAGCACTTGTCAGCACTAGATGGATGAGTCAGACTGATTTCCTCAGCACACCAAGGGCTAAATATCTAGTCATAATAATGATGAGTACTTGGAAAAAATTGCTACCAAATCACACAATCTCAGTATGCCCTTCTCTGGTTTAATGTTATTTCACTGTTAGCTTGTGTATGGAGCTCGTTGTCAGCCACAAAAATGCTGCATATGCGATGTGTGAACATGGAACTGATTCACCCTCTGTATGAAGCTGTCCCTTGCGACAGTGAATTAATCAACAAGAAGGAAATGTTAGAAAGCACACTGAAAGTGAAATGTCTGGCAGATTCAGTATGCATCAAGAACTCTTGTCCTAAGAGCAAATGTTATTACTTGTATAGAACATGCGCATTGAAGCACTAATAAGATTTCAGAGCTAGAAGACTGGAATTGGGAAAATATTTTTTGATTCCTTTCCTGGATCAAAAAATTAGGTGCTCTGCCTCCTAAGTTCAGTACAACAGTTTTTATGATACTCGAAGGTGAACCGAAAGGCTTTTTACGTGTCATGGCCTGTTTTATTTGATGAAATCACTAACACAATGATGTGCAGGCGTGGCATTCCTTACATTGCTCTAAGTGTTAGTGAGGCCATGTACTGTAGTTGGGGAAACACAGATCACTGAGGGCCTCAGTTCAGGTTTGGGGAGAGGAGGGGAGTAAAGGAGGATGTGAAGTTTGCTTTAAAATGTGTTTGAGATTTGAGTCTAGATATGTTTCTTTTCATGATTCAGGATATTCAAGGGATTTTAGTATTATTTGTTTTCCAGTTTATTTCATTTCAGTTCGTTTTTACGTTTCAGAGAGTTAGTATTACAAATACAAATACTAAATATCCATTTACTAAGCCTTAGAAACCGCATTATCAAGAAGCATTATCTATATTCATGCATGACAGAAATAAACAATTCTTTTAACATACTGACGGGAGTCTCCACTCCATGAACTGAGTATTTTTGAAAGCTACTGCATAGATCAAATTATCAGGCACAAATTTTAGCTGCAAAGATTAAAAAAAAGTATGATTGACTTTATCATTACTTTGATGAGACCATGAAAAGGACACCAACATGATCATTTTTTTTCAGCTCTGCTTTATTTGTGTTCAAAACACCTTTCATTATTCAAGCTGAAAGTATTTCACAACGCTATTGGCCAACTTCTGCCCTGGAATATGCACAGAAGTCCCACTGACTTCACCAGGAGCTATCGTTGCATATCTAAAGGAAAAACTTGGTTGCCTCATTTACTTTTCACCACCGAGACCCATCATTTATCTTTTATAATGCTACAGTTTTTGGTTGCAAACACTACAGGGAAACTTTAAATCCAAGGGAAAAGCAGATATGTTTGGAATTAACCAAAAAAAAAAAAAGAAACAAATCAAAACCAAAACCACACACACCCAAGGAAACATTTTCTATTCATCTTAGGTTTTGTAACATGTATTTTAACAGAATCTTTATTTTGGATCTAAATTTTCTTGTTATGATTCTTTATGTATTGTATCTGCTGATACCTTCCTAATTCATACCACAGTTTTCTTGCTTTAACCACAGAAAGAACCTATATTTTGTATTGTCTTCTGTACCTGGCTAGATTTTAGCTTCTTTAATAAATTAATATTTATCTTTAGAATAAAAATGAATTGTTTCTCTAAATACAATTCTAATAGTCAACAACTTGGTGAAAAAATGGAAGAAGTGATCTGACTGGAAAGGAAACGTTTGACTGACTTAGGATGTTTTTAGTAATGATGCAAGCCTATTGGAAATAGTTTTAACTACTTGTAAATTGCTGCTGTAAAAAAAAATCTTGAAAATGAGCCAAGATAGCAGCTGTTATCACAGTTTTCCATTTCCAGGAAACATTAGCAACATCAGATGCAATCCATTCTAAGTTCAGCCTTTTTTTTTATTGAGATACTAAAATGAAAAACAAAGCACAGATTTTCTGACAAATGGTATTAGCAAACATTCAAACAATAAGGGGGGAAAAGATATTTCTAAAATTATTTATCTTTGTAAGTACTTACATTTCTCTAATGAACTTTAACTTTGAAGTCTGCCCATGTTTGTACTATGATCAATATCATAACAAAGCAGTGTTAAATAATCTTAGATAAATAACATGCACTACAGGGGACAGAAGCATGAAGCAGAAACCTCAGTGGCCTTGATGCACTGTTTACTGTTGCAAAATAATAAATTAGGTCACAAATCATGCTTAAAGTGCAAAAAAGGTTGCATCATTTGTGCAGATCAGATGTTTTCCCAATTATTTTGGATATAACTGGGCTTGTACAAAGTATCCTTTGTTTTTAGGAAAAAATGTTTGTGTGTGCAAATTGTGAGTGGATTTGCTAGCCGTGAGCTGAAAATACATTTGCATATTATTTGATGCTAACTTCTGTTCCAAATGGAGCTCAATTAATGCAAAATTCATTAAAGCAATGTATAAACAAATTCAGTCATGGAATAAGCACCATTTGTTTTATAAAGTAACATAAAGTGACAAAACAGAAAGTCCAAAATATTTGAAGGATCATCAATTTTAATATAAAACATAATCAGACAATAATTCATATTGAATAAAAACACGTTAGTTCATACGTAACATAAAGATGCCTCATAATAGTTCTCCTCCTTCTTTAGGAAAGCGTCTGTTCATGTATTCAAAATGCCGATAGAAGCAGGGTCCCAGGGCTTCCTGAGTGTAATGTTCAGTAATTTGTGACTTAGCATTAATAGAATGTTAGGGTATATTAGTGTGCCTGTCACCATCTGTTATGGAACATGCTTGAACTTCTCTTTTACAAAAACGAATTTAACATGCAAGGGCCCAATCCTGCATAACTTGCATGATCAAAAGCCTTTGACTTCAATGAGAGATTTGGATCGTCACTGACAGGAGAAGTGGGCCCAGTATTGTCATTATAGTACAACCATATGACAATAAGTTAACAAAGGAATAAATTGTTCCATAAGCACTAGGCTGAGCTACTGTAACGAAAATGAAGAAACTGCTGTGTGTGCTTAAAGTTGCCAGTTTATCCCCTTTTACTGTTCCTTAAAGAAATGGACCTAAATGGAAACTTTAGGACAGGTAACGGTGTTTGAATAAAGGGAAGGAGGTGGGCTATGGAGGAATGTGCAGATTCTCCAAGACATTTTGTGTGTGTACAGAACTAGGCTTGAACACTTGTAATTATGAAGGTTAAAGGACTGGCACCTCTGGAAACTTACGTCTGCTTATTTATCTTCAAGCTAGATATACAGTACAGATAGTTGCAAGATGAGCTTCTTACGAATCCACAGCAATAACCTTAACTCTGACCTTTAAGGCAAAAAATATTTCATTCTTTATACTGGTATTTCTTTTAAACAGAACTAGGCAAAGCTGTATATGGTTTCCTTTTATATTTTTTCACCTGAACCAATGTACATGAAGATTAGCAGTGTGTGATCCTCCAAAGGACTGCATTTGCATTCGTTTTATGAACAAGAGAATCAGAGTCACAATAAATGAATGCTCACCAGAAACTAGTTAACAAACATGCATTTTTCAGAAGAGAAAGCTTCCGTTTGAATTGGTGGCAGTTTTCAATTGTTGCTAGTAAGCCAACTTTACAATAACTGACATCATAATGCTGCAGTCTTTATTTACAATGGAAGATGTGATGCAGCTGAAAGACGGAAG
The DNA here is from genome assembly GCA_007922155.1 of Mesoclemmys tuberculata. Lineage (NCBI taxonomy): Eukaryota > Metazoa > Chordata > Testudines > Chelidae > Mesoclemmys > Mesoclemmys tuberculata. The sequence continues at coordinate 18,334,081 of ML675604.1, forward strand.
AAGATTATTCACTTCTCATTGGCCTTCTCTGAGCACACTGCCTCTACAGATGCACCATTTTTGTACTGTGGATGCTGAAACCTTTTCAAAGCTGTAACCATATGAGCAGCACACATGCACCTTATTCAGAACCACATGTTTTGTCTGAGGCTATACAAAACCTTGTTTCAAACTGGCCCCACCCCAGTTATTTCTGCTTTGCAAAATTCTCTCTGAAAGAACTTGGAAGGGAGGTAAATAGTTGTGGAAAAGCAAAGGGGGAACACTGAGAATGCCAGTTATAGATGAGTTACTTTCATTTCTTCTTTGAGATTATGTTCCCACTCTTTGGGGCTTACCAGCTGTACCAGACCCAGGTAGAAGACTGAGGAGCACTTAGTTCAACAAAGACTGAAATCTCCTAATGAGCATCTGTTTCAGCACCGGTACTGACAGAATTCTATTGACTAAAACTGTAGAAGATGACTTTCTTCTCCTAGAATAAGGTCTGATGTTATTTGGCTATAGACCTATGTATGGTTCTAGCGGGTCTGAATTCAGAATCTGATCTATTTGGACAGTAGTGATTGGAAATGTTTTTCCTTCAGACTACCCCTCCAAAGCAATGACTAAATCAAAGGAGATCGCTGAAAATGCTCTGCCCCGCCCAGATAGCTCAACGTTCACTAAATGTTCCATTAGTGCAATCTTGCTTCTCCAGGCAAGTCATGAGATTTCTGGAAATAAGATGAGGCAGTTAATGTACTGGTTAAGGTGAAATTCTGAAATCCCTTTGGGGAGAAATTTGAGATGGGAGTGCAACCCCCTTGTCCTTGAGGAGGACTGAAAAAGGGATTTGATATGTACACCTGAATCTCATTTATTCCCCCTCCATACTGATTTATCAGCCACGAACAACGTAATTTTCAGAGAGAGGTAGTGTGGAGAACATTCCCCAACAGACACAAGGGATAATGATAAATCTTAGTTGTATTAAAGTTATATCCCATGACACAGGCGAAATTCATAGTGTGTAGATCTTGGATCTGCCAAAAACCACTTCATACAATATAGTTGTGATAGGAAATTTTCCCAAAAGCTATCACATATATATGCAAGAATGCATGAGACCTAGCAGCACTAAAAATGACTCGACTGATCCTTAGGATTGCAGTATTAGCATCTTTGTATCCATGACTCGCTCTTCTAGCAGAAAAGCTGTAGATGCAAAAAAAAGTCAGTCCCTGAGTTCATAAGAAATTGACTTCTATTGGTTTGTGTGGCAGTTCAGACTTCTGAAGAGGACGCATGAAATAATGCTTGAGGAGACCGCACCTTGATATGTAATCTTGCTAAACAGTGATATGCTTGTCTTCCATGGTGAGTGGTTATGTGTGATGCTACTACCATAAGCTGAAATAAAGCCACCCAAGCTATCCAGCTGCTAATGAGAGCTGTTGCAGGAGCTGAGATAGGTGGCCTGTGACGGTAGTGCCAGCTCCTGAACTGCCTGTCACTTTGGATCTGCCAATAAGAACCTCTGCTAAGTTTGAAAAGCTGAGAACTAGATTGTGGTTGTTGGTGATGGCATTAGAAATTAACCGTTTGAAGCAAGGCTAGCCCGTCATTCTGTGGAGAAGACCAAACGACATGTTTCATTATAGTCTCTATGTCCTAGCTATGTAGACCCAGCTCAATCATAATAATCTCAAGCCACAACAGAGCTACCAATGATAACAACGGGAGTTTTGTACAAAGCTAGAGAGTAGAATATGGTCCTTACATAGGATTCCATCCCTCTGTCCCCTCACACATCTCTCAAGAGATTGGTCCCACCCCTTAGGTCAGGCATTTGGACCAAAGAGAACAGAACACAATGTGGCAAAATGGAGAAAATGTTTTTCTCTGGATATTTATGCACGCCTTTATGTGATTATTTCCTTTGCTACTCAATATAAAATAATAAAATAAAATAATGTCTTATTTTGTCATTTTTGTGATGGGGTGATACTTTGTATAATGTGGTTTTAAAACTGTGCTCCTAAAATTTTTCCATAGGGACGACAATGTAATGTTATTAAGACACTTAATGTTTCCAATACTCTAATGCAATTGTGTATAATCTAATAAATAAAAATAAATAAATGAATAAAACTGGCTTACATAAAAACCATACAATCAGAAATTGCTAATATTTTCTTCTGAGATTATGTTAGTGTTAATACACTTTCCAATGTTTTAAGAGGGAAAATGTTTTCATGTAAGCAAGCATAATTTTCATATTTATTTTGTTAACAATAGTATTATTCTTTTTGCTCATTATTTTAATAGTATTGTTCTTCTAAAATGTTAACTCATCTCCCCCCTTTTTTGTACAAAGCAATAATAGAGTATACTTACAGGAGAAGGAATAAAGGATGGAATTTCTGCTTTACTGTATCTAGGACATTCTATTGTTGGCAAGTATATTACAAGATGACTACTGTTTCAGACTGTTTTTACATTTGTAGAACTGGAATAATCCACAAGACCATAGTCCCTTATAGTCATATTTGAATTCCACATCCAATAAATGTAATTTACACAGAAGAAAAACTCCATTGGTTTTCTTTTGAACAAGGCATATATACGACATACAGTGGGGCAAATTCTGTCCACCTTTAGATCTATAGTATCTTACTGAAGTCTAAGGAGGTGCATGGTTGTAAAAGCAAGCAAACCTGACCCACTGACTTAGAAGCACAATATTCCTGGCACAATTGTAGTTAATATATTTATTGTATATACTTTTTTCTAGAGGTTGGCCTAAAATCAGACTCTGGATCTGAACAACCCCAAGCTTTGGAAAAATCAGATCTGGATCTGAACTTTGCTTTTCAGTTTAACTTCTGTCCGTAACTGAAGCAGATGTTCTGGGAAGGCAGGAAGTGAAGTAGTACCAGCCGGGTGGTGGTTACTGATAACCATCCTCCAGAAACAGGGGAAAATGACTTAGATTGGATGATGGGGAGAGCTCGGTTGGCTGTATGCTGCCAGACCTTAAAAAATAGCAATGTGCACTCCCAGCTAGCATGTGATGCATAGTGCAATAGCTGGGAGTCTAAATCGTGTCTCCTTGGGGGTGTGGCCAATCAGCATAGAAGGGAAGTCCCCGACCTCAAGCTCTGCTGAGTTCCAGCCATGTATCCTGACATACTACTGTGCTAGAGCCTTCGGACCTGGGGCCAGAGGCTCTCTATGCAACCCCCAGCACATCCACACATAACAGGGCAGACTATGACCACTCTATATTCTCTGTAAATATTACTACGACTGACTTTACAATTTTAACTTCTGATTCATTGTTCTCAGCTTCTATTCCTGCCACCTCTGAGCCTCAGAGAACCCTAAATCTGTTGATTGAATCAGAGTATTAATTTATACATACGTGCACAGGTGGGGGAGACGAGCGAAAGGGAGAGCTGTGGCTGAATGCTCCAGGTCAACCTTGGCTAGTCTAGAGATTTGTTACAAACAGCCAGGAAAACAGCTAACTAGCACTGTAGTGTACAATCTGTTTGAATATTTGTTAGTTTACATTTTCTTAGGGTATTATGAAGAATGAAAGTAAAATGCTGTCAAGAAAATCTTTGGTGACTAAAAACATGCCTCTTTGCACACTGATGATCTTTGAACATACATATGCTTGGCTTATATTTAGCTTTACATTAGAAACAATAAAATAGTCATTTCCATGAACAGTTAGGTTTTTGTAAATATGTGGTATCATGGTCTAGTTTAAAAGATGGCTTGGAAGAGGAAAATGAAAAGCATCTAAGTAGGAGGGCTTTTAAAAGAAAGATCCACTTACACTTTTCCCAAAATGCTTATTCTTCACTGCTTCACTTTGGGTACACTCAACCTCCTGGGAAGATATGGAAAAGCAACACTCCACAGAATGCTCCCTCTGTCTATCTCCAGTAGAGCACAGCTGGCTGTTTAACTTTATAATTTGTTTTATGATAAGGGCAGCCCTGTGTTTAAAGACCTCTGTCCCAATTCTGCTGATGCAGTGCTGAATCGGTACCCCTGGAAACAGTGGCTCTAGAGTGATTAATAGAAAGCACTGCTTCAGAAAATAGTGTTGAGGATTTGTGAAATAGTGGGCCACAGTGGCTGATGTAGCATGGAGGCCTTTAAAGAAAACCTTTGAACGTCATTTTAAAGAGGGAGGGATAAACTATACTAGCTTCTCTCAATTCCCGTTAACATGATGAGCAACTGCAAATAATTCTCCATATATCACCAAAAGGCTGGTTCACGGAATGCTGATTTATAGAGGATGCTTCATGAATAATAAGTATTATATATAAAACATCCAATGTGCTAGCTGCTTTACTGACAAATAAAGTAGATAGTCCCTGTACCAAAGAGTGTACAGTATAAATGTAGACATGCCAAAGGAAATGGCAAGCAACAAACAATGGGGGAAAATAGGGAGAAGGGGAAGCCAAAAGATGTAGTCATCTGGTCATGTGGTTACTTAACTTTGTTGTATGCGCTTCTTGATTTGGAACTAAGTTTCCATTCTAATTCTAATTCAAAAAATGACAGTCAAGGACCTCTCCTAAACTTGACAACTATGGGGGCTTAGGGTGATCAGTAAACATTGCATCGATTTAGCTTTGTCTTGCAAAATGTGATTTAGTTTTTATTGTACATGTGCCTATAACTAAATATATCTGTCTACCTTTAGCTCCCAAAATCTGAAACGTTTTGCCTTAAATTATCTGCCCATAGTGTGATGGTTCTATTCATTCACCGCTGTTTTTATCTCTATACAAAAGCAGCAACATAAAAGTAATAAAACTCCTGCAAAATTTCTCATGATTCTTCTAATTTGTTTGTAGCGGAATAACATTTAAAGCCCCAGCCAGGGACTTAGGACCCTGTTGTGCTAGACACTGTACACAGATAACAAAAAGATGATTCCTGCTCCGAAGAACTTCCAGTGTAAGTAAAAACATAGTCACAAGAGCCTTCAAAATAAATAAATTAAAAAAAAAATAGAGGGACCATGAAGGAAAATGAACAACAAATGCAATCCAGCTTTTCCCCGTCTATAATGTCCTCAGTTTGTAATGTACTAAAAAAGCCTCTCCACGAGGAGGCGGAAAGGGGGAGGGAATGAAGGGGGCAGTGATGGCAAAAGCGAGACGATTTAACCCTGGTGAGAAGCCCCAGAAAGCTCAGCAAAATTAAGCAAACTTAGCTTTACAAAAATGAATCAAAGTTGCCCACTAATGTAAATCTCTCACTACACAAAATGAACTAGTTATCACCAGAAACCAGATCTACTTCCTGATTCCGCAACCTACACAGCACATACGTATGAGGTTGCAAAAGCAGGGCCAGAGCGTGTTTATCTTATTTCTAATCATCGCCTAACTAAATAGATCTGTAAGGCAATCATATACAAGATACCAGGAAACACAGGCCAAATACAGCTCTCAGTTATATTGATGCATCTCCACAGAAATCAATGGTTTGCACACGTGTAAATGAGAGGGGAATTTAATCTCCTCCCCCAATACTGTTAATCAGCTGCTCATTCAAATCAAGAGGAATGACTACACCCTTATGCTTTATTTCTTTTGTAGGAATAAAATTGTAACCCTGTAGATTCATTCATAGCTTTATTCAACTCTTCTTTATTATACATACCCAGAATGTATAATCACCATCTCACAATTCTGTCTGTAATATTTGAACTCCTCTCAGCCATACTCCATATTGTAAATGTAAAACCCCATTTTGACCAACTGTACTCCATCTTGTACAAAATGCTTTCTGAACTTTTAGATGAATTGGTAACCTTATTTGAAGCAGGTGTGAATGGAGGGTGTATGTACATGTGAATCAGACCCAAACTGCCAGCTTGTCCTGATGAAGTGTGGAGTCCACCCTAAGGGCTGATGAGTGCGAACACATCCCTAAAAAGCAAGAGAAGAATCCACCCCAGAAAACAAAAGAACAAACTTAATCAAGACACCAAGAACGAGCTGAAAGTCACGCCTGCTATTGTCCAGCAATCAACGGCCACAGAGAAGCGACGCTACACAGCCAAACTCGTAAGTTTGCACTGAAGTCAAAAACCGATAAAAGACTGGGTGAGATTGCAAGGCTTTGGGGGGAGTAACGTTCTGCACACCATCAAAGAAGAGCATCGGTGTGCACCCGAGAAAGACCCCGCTCTCCTCGTGCTCAGCTTCTCTGGCCAGGTAGCTGCCACGAGCCACAAACTCCAGCAACGGACTCAAGCTATAACCTCAAACCACAATCAGGACTGGTAGCTATATAACTACAGAACGTTTCCTGGTGTATTTGGGCGCGCGCGTGCGTGTGTGTGTACGTAGGCTTAAGCTAGTTATTAATTTAGTTTCTGATAATAAATGCGGCATGCTGCCTTTTCCCCTTGAAACAGTCCCGAGTGCTCCTTTTGCACAGAACTTTTACAGTATCTTGGATAAAAGAAAGTCACAAATGTCTAGTGTCGTTATAACCAGAAAAGGCACATTTTTGACCAGTGAACACCACACTGAATTTGGCAAGAAGTAACACTGAGCAATACATAGCTACGTTTGGGAAATCAGCTTTCAACTTACCCTTATTTTATAAGTAGGATGTGGAAATCAGCTTTTAAACTGTCCTTATTTTCTATGTATGTAGATTCTGATTATAACCTTCAGTAGCAAAGCAAGGTCTACACAAGTCTAATATCTGGGTTTAATTGGCATAATGTGAGGACGAATCAGATGATGATAATGACAACAACAGAATGCTGCTAATGCTTAGAGTACACCTATATGTGCTGAAATAGCACTATGTTTAAGTAAACGATCTAGAATGAAAGTCGAGGAATTGCCCTATTGAACTAAAAACTTGGTTTATTTCCACAAGCCAAATACAATTTTCAGGAAACAAACTCTAAAAATTATTGATGTAGAACAGTTTTTATTGCATCAGCTGCAGAGCTCCACTGGGGAAAACAGAAAGAAGAAACCCTTAGGCCACATTTTGTGTGACCTAATTCAGTGGCTCTCAACCTTTCCAGACTACTGTACCCCTTTCAGGAGTCTGATTTGTCTTGCGTACCTCCAAGTTTCAGGTCACTTAAAAACTACTTGCTTACAAAATTAGACATAAAAATACCAAAGTGTCACAGCACACTATTACTGGAAAATTTGCTCACTCTCTCATTTTACCATATAATTATAAAAGAATCAACGGGAATATAAATATTGCATTTACATTTGAGTGTACAGTATACAGCACAGTATAAACATGTCATTGTCTGTATGAAATTTTAGTTTGTACTGACTTCACTAGTGCTTTTTATGTAGCCTGTTGTAAAACGAGGCAAAATTCTAGATGAGTTGATGTACTCCTGGAAGACTGCTGCATAACCCCTGAGGTACACGTACCACTGACCTAAATTCTTTCAAGGTTGCATTCCTGCACATTTTTAGGAATTGACAATATAGCTGAACTACAGCTCCCACTGTAATGTTTTCCCAGAATCTCTGTATAACCTCAAACTAGCACACACTGCACCAAGACTCCAGTACATAGCTTTTTTGTATAGTTTAATTACTTTTGGATGTAAATGAGCAGAAAAACAATTATCACTCATCCAGCAGGAGAAACAGCTACGCTTCTGTAAATTTCTGGTATTCGAATGCTGAGATTGTCAATTCTAAGTTTCAAAGAAGCTGTAATATAAACTGCAAGGCAGTTAATGGTTAGTGTATTAGATTTTGGTGGAACTGCAGTCAAGTCAAGGCAAGTGAAAAAGATGGAAAAAATAAATTAATATGGTTAAATTCTGATTGGAGCAGCTGGTGCAGAGCCGGACTCAGCTATGCACTCAGGTCTGTGTCCACTGAAGTTAACACATTGAGATGAATGGGAGCAGGACCAAGCTCTATGATTGTGCTAGGCATTTGCTCTTACTGCAATGTAAGGAATAACTTGTATGGTATGTAAGGTTAACTTTAGTGATATAAAATTGATATAAAAATAACTCCTAGTGATAAAATTCTTTTTATATTAGTTCAAGGCAGAACATGTGCATTTCTTCCGTATGAGATTAAATGAAGAAATCAACAAATGTAGTTTAAGAAAAATAAACACCATAAATTATATAGTAAAATAATTCACATTTCTTTTGCAGTGAAAGTTTCAACTTCCCACCTTTGGCATGGTCACATTTCAGCAACACCTGGTAACACTGCATTGTTGGACTCCCAAGGCCAGATTTATCTGGCCCAAAGGGAGCAGAAACTTTCTGCTTCTACCCGACATAAGTAAAGCTGATACTGCTGGTTCCTATGCTACGTCTTTCTGCGACCCCAGTGTAGGGGCAGGGATGGGGCAAAGCTTGTGGTGTTCTGGCTATTCCCTTGGATGCAGCTGCCAGCTGGTGTAGATTAGAGCAACCCCTAAGCTACTCTACTGTATGTCTGGGCTGAGGGAAAACCAGGCAGAGAATCAAGAAGCTGCAGCCAACTCTATGACTTCCCTGCACCAAGCAGATCTTTGCCACAGCAACGAAACTGGCTCTTCTTGTTTTTAATATAAGTCAGCATTCTTAGGGGTTTATAGTTCACACCATTTTAATTCACACAGGCCTGAGTCTGAATGCATATTCCCAGCAGGTGAATCTGTTTAAATTTAACTATGGCTTCAATTGGGTAGACTGCATTTTAGTTATAGAATGTCAAAAAAATAGTCGACGTTCAGAAGCTAAAATTTTGAGAATGCAAATGCTACTGGAGCTTTTTAGAACTTGATCCTTTATGAAATGTTAAATTGTAAAGCTATGTAATATTTCACCCTGATAATTATTTATAAACGATTCAGAATAGTTTATTGCCCACATCTATTGAACAGATGTGAGTTCAACATCCCATCTGGAAGATTTTATAAGCCCCTGAATGATGAACTCACATTTGATGCAATAGATATGGACAATAAAACTAATATGAATTGTCCAAAAATACATAGTGTGGTGAAATACTACATAGGAGAATGTTCAATTCTCCACTCAGTCAGTTAAAATGGAAAGGGAAACATACCTGATTTTATATATGACAGACTAGCATTTTTAAATAATTCAAAGGCCAGAATCATATATAGTACATAGCTTTTCCATTTAAAATTATGCATATGATTTACTTGCAGCATCATAATAGGCGATGAGTGGTTGCTGGTATTTTAAATGCTGTATGTATGTTTACATAGATGTTTAAAATGATTATTACAAATGAGTAGTGGAACACTACACACATTTCAAACATGTTTCATAATGCAGATTATAAATGTGGTCTAGATATCAGTCATACACTCATTGATTCCTTTCTTCCTATTACTTAATCACTGTGGTATCTAGACAGCAATAGAACTTTATACCTGATCTTCTGGGTAAATCATAATTTTGTAATTCCATCTATTATTGAAAGACCGAAGGACCCAATGTGATGTCCATGTAGGTTTTTTTCCTTTTAAATTCCACTGTTAAAATTAGAAGCATAGCACCTGCTTGAATCTGAATCTGGGCATGATAGAGGTAACATTAGTGGGAAGATGAAAGCACGCTGAAGCGATAGCATCTGCCACCCCATAACGTAAAACAGCGCTACAACCGTGGGATCCTTTTGGATCCCTCAGTGTTGAAGGATACTTTAATATCGACAGTTATGCAAAATGCTTTCTTCCACCTGAGATTGTCTAGAAGGCTGCACCCCATCCTGTTGGATTATAATTTTGTCACGGTGATCCACATCTTGGAAACTGCCAGGCTGGATTACTGCATCTCACTTTCCCTAGCTGTGAGCATAACAAATTTTAAAAACCTTTGATTATCCCAGAATGGAGCAGTCCACATCCTCAACAATACCAGCTTCACCTCAATGATCCTGACCCCACTGGGATGAGGCTGATGGGATCCCTATTGAATTCCAGGCCAACTGCACATCAGTCCTAATTTTCAAAGCCCTTCATGTAATTGTCCATATGGAGTTTTCTTTCTGTGATGACAATCTCCTTCGGCTGCTACATTTCTCATTAACTATGATGCTATCAATGTCAAGGGTAAAGCTCATGAGAGCAGGAGAGAGGGCTCTTTCAGAAACAGGACAAATATTTTGGAACTCATTACCAGAACATATTACAATGATGACAAATCTCACAAATTAAGGAACAAAGCAGAAAACTCACTTCTTGAGCTAAGCATGTTCCCACAGCCACAACTAAAACAGTCAAGAAGAGGAGAGCAGGAGTTATAAAAGATGGGTGATGGCATGAGTCCACTGGCCTATTGTGATTTTGGTTATTTATTCTTCAGAAAGCACTCAAATACTATCTATTTATACACATAGTTTTGTTGGGATATATTGGCTTAATAGACAACTACATAGTTTCTCTTTTTTTTTTTTTTTTTTAGATTTACATTTAAATAACTGACATTAAGTAATAAATGTTTCCCGGTTGTTACCATAATCACAATTGATTGCAATGGCTTCTAAAAAAGGGAAATGTTGCAAGTTAGGAAAATGCACTGTTTAAAATTCATGTTTATAGCACTTTGTATTTGTAATAAGATATGGATTACAACTGTGTAATTGACTGACAGTCAATTAAAAAGTTTGAAATTAAGTGAAGTTGGCTGTTTATTGAACTGTTGCATTTTAGTATGTTTCTGTTGGCAAATCAACAGACTGCTGTTGAACTGTAACATGGAGGGTGTGGAATCACAACCTCAGAAATAGAGGCTAATCAACATGCTGATCTGTTTCTCCGTTTTGTTCTCTTGCGTGACGCACATTTTCCATTTTTGGACCTAACAAAGTCTCTGAAAAAATGTAAGAACACACTTTCAGAATGTTCTTCTCAAAATGACAGGCCAGATCCAGACCTAGTATAATTCAGCTTCATTGGAGTTATGCCTATTTATACCAGCTGAAGCCCTAGCCCAGAATCTTCAAAACATTCTTCCTCTAATTATTAATTACCAAAATAAAAACAATGGTCCCTATCAAATCTAATTAAATTAGTTATTTACTGAAGCCATAATGCATATTCTATGTTCCTAATGGCATTTGGAGCAACTTAAAAAAAAGTGCAGGAACTTGAGGTCTTAGAGTATGGAGAGCAAGGATTGATCTACAGAAGATCAAAAATCCCGCATTCTCACAGGACTTGTTGGCTTAGCAGCAGACTAACGTACTTGGGAAACCTCACAATAGCTAATGTGTACTATTCAGTTTGGCTTTAGTGAGAAGAAAGAATAAGGGTATAAGTGTGAAAGAGAAAAGGTGAACCTTTGGACAGTCAGACTGTGACTGGAACCATGAGTACAGGAAAAGAGCTCGCCGGTTGGTGCTATGTGCCTCCCTGCAACAAAATATAAAGTAAATACAATTTATTCTCATTGGATCTGATTCTACATACCTCACTCACATTAAGATGTATTTAGAAATGCTAGGAGTCACATTTAACTCACTGGGCCTCTTCATGTGAGAGATAACAAGGGTCATGGTAAGCATGGGCCCCATGGAGATGGCTAATGATAACATAAAGCAGCAGTCTGAATGAGCTCTTCCATCTGTTGATGAGTTGTGGGGAAAAGACCTCAGGAGCAGACCATATTTGCATAGACACAGCTACTTTGCCTAGGTGATCAGCAGACAGCCCTACCTGGCCAAAGTCATCAACTTTGCCCAGTTTGTGTTAAAATTCACTTAAATCTTGGCTGAAGGAGCAATGAAATGTCATTATCCTTACTGAATGACGAAAGGGCAGCAGAACCATGCTTAATATGCCCTAATTGTGAGGGGGAGGTTGCCCTAACTTTAACCTCACTTGCTAAGTGAGGATTAGTAATGCCAAATCCAAGTGAAAGTTGGAGGGGGCAAGGACAGTTATTCCTACCTGGTGGTGTAGCCTCTGTTTAAAGGGTCCTAGATGCCATGTGACCTTTCCCCTCTGGTGTTTAAGGACAGAGCTGCTTAGACTCAATTAACAGTCTTTCCTTTTTGTCAGTGTTCACTAGAGCTGAAATCAGTGATGAACAGGGATCCTAGAAATCTGTATGCCATGGAAAAATGCGGAACTCTTGTTGTTTTTGCATTTTACAGAGAATCTTTAGTTCTTACATTTGTGGAAAATTAAAACATAGTAACTAAATTTTACTGAAAGTGTCACTGGTTCATTGCACACAACCTCCCCCTCTTGTGGTTGATTTTTGAATGCGCTTTACATTTATCATGGAACCTCATTTATCCGATCTAATTGAGACCAGGGCCAGTTTGGATAATCAAAAATTGGGGTAATCAGGAGAACTACCAAAGAGCTTTCTATCCCTTAATTTTAAATGTGGGGGGCTGGTGGGCTCAGGCTGTCAGCCCTGGGCAGTTGGTAGTTTGGTTAGTATGGAAAGCTGGATAATGGAGACTCGGAAAAATAGGGTTCTACTATATATCAATAAAGCATTGTGTTCAGCTGATACCTATATATATTGTGGCTAGGAAAACTGAAGATCAGCGTTTCATTTTACTCACACACTTCTGGTTTGTTTAAATCAGACAATTTTGGGTTTTTTTAAGCATGAAAAACTAGGATCCTTGCGGATGAGCAGGTCTAGGGAGCCTTAGATCTGGAATGGAGATAGTGCTGTAGTGAAAGACAGCACAGAAGATGCAGCAGCAATGCAGTTCCCCACTACCTCGTGAGATCACTAAAAGCTGAAACTACAAAGACGTGGACTGGATGTTGGAACCTCAGAACACTGCTAACGGCAGCTGTGGCAGAGAGAGACTACTATTCAGCTGTGGGGCAGGTGTTAGATACTGTTTGCATTGAATCATTGTTGCGATGTTGTCCCCAGTTATTGCTGTGTTCCCTCCCCTCTTAATGAAAGTTTTCTTTTGTTATACACAGACTCAGTGTTTGCAAGTGGGGGAGCATTGCCTTTTAGAAGCACCCAGGTGTGGTGTTTGGTTTTTCCAGATTTCAGGATGGGCGCTCAAGCCGGTTCTGGTTTTATTGTTAAGAGGAACCTTTAGATATTGAACGCAGCTCTTGTTGCTGACAACACCAGTTGGCGGAAGGGTTACAATAAAAAGAGGAACGGCTTTTGTGAAGGGACTTGGAATAAATGATTAAGGGCTGGGCTACACTTACTTATAGCGGCACAGCTGTATCGGTACAGCTGTGCCGCTGTAAGAGCACTTGTGTAGCCATGTTAGTTGATGGGAGAGAGTTCTCCTGCTGACGCAAATAAAACACCTAAACAAGTGGCAGCAGTATGTTGGCAGGAGAATGCCTCCTGCTGACATAGCGCTGTCCACACAAGCGCTTATGCCAGAAAAACTTAAGTCGCTCAGGGGGGGTGTTTTTTCATACCTCTGAGCAACAAAAGTTTTGCTGGCATAAATAATGTAGGACAAGGCCGAAGTCAGAGGTCTCTCCTAGCTTTAAGATATAGGTGTCAAATTATGTTCATGCTTACATGCATGGGATTTCCGTTATACTCAATGGATGGTGCAAACACAACCACAAATAGACTTCAGGCATACTTCTGAATGACATTTATGTAATCTATTTAATGCCATATACCTACTAAATTGACTTGAATGAAATTTGCAGCTTTGAATGCAAATGCAGAATTTGGCCATTTGAATGTAAATCCTCATGTATACTCCAGCTATACATTTTAATGGTTTCTTATTCCTACATTTCTTAATTGTACCAGCACACTCGCACTATATTTCACAAAAAAAAAAAATTAAAAAAAACCATAATCAGACTATATTGTTTTGTCTTGAGGAGAAATTAAAAAATTTATTAGCAAGCAAGAAAGAAAAAGGCATCCACAATTCTTCTCTTCACAAAGATGTTATTGGCTGCAGACATGCCTTTCAAATGCTCCAGCAGAATTTGATTTAATTTTTGTTAGTATGGTACCCATCATTGCTTTATGCTGAACAATTAAACTGGTTAAATACATTGGTTCTCTGTGCATGAGGAAATGAAAAGTACACTATCAGCAAGTTTGTTAGACTTAATTGAATTTATAATACACGCTAGAAAATGAGGTCTCATTCCTATTTCTAAATTAGTAGATCATAAGGTTAGGTTAAGCAGAGCTCAACTTTCATACGATATTTGGCTTATGTAGCATTACTTTTGAATATCTTATTTTACTTAGATTTTATAATTACAGAGGTTCTACCAGCATTTAAAAAAATGCTTTTATTCTGTTGATGCTGCTTTCTGAATGACTCTCTTGACAGATTACATGTTTCTGGAGCCTAAATTGTATGTGATCTGAAACAGATATCTGAAAGAATAAATATACATCTCTTGCGTCTCCTCAGCCCCTCACCCTGTGTGAATACTAGTAATGGGCCGAAACCAAAACCCCAGATTAAAAAATGCCCTGAAGACCAATACGACTGGATCCAGATCTGACAGTATGCAAAGGCCGGCGTACTCTCATACTTATAAATAGATCTTACACAATTATCTCTCTTCCTGATCATTTGGCAGCAGATTTTGGTCAATGTACATTATTAACTCCTACAGTCCTCGTTAATATGACTGCCAGAGTTTCTTCCTGCAGTTAGTTAATTGACACTGGCATAAAGACAAGCAAAAACTCAGAAAAATTTCAAGCAAGAGGCCAAGTGGAAAGCAGAGCATCCCTTCTAAAATCAGTCAATCCAGGAAAAGAATAATATTTAAGCATTTTTCTCTTTCAGCCAAAGCTCTAAGGGTTAATAAAACACACAAGATTGCTCAACTAACCCTGAAGATTTTCAAAAGACACAAGACGGAGATCATCCATGTTTATTTGGTAACAACATAGCATCCATATGATGAAATCAGTGGCCTGTATGAAAAGTTAAATCATGTTCTGGATGAAGGAAGGACATGGTTCAACAAGATTACAGGAGACTTCTAGACTGAAACTGGTAGAAAGACAAAGTTGAGAGAAAGAAACATAGGCACAAATTGCGTTGATGCACTAACTAGCCTTTCACCCCCTGCAGATGTGAGTTCACATTCTAAATGAAATACATTTGCTGGTACTGTTCTTGTTCCCATTTATTCATTTCACAAAATCATCACACAATTTGCCACATCCATCATGATTGGCAGCTTGAGCTCAGTTGGAGCCTGGTACTGCAAACCTACTGTCTAAAAGAAAGGTTGCATGGCACCTGCCTATATTGTGTTTCTTTCAAGCCATAGTGCATAATTTTTCATTTCTCCAAGCACTGATTTCATTCATAAAGCAAGAAAAATGTAAATAACAATGAAAAGACAAATGAAAGAACATCCTCAAAATTGGGACAAAGCACTACAAATAGAAAAAAAAATTGGAGCTTGGTGAAGGTAGAGGAATGACGAACATTTTTAACAAGAAATAATTACAAAAACAAAGAAAGAAGTCCATTGACTGAGAGTTTCTGGGCCTTATGACAGAGTCAGAGAACCTCTTTGCTTCCTGCACCGCATTTCGATAAGGATCCAAACAGTCTTTATGACACAATCAAGTAACTTCAGCTTGAGAGTTCTGCCACTGGCTCTCTAATTTTTCTCCTGTTTTATCTGTTGCAGGATACCTGTAAATCTAGGTGATATGAGAATGGACCCAGAGAAGGAGGCCTGTAGAGAGCACACAACTGATGGCTGAAGTTAAAAAGATGCTTGTGGAATTCCACCAAAAGGTCTGTGGAATGGTCTGTCAAATAAGCTATATCTTCACTCAGGACCTTCTGGAAGAATTCTCACTCCATTAACCTCTGTGAACAAATCACCAAAACAGAACCCTGTCCATAACTGCAATTTGTATTACGTGCGGTAATGATTGACCCATGATTTAGGCAAAATTTCTTACTGTCTGACCTCCAATTCCAGCCCAAAAACTAGAAGAAAAGTGCAACCAACTATGTGAACTGAGCCAGTAACCACCTGAGACAGTCCCATAGTCATTATGGTAGCCATAAAATCCTTAAAAAAGCACTTTAAATAACATTTCATGTAAAACATAAGCAATTGGTTACTTAGTTCAGACCACAGCTATGCCCATTTAAATGTATGAATCAAATTACTGTCCACAAATTAAATGGGAAGTAATCCAAACATCATTAGACAGTCAGGCCCTGATTCAGGAAAGCTCTTAAGCATGTGTTTAATTTATCCCTATTCAGGAAATTATTTAAGTATGTGCTTAACTTTAAATATATGCTTATCTCCTGTTAACTTCAGTGGGACATTGGCATGTGGTTACACTCTTTTCCCGAATAGAGGTGCTTTCCTGAATGAGGGCCTAAATGTCCATGATTCAGATTACAGAAATTGTTTGTTCTGCTGAAAATCTAATGTCAAATACTGAAACATTTAAACACCCCTGTTCATTCAGGGGCACATACTGTTACTGATTTTTGCACGTTCATTGATATGAATTTCAGTGCAGTGAAACAAAGATGATGCAGCTAAACTGTGCTTATCTCATGTGGGTGCTACCAATTCCTCTAACGGGCAACAACATGTGGCACGGCACAGCTTAGTTAGCACATCACACACATCAGATATGTCACATTTTTTGCATGCCATAAAATATTGCCTTCCCTATTCCTTTTGTTTGCAATCTAATTTCTTGGTCACAGTAAACTTAACTTGATGAATGGCTCAGCAGTGAAGTTACATGATCTTTGGCTTGTATATCTATCTTTTGGAAAGCACTATTTGGGACAATCGATTATGCAACAATCTTTGGATGAACTGTGTGACCTGGGTCTTCCAACAAAACCATAAATGTCCTTTAGGTGATGATAGTCCCAATTCATTTTCATGCATGTAAGTTGACAGGAGAATGGTCTGTATTTGCCAGGTGGAGTAATGCTTCTTAAAAGTAAGAACACACGTATAAACTATAACCCCAGATATCAGACACATCACCGGCTTGAACAGGGAGAACAGTGCACATCTGGACAACCCTCCCAGAGCCAGATCTAAAGAGAAGAGAGAGGAGGATTTAAAGTGGGATCGTGTGTGTTGCTTATGCTCAAGAGATCCATAGCCAATTGGCAAAGAGACTTGTGCATCACCCTGACATAGTTTTAACCTAATTTATGCCCGAAATTGAAAAGCAAATAAAATATTGTAAAGGATTATAGACCCAGTACCAAATTATGAAACAAACATTTCCAAATCACTTTGTGGCAGTAGAAAATGCGCTATTTATGGGACCATATTCATTAAATAAACCTGATTTCCCACAAGTTAGGGGTGATCTAGACTAGAGGCTTGTCTACATTTACAGCATAGCTGCAGTACTAAGTGAAGATGCTACCTATGCCACCTCCCTGAGAGGTGGTAGCTATACTGACAGGAGAAGTCCTCCCATCAACAAAATGCTGTCTACACCAGGAGTTAGGTCATTGTAACTGCATTGTTATAGTTATACTGACATAAGTTTGTAGTGTAGGCCAGGGCTCAAGCTTGATCCTGCAAACATATACCCACGTGGTTGGTTCCAGTGAATTGAAATGGAATACCTCAAAGAGGGTTTGCAAGATTTGGCCCTTTTACTATACATGGGTCAACATTTCCAACTTCTAAACCTGAAGAATACATAATGAAATCACAGAATATTACTAAAATTCAAACCAACAGGAATTAAAAAATCTGCAATTTTGTAATGAAAATAAAGAAAGGTTAAAAATACAGTAATTGATACACAGATGGTGAACTGATTTCTGTAAACAGGCATAAACTTCTAATATACTTCTGAAAAGAAAAAAGAGAAAATAAACTATTCCATCATTTAAAGTTAGAGCCAAACTTTGCCCTCAAATATATCCACACAACTCTCGTAAAAGCAAACAGGAATTGAGCACATATGTCTGAAGGAAGAATTGACCCCTTAATCCTTTCGAAAGCTCAGTTGTTGGGTGCACAACCACAGTCCTATTAAGAAGCCCAATTTTCAGAGGATGGATGTATAGTGCTTTCTGAAAATCAGCCCCTTTAAAGTGTCTACTGTTGGGCTCTCAAAAATTGAAGCATTCAAAATCCTGGTCACTCTTGAAATTCTTGCCTAGTTATCTCATTAAACGGGATGTTTTATTTGCATTAGGATTTTAAAAACCCACAACATTTTCAGGACATTATCATAACAATGATTTACCAAAGACTTATACTGATTCAAAGAAACAGGTCATTTTCTATTTGTACAAAGCTATTCAGAATGTAAAAAATGTAACACAGGGAAAATTAAACAATGTGATTGATGGTGGTTAACACAAAAGCCAAATAGTTAAAAATCATGGGCTACAAACTACAGTTTGCATTTCCTCTGTCATACCCTGTTCCTGATATTTATTTATTTGTTTCTTTTAAATAAAAGTTCAGAATTCACAGGAAACCCTAAGATGTCCCATTTCCTTCCCATATCATAACTTCCTTGGAAAGTTTAGAATTTTCAAAAGGTAGACATCTACTCTGATGTAATTTTTTTATTATATTATTATCATTATTTTGGATGAGCTTTGATTACAAGACAAGAGAGAATGACATTTCTGTTCTGAGTATCTGACACTTTCTTAGCCAGATCCTCAGCTGGTGTAAAGTGGTACAGCTCTCTTGACTTCCAGGGAACAAACCTAATTCACACAAGGAGAAGATTAAACCCTTTGGGTGAGAGAGTAGAAAGTTGGGATTTGTTAAAAAAAGTTTTCAATTAAATTTTCATTATGGCTGGGAAAAGTGATGTTGAACAGAGCTAGCCAACATTTTTCCTACAAAAATTTTAAAACAAAAAATGGTGTTTTGATCAAAACGAATTTCCTTGGGAAATGCCTATTTTTGATGTAATTTTTTTGGCCTTTTCACTGAAAAAAATGAAACCACCAGAACTCAGAAATTTTGGTTGGTCAGGTGAAATTCAGTCAAATCAAACAATTTTTCCAGAATGACTAAAATATTTAGGTTTTCTGTTACAAAAAAGTTTTTCAGCAAAAAAACAAATGTCTGAAAAATGTTAGAAAAATTTCAATGACCAGGAAAAATGTTTCATGATTGTTGGAAGTTTTTATGGGGTGAAAAAAGAAAACCATACCAAACATTTCCCAACCAACTCTAAGGCTCTGATTCTGCAAACACTTGTGGATGCACCTAACTATATGCCTGTGAGTAGTCGCACTGAGGTAATGGGATTACTCACCTCGGTAAAGTTATGCACATTCCTAAATGTTTGCAGGATCAAGGATTTATTTAGGAACATGGCCATACAGCAGTTAAAATTGTACTGAATGGTGAAGAGCATGATACCAACTGGAATAGAGACATGTTGCAAAGTAACTCCAGTTTTAAGGAGCAGATCTCAGAGACTGAAAAAATATCAACGCTTTACTTCTTCAGAGGAAGCAAAAAGATATCTTACTAGCAAGACAGAAAGTATTTTTAAAAATAGGGAAAACTAAACCTGAGGGGACTTATTTCTTCAAGCCATGAGCTTCTGAACTACAGAAGGGTATACGAGAGCCACTTTGTTCTTTAGACAGTGCAGTGGAAAAGGGGTAAGTCATTTATTCCATTTTATTCTAGTGTAGCCTTGAAATACTCTAATTGTTTGGATGTTGATTTCTGTATTAATTTTCCTTTGCCTCTTTTTAAACTGCATTTCTTTCTCATGTCTGCTGAAATCCTATATGAATACATATTTTAAAAAAGTTTAGCATACATGTTATTATTGAACTTTTTGTAGCTATCATATCTTAGAAAGTTTTAGAATTAGTCACAGGGAGCTTGGCTCCCCATAGAAATCAATGTGACTACTCAACTAGTTAAGTAAAAGAATGGGTTTAAGTGTTTTGTTGGAACATAGCCAAAGGGCTCATCACTTTGCAGGATTGTGACCTATCAATTAAAAAGTAACTGAAAAAAGACTGAACACAGAGTTAACCAATTCTCAAGCTAGGGACTCACTACAAGACTGAATTTCTTACAGATCACATGTAACAAAAAATGAAATTAATTTTGGATTAAAAATGGCCCAATCCAAATCCTTGGATCTGAACACCCCATTTTCAGGAAAAGAGCATTTCAAAATTCAGATCTGGATCTAAATTTCACAGTTGGACCTTCCTATAATGAGCCAATCCAAAATATAGGACTGGAACGATGCTGAACTTTGGGGTGTTTGAAATTTGAATCTAGATGTAAAATTAGTGCCTTGAATCTATGTCTCATTTTAATAGGCGATTGTTTATATACTACTTAGGATCTAACCAGGTTTTATCACTTTTAATTTTTTTAAAACAAAAATATAGTAAAAGCACGATCAGGAAATGCAATACAGTAACATCATAATGGTGATGACCCATTGTCCCCAATAGAAAGGAACAGGAATTAAGTTTCTGATCCAAGTACTCGTTTTTAGGGTGATCAGAAAAAAGGTTAGAAAAGTTGAATCTACAGGTGGGGAAAGATAAACCCTTTGTTAGAATTCAGATTATTTACATCAAACTGAGCCCTAGCATAAATGGTGAAATTCCAATTATTTCAATGCCTGCTTCCATTAGGTCTAAATTTTCTCCTTTGTCTTCAAGATGATGAAACCTTTGTCTAAGCTTTTCCCTTGTTACAAACAAACATAAATATATCCTAAAATATATCCAAGTGCTAATACATGAAAAATTGTCTCAACTTTTATTTAAACCTTTGGTTCATTGGAAAGAGATCTGCAAGAACCCTAGAATATTCCTCTAAAACTGCCAGAGCTGCAAAATTTTTAAAATTTCTAGAAATGCATTTCTCCAGGTTTAATTTTTAGTATTCATAAACTCATTGAAAGCTCATCTATACACTGCTGAAATCAGATTTTGCCATGTGTTAACTATTCTATTACCATAATCTCTTTTTCCAGGTACTTTTCAGGTCTTCCAATTTCCTATTGGACAGACTTCTATTCTTTTGGAGTGGAGGCAT
Source organism: Mesoclemmys tuberculata (assembly GCA_007922155.1). Classification (NCBI taxonomy): domain Eukaryota; kingdom Metazoa; phylum Chordata; order Testudines; family Chelidae; genus Mesoclemmys; species Mesoclemmys tuberculata. The sequence continues at coordinate 18,355,099 of ML675604.1, forward strand.
TTTTCATAAACTATGAGATCTTTTCAGACAGAAGTGTTTTTATTTTCTGTTTCCCCCCATTCAGCAGCACTCTTGCTGCTTTCTTCACTTGTCATATTTCTTCCTGTTTTTTCCCCTATTTTTTAAAGTCATCTCTCGTTATCTTTCACTAATGACTTTTCCATCTGCACTTTTAAGTTCTTTTATGACTAATAAAATATTATTTCCAAAACAGTCTCATGGAAATTGCATGACAACTCTCTGACTTCTATTTAAATCTTTTATTCATGTTAGTTCAGCAATCCAAGAATCACTGTTTTGTGACAACCAACTTAGAAATGTCTAGCCACTTAGCCCAAAGGAATTATCTTGTAAGAGTTCTGATTTCTTTAGAACTCTAGTCCAATTTTTTTTCAAAGATCTTTCATTCACTATAAAAGTGCTCTTTTTACTTACTAATATTTTCTTCCTTGAGACTTCCATTATGATCACTTCTGTTTACAATGGTGTCAATGCTGACAAATAACACACCAGTAGTGACAAATACTGTTACATTTTGTAGCTATGCCATTAAGAGTTGGACCTTGGAATGGAACATAACAGCTTGGTGACTACAATATGCGGGGGGAACCTTTTAAACCTTTGTATATAAACCAAAATACACTCTAATTTACTGTAGAATAACTGAGTTTGTCTCTATTTTTCATTCTTATCAAACACACTGTTAATAATTATTTTGGATACTTTCATGCAATTAAAGCATATCTTTTTTCTACTTGAAAGCAAACATATCCTGATTTTTCTAACAACAGTTTAAGGCTAGTAGTTTGTGGCTTGTTTAATTCAGAAGAAACAACTATACATAAATAATATCTATATGTTAAAGAACACATGGTATTTTTATATTTCTATCTGCAGTCTTAATTACCGGTAATTGCCTATAGAAAACAACTTGATAATTTACCTGTAAAAATATATTTGTTTAGGGATCTTAAGGTACATACAGTTTCACAACAACTAGCTTATTTCCTCAAAATCAAGGTCAGAAAAAAAGCAAAACAACATTTTTACATGTTCATGAAAAAAATACAGCTGACAGAACACAGTAATATGATACAGCAGAATCTGCTAAATGCAAAACCCTTAAATACTAAGAATGTCAATTAATTAATAGCTATTGCACTAGTACAATTTTCATTACTAGGCAATCAACAAGCTTAATATTTTTTTTTTTTTGCTTTTTAAATACTTTATTATGAAATAGCTTAAAAGTTAATGCACTTTAAGACATGTTCTGGTAAAGTCAATACGTGACTATTCTGCTGTCTTGTTCTCTCTCTCTTTAATTCACCACAATTGTGTTTTGCTTCATTAGCTTTCATTTTATTATACAAGACAGTGAGATTTATCATGGGCACACATTAAATGGTGTGACTGTAGCTTCCTGCAATGGCCAATGTAATGACTGAAAAATGTGCCTATAACCTTATGGCCAGTTGGAAGGATGCCACTAATGTTTCAGAAATAATAGTCTTGGATGATGTGTTATTAGGGGGTTGTCATTTATATTCCCTGTGGTACAAATTGCATATGGGGAAGGAAAGAAAGTGTCATATGATTAGCATTTTTAAATATAACTTAACTCATACCAACCTACTGGCATCACTTCCCTTTTCAGAAGAACAAAAGAAGATCAATGTTGATTTGGCTAGCGCGCACCTCTTTCATTTGAAAAGAAGAGGCCTGGATCCTGAACTCCTTATGTTTGCCTGAATAAGGAGTTTACTTTAACCTGTGCTTTAGTTTGCATTAAACAGAAACTCTGACAAAGCTGTAAATAAAATATTGCGCTTAGGCTCTATTAATCTGTGCAAGTTTACATTTTACACTCAACTTTTGCTGCTGGGAAACCATTCAAACTTATATCATGTTTCCAAGTTAGCTATGCATGGCTATTAATAATAAATTTGTGTAGCACTGATACCATTACGACAATAATTATATAAAAAAAATATAGGAGTAAAATTATCCGTTAAGATTCACATGTCAGAGTTCTACGCCAACATCTTTTTCTACCTAATCAGACTCCCATTAAGATTATTTGGGATTCCACACATGAAAAGAGAGCATCCTATTATAGACAATAGCCACTAAGCTGGTCTGGGAGTAGAAGCTTGTACCACATATTTACAATATAAATACAATTGCAGTAAACCAATTAATACTAGTTTAGGCATCTAATTTCTCTACACTAAAGTCATGAGTGACTCCTTTAAGTCATGAATCTCCTTTAAAAATGTAACTCAGGGTTCATAGTTGTAAATTAGATTGGTGAATAATAGTCCACCATAAGAAATAATATGTGACCAATGTTTGTCAGCTTTTTGGGGCAGGGATCACCTTTTAATTTTATGTTTGTACAGCACATAGCACAATTGGGTTCTGGTCCACGAGTGGGCTCCTAGGAGTTATGGTAATACAAACAAACAAAACCAAACACCAGTGAATTGAAGAATGTTGATTACAGATGGTTTAAAATGGTAGGGGGAAAACAATACAGGCACTTCCTTGAAAGCACATGTTCACTCACAAATGCCTTAGCAAAATGGATGGGTGAGGATGAACTGCTTAGGGATACTTGAAGTCAATCAATCACAAAAAAAAAAAAAGTCTAGGAAATCATTCTATAGTCTTCCTCCATAGGAGATATGCATGTACTTAAGAACAGCAAATGCACCATATCTTATTCCAGAACATTGCAAAAGCTAATTAATATTAGACATCACATTCATTTTCAGAATGAATTCACACCTTTGCTGGAAATTTGCCTTTTTGCAAGTTAATGGAGCCAGCAAAGCAGTGATTACAGTTGCAGCTCCTTATTTCATGAACTTTTATATAGCTTGGATAATAAATGATGTCTATTACTTCCAAACATGTAAAATAATAGATTTTCTACAATCTGACAGAATATTTCTATTTCCACTAAGTATTATTTTAATACAGCAACAAAGTCTACTGAGGAGGCATAAATCCTACTTGGATAAAAGTGAATGTACTAGATATGCCAGATTTTGTTTTCCACACTAATACCCCTCCAATCTCAAAAACTTTTCAACATAGGATGGACTTTTGTTTATTAATTAAAAGAACAGCAATTATCAATGTATTATCCTCACTGCTACATTGACTATTGCAACCTCCTCTCTGGCCTCCTTGACACAAATTGTCCCTTCTTCAATCCATTCAAAATGGAGAGGCAAAGATCATCTTCCTGATCTGATGTAATGGTCAAACACTCTTGGTCTTATAGCCCCCCTGTGGACATGTTGTTTGCCTCTCTTTTGTCTTGCTTTCCTGGATGTTCCTTTTCCACAGGTGGCTCCAGTCCCATTAGCAACTCTTGACCCTTCTTTTGCTGGAAGCCCCACTTACACTTGTGCCTTCAGTCCCTTCCTCTCCTATATAGTTATGTCCCTTATTGAGGCAGCTGGGTTATATCCTCCTCTTTGTTTCCAGCTGTTTCTACATATATTCAGTCTCCTTTGCAAGTTGGAGGAGCCAAAATCATGTGACCTGCCATAGACCTTTAGTTGATGCTCTGCAGATCAGCAATTTTTCATGGACCATAGTTTCAGAACAGCAGAAGAATCTGTGCTTCCCCCTACTTCTGCTTGCTGAAGGGTGCCTTAATCTATGGATCTGGCTCAGGAATACACAGATGGGGGGACTGCCTCCTCTCTGACATGTTTCCACTTTTTCCTAAACCACAAGTGATCCACAATTAAGGAAGATGAAGGACTGGGAGCCAACCAGTCTCCACTGCATACTCCCAAGTTATTGAAGACCAAGTCAGCAGTAAATAATGCAGCTTCCTCCCTGTGCCATGGACCTCCGAACTCCCACTGGTGCAGTGACTGTTGCAAGCTACTGAAGGAGCTGTGCTGAGGGCCAAGTGCAAGACCCTCCCCACAATGGGGGTGGCGACAGTGCAGAAGCCTCCTAAGAATGCCCAAAGAGCTAGAGGAACTGTTGAGTTAAAGAAGTGGAAACACCCAAATCTTTCCATGATAAGGGGCAAATTCCATCCTCAATGGTACAATTTCAGGCTAACGATTAAGCAGATGCTAGATTAAATTTTTCTAATCCATAAAGGGTTGTGGAAATCTGTGAAAGTGATTGTTTTGACTAAAAACCACAATTTAGCCTCCCGGGGGATTATTCTGTCTCAGACACAGGTGATGGTTGTGAGGGTGGAAAGAAAACTGGAATTGACAGGAAGTTAATGCCTTCCCTAATATAGATAGAGATTAACATCCTTGATGACTGGCTACTAAAAAGAGAAACGTGTAATGGGGAAGTTAATTTTATCATTGTTAAATGTCAGCTGTTCTTCACAGCTTTAATGATCTTTGTGGCTAAAATAGCTTGTTAACCAAAGCTAAAATGCTAGTTTTCAATGCAGTTACACTATGTTCTTTTGCATAAGGAGTTTCATTTTAGCTGTTCAAGTCTATGATCAAGTTTTATGTCAAAATAAAGTATTCCTTTGAGTTGTGGTTGTGCAGAAGAATGGATGCATTACAAATGAAAGAATACTTCATGCTTAATTACATAGTTACCTTAAGATACAATAGTCTGTTGCTTCTCCTTTCCTCCCTATTCTGCTTACTCTGATTTAAGTCCTAGTCCTATTGGTCTAATCAGTTTATTATAAATATAGTATAATAATTACAGTATACTCTATGAAGCTGATGATCATTACAGGAAAGGAACTCTTAGCTAAGTGAGGTGCATGCAGAATGTGGCCGTTTACAACTCATGTCCAAATCAACAAATATTCTTAAATAACAGCTGCAGTGGAGAGGCTACAAGTGGGCCAGTTAATAATAATACTTCCATCTAAAAGCCTTAAAAGTTACAAAAGTAGTGAACTATTATTCCTGTTTTAAATATTGAGAAGTTGAGCCACAAAACAGATACAAGACTTGTTCAAAGTCAGACAATATCTGGCCATTTTAGATACTTATATGGTCCCCTATTATTATGGTATTTGAGCAACTCACAATCTTTAACGTTTATGCTCACAACACCCCTGTGGAGCAGGGAAGTGCTATTATCTTCATTTTACAAATGAGAAATCAAGATGCAGAGAGGCCAAGTGACTTGCCCAACATCACACAGTTAGTCTGTGGTGGAACAGAGAATGGACCCCAAGCTCTAGGCTAGTACCCTAAACATTGGACCATCCTTCCTCTCCAGATCTCAGTTCAGTCTCCTGTACTAACCATAATTATGAGCATTTGCAGAGAAAAGGGAACTCACATGAGGAAAATTGTTAATTCAAGTTCCAGAGCAAGCAATGGTTTATCCTAAGTTTAAATAGAATACATGGTGGCTTTCGACAGCATCACATCAAAATTTTGAAAATGACAATTGTTTCTTAGGCAGATAGACAGAAAACCTTTGTCAGCTTGACAGTCATAAACTCAGCCATAGGCTTTTCTCAGAGAATTAGATTTAAAGCACACAAACCATCTAGGGAGCTCATTTCTCTAATTTTTCTTACTACCAATAGCTCTTCTCCTGCTGTTGGTTTATATTCCTTTTTCCCTCTGTTAAACCGGTGTAGGATGTCAATTCAGTTAATTAGTAATCTCCTACTAGAACTTCTACTATTCAGTTAAACTAATTATATCACTGCAGGCAACCCAAGCCTCAAGTAGCTGTTCTCTCCTAAACCCTAGCAATGGCTTCAGGAATTCTTGCTTACATAAATCAGGAATGTAATCCAATTCTTACTAGATTTCAAGCAAGGATTATCAACCCTTTATAAAGTGACCCTGAAGCAGATTGTTAGAAGGCCAAAAAGTGCAGTTTTAGTTATTTTATTTCCTAGAGTCCCAACATAACAAAACCCAACCTTCATACAAGCATAGATTATTCTTTAAACTCATCTACAGTACATGGAAGTTTGCATTAAATCAGCTCTATCCAAAACCAACAAATGCCAGTGTGGAAATTAAAGTAGAAAATATAATATTTTCTTTAATGAAAACCACTGGAAAATGGTTTAAATAGTCCGTCTTTATTCCATAACTGACTTGCAAAATGAAGCAAGGACGCTATTCAAAAAACAACAAAACATTTTGGTTTTGTTTGCAAGACTCGTGAATAGTACTGTGCAGATACATCTCTCTTTATGGTGAGAACTGAATAACTGAGTTGCACACATACAAGCACATAGACAGACATAAAAAAACACCAAACAAGCAGAACTAGGAGCACAAGAGCCCTTTGTAAGATAAGTATATTTTATTCATGATAAAATAATCCTGTTTTGTTTGCTGGTTTCCATTGCTAGAGGTGATAGTCTATTTCACAAAAGGCAGGTGCAGATATTCCTCATGAAGTTTCTTAAAATGAGGACATGCATTCTAATGATTAGCTAACAGTTCACATCAGATTTGTATTGGGATGTATTTATTACTGATTCCATAAACTATGACTACTGCATAGGCATAATGGCTAGCTCTTTTGATTTAGGGCAAACGATTTTTCTGGGCAGCTTCCCTCTTTTTTGTTCCCAGTATTATCTCATTTTCTGAATTAGGGAAAAAATATGAAGTTTATCTCTAATAATGTGGACATTATTTGTAGCTATATGGACAAACTACAGAAACATTTTCCTAAGGGCTCATTTGCAGTGTTTCACTTTGCTACTAGCCAATGTTAAACAGTGGTCAGAATCCAAAGGACGTTCTCATACAGTTAATTTAGTGAAACAAATATTTTCTTGTTATGAAAAATAAAGAAAGACATTTAGTCAAGTATGCATAGTATTTACATGAAAGAGACAATTGGGATTTGACTGAACTATCAACAAAATAATAATTTCAGTCGCAATTTACGATTTATGATTGAGTTCCATTTAAATATTAGTTTAGGTCTGAACTCATTTGAACACAAAAAGAAACAATCTCTGTAATATTTGGAGACATCATCTGTTTTTGAGAAGCAAATGAAAAAATAATTTTCTCTCTTGCAGCTTGAAGAAACTTAGTATTAAATGACAATTCGGTAACCTATCAAGAATTCTAAATGTGCCATGGTTTATACATATTACATTTTTTCTGAAGTTACTTTATTAAATGAGTCTAATGAGACTGAAGAACATTTTATCAGCAATACTAATTTTATGTATTTGTAAATTATTTTTATATAATAGAAAATGAGATATAATCTTATCATTTTGAGTCTGATGGTAAAAATGCTGCCTTCACTTACTTAATCTTTGAGTAGAAGAGAAATTTCATAATGGAAGAAAGATAATTAGGACTTGTAGGTCATGAATAAATGCCACAGTCCTTGTACTTTATTAGCTATTGGAAAGCACTTTTCATAATGTATCTGATATGCTTTCACTGAGCTGTGCACTGAAACACTAAACAGTTCCAATATGTAAACATTCCACATACAGTAATTTGCACTAGTTCCACATAATATATATCAGCATTAATTAATGGAGTAGATAGTGTCTGTACATCTGCTAGCCATTAGTATTTACTTTAAATCATTAACTCTTTATCATTTAACTGACCAGCCCATCAGGAATGGGCAAATGAGACATTAGTTCATCATGTCATCTGCATGCTAGTACAGCCAGTAGAAATATTAACATCTACTGTATATGCCCAGATTCTCCTATGAAACATGAGCCTACAAATTTTGGTCCAAAGGTGGAAATGCTTCCAAATTACCCCACTTATTGTATGTTTGAAATTCCAAAATTATTTGGGTTTGGAGTGAAATTGTTAGTGGGATATATTCCATTGCAAAGAGTTCCAATTAGCATACAGCATCGGTTTTTTTTAATAGAAGTTGAACTACATTCCCTCAGGTTGCTTTCAAGTAGTGGCCTATTTCAGTTTTGACGTAGAGTGCTATTGGAGTGGTACAATAAATCTACATGGTCCAGCTGGATGTTGTACATATTTTTCCCTTATGAGTACAGGTTATAAATTCAAACTAAAGTGATATGATTTCTACTGGTTCAACATCGTCTTTTATATTTATATCCATTGCTGAGGTAATGAAATTTAGGTGGGATATAAAAAAATTTACTGATTAGAAAACATGCTGAAAAATGTTAGCTCAAAAGCAATGCAAGTGTATACTTTAAGTCTAAGACATCTTTTCTCCATTTCCCCCAAAGAAGGTTGAGGTAAACCCTCAAATAATCACATCATGCACACCAAAAGCCAGAGAAGTGTGGCCATATAAAAATACAGCTTAAATATTTATTTTTGTATTTTTGGTTCCAATTCCACAACTCCACCCTTGGGGGTAGACCCCTGAGCTCATCTCTGCACTGTTTGTGCAATGCAGTTGCAAGATTGTGATTTTACATTCAGTTAAAGGTGGTGGTGGTGGTTATGGGTAGGAGGATTTCAGGAAAGAAAATGTTTCAGAGTAGGAAAATAAAAGTATGGTAGGATTTCATAGAATTATACAATGTAGGGCTGAAAGGGTCCTCAAGAGGTCATCTAGTCCATACCCCCACACTGAAGCAGGACCAAGGAAATCTAGACTATCCCTGACAGGTGTTGGTCTAACTAGCTTTAAAAGAGTTCATACTTTGTTCTGAAACTCAATCAGCTGGCTATTATTTATGCTGTGGTAAGGCCTGGAGGCCCAGCCTCACTGTACTAGGTATAAATACATGGTATCAATACATGGTATAAAAATATAACATATAGACTGTAAATTCTTCAGGGCAGAGACTAAGTATAAGGCTATAAACAGGTGGATACAACAGAGAGAGGGGAGCACAGGGTAATGAGATGATTAGAACAGCATGATAAGCAATGATAACATCAGCTGCTTCACCATTTTTGAATATTTTGTAGACATCATGGAAAAGCTAAGTATTGTGGAGGAACTGGAATGAGGACAATGTTGGGCTTTGTGGATTTTTGAGGGGTTGCCTCCTGTGCATGACAGGTGGCCTGGCGGAAGGCAGACAGGCACTTGTTAGAAAACGTGGCAAATTTGCAGTCAAGACTGCCACCACTGGAAAGTAGAAGTGGGAGTTGATGTCTCAATATGTATGGTATATGAAATAATTAATAAACACTTATTTGTATTATCATTGTGCCTAAAAGCCCTAGTCAAGGACCAGATCCTTATTGTGCTAGGCACTGTAAAACACAGAACAGAAAGATATCTGCCCTAAAAAGATTACCATCTAAGTAGGTAGGTGGGGATAGGCAACAAAAGGCTAAAGTTTCAAGATTAATGCAGAGTGCGATATTTAAAGATGAAAATAACAGCTCTCAGACAACTGAAAGCAAAAGAAGCATGTATTTCTTCTATCTTGACTTTCTCTTAATCTGTATCTAAAAGATGTCATGTAAGGTATCACATGCAAACTGGTAACACGCTGTCATTAATATTATTGTGCGATGTATCTGCAGGTGATAGGTGAAAAGTTTTGAATATGTGCTAGAAATATATTCTGAAATGTGTTTGGCAGGTGGGGCTTAAGTCACTTTGCAAAAATTAACGTGGTATCAGCTCCTTGGCGGACACAGCAAACGAAGCCCCCCAAGAGGGATTCCTAACTTTGAAACTAAGACAAACTTTGATGATATTAGCAGAGGAGGAGAGCCATTTTGGCATCCTTCACCAAAGAGACAAAAGAGAACCAAGAGCTTTGAGGTTTGTGTTGGATCCTGGCTAAAGACTGGCCAGCCATGCTGGAAGAACTATGGTGAGAAGATTACTCTGAATAAAAAACCTCTAGTTTGTTAAGTTATACATTTAGAAGACTAAAACCTATTTATTTTTGTTTGCAACAATTCTATCTCAATTGCTTCTACTTGGTATCACGTAAATAGCTATTCTTTGTTAACAAACTTAATCTTGTCTTATTACACAACCATCTCAGTGTAGTGTTCCGAAGTGAAGGATAAAATCTTCATCCAAATTCATAAGATTGGTGCTGTGTGCTGTCTCTTTAAAGGAGCAGCGAACTTAATAAGATTTTGTGAGTGCTACAGAGAAAGAGGCTGAGCACAGCAGAGGGGATGGTTTTGGATGGACTCAGCCTGGCAGGGCTGTTGGTGATACCCTGGAAGGAGTAACCCCGGTGGAAGCCAGGGTCAGGCCATTGTGCTGTAAACAGGCTGCTAGTGTTAGGACTCTGAGCCAAAGCTGCATAGCACAGAAGCACCCAGGGTTACAAAGCAACCCCTTGCTGCTCTGGGTGAACCCCCCAAAGCATCAGATTTCATCAATGTCAATGGGAGTTATGATCCAAACCCGAGTCTCTAGTAGATTGAGAAATGTCAAAACCCTTTACTAATCTATGAGGATCTTCAGAGTCATGGTAATTACTGTCTTTGGCAGCTGAATAGATAACTTCTCTAAAGAAGATAAAATGACAACTGTAGTTGTGTTATAAATTGGATGGAGTTCAATTAAATTCCAGAGTAGGATAAAAACAAATGCCTGGTGCAAGCCTATAATGCTAATGGAAATTATCTTTATACCATCAACCAGTAGGGGAATTTTATCAAGATCTTACATAAAAGATATGGAAACACTGGCTTCCACAGCTGTTCTTTAAAGCATCTATGGTATTTTCTTCTTCTTGCTGATCACTTAGCAGCTGACAGGAATTCTAACTGTATATAAAGTGCATTTGTCTTCAAACAGCAATAACTAAAACCTGAAGGAATATAAATCAAGTATTCCCCTACCCCTCTTGATGTCAAAGAGGACAATTGTTGCTGGCACCAAACTAGCATTTCTTCATTAATTGGCTTAGAGTGCTGAGCAAAACATACAGCCCTAACAGTCACTTCAATAGTACAATCAATTTTATTCTGTGATTTCTATAGGGACTACATTTTCAAGAGACAAGAGATTATAATGTGGAGAATTTGTGACTTTACCATAGTTTAATTTATGGCACTTCGATTCTTTTCTTAGCAGTATTTTTTCAGGGTATAAATACAGTAATCATAACAATAAAATAAATTATACTCATTTATTTGGGGTGACATGCACTGTTGTTGGTTCTTCTTGCATAAGTAGTCATATAAACATGTCATGTTATATTGTTTCTTCTTTTTGCTCCAATAATAATAAAAATAAATTTTAAACAACTCTAATACTGCTCACACCTCATCCTAGATGATACATGTACCACTTCCTGGATGCATCCCTTTGATGGAGGAAAAGTCCCAGGAGGAAATGTGCTTGTCAGAGGGTGTCAAGTTCCAGGACCTGAAGAGAGATGCAGTTCTTTTGTGTGCAGTAGGTCAGTTTTGACTAAGCACTCTGGTGTTCATGTCTGGGTACATCCTGAGTCCATTGGGCTTGCTATAATTCCAACCTGCTCCATACAAAGTGCTCATGCACTGTATGTGCTTCAAATTTATCCCCTGCACGTGGGTTTATTGGTAGCATAAACAACAGCCATAAACCTCAGCCTAAGATTTCTCCTAAAGTTGGCCAAGGTAGGGCTGATATTCATTTAATTTCGTATCATTAGAAATTAAAACAAATCATATCAGGTTGATGAAGGTGAAGATTTTCTCTTTTGGCAATAGACTAAGTAGCTTTGTTTTTACAGAAAAACAGAGACTGGAGAGGGAGAAAGACCTTTTAGATTATCAAATCTATCTCCCTGCTGAGACATAAACTATTCCCTCTGGTACATTTTCCAGTTTTAAAAGTCCTAAGTGATGAGGCTCTTCCCTCGGGAGATTATTCCACAGCTTGATACATCATAATCTCAAGAATGTTTTTCCTTATATTTAGCCTAAAATTTCCTTTTCTTAGTTTCATCCCATTACTCATAGTTATAGTCCCCTGGTAGCATTCTACATAATATCTCTGATGCTTAAAGCATACAAAATATTCATACACTTATGTCCTGCCTTAGCAAAGCTATTAGTTCTTTTAGACTTCCTTCAGAAGTCAATGCTTCCAGCCTCTAATATTTTTTGTTGCTCTTCTCTGAACTTCCTTCTATTTGTTAACATCTTCCTGGCAATGTGATGCCCAGAACTGAATACAGGGTTCCAAGCAGTGATGATATCGAACCAGTTCTTAAAATTAAAAAAATGTAGCGAATCGGTAGTTAGTGCCCTCCCCTGTCGCGCTCTGCGGGGCGCTGGTGGGTTTCGCGTGAACCGGTTCTTAAAATTAAAAAAATGTAGCAAACCGGTAGTTAGCGCCCTCCCCTGTCACGCTCTGCGGGGTGCTGGTGGGGTTTCGAATTTCACAGCGGAGAGTGAGTTTCACAGCAGAGATTCTCCGCTGGGATGCCGAGTCTTCCCCTCCGCTGCCGAAATTGACAAGGCAGAGTCAATTTCACAGTGGAGAGTAGTCTGAAGTTCAGAATAGGTTCTTAAATTTCACCTGCCTTTATATAACTGGTTATTGGAAATTTGGGATATCATCACTGGTTCCAAGTACAGCAATACCATAACCATATGCAAAGGAACTCTTTTATTTTGCTGCCTCATGATATGTGCATGCATATGTAGCCCAAGTCTGCACTGGCTGTTTTGCATAAGACACTGCAAACTCATTTATTGTCCACTATTGCCCCAGTTTGTTTTAATCATTATTGCTTTCTGTCTGCATAAACCAATACATACTGGGTCCCAGGTGGCAGAAAGGCAGCCAGATGGAAATTACAGCAAGGCAAGGTTGCTGCGACCTCCCATCCATTGGGAAGCCTAAAAGGTGCCAGTACAGCCCCAAAATCAGTAGTACTGGTCTGGGCGTAGCTAGAAGTTAGTACATTCCTACTGCAGCCTCTGCTGGAGGGCCTGGCAGAAACTGTAGCTGCTCTACCCCTGAGACTTTTGGGAGAAGGTAACAGTAACAATACAACCTGCTCCGTCCCTGAGAGGACTCTTCCTGTTATTGCTAGAGCATAATGGCCCTTACAGTTGTAAGGGCATGCAATTTGCTCTCTGTGCGCTGGTCCGGGTGACACTAGCCCAAATGCCTTGGAAAACTTTGATTTGACAGTTGGTATTGCGGACTATTTCAAGTCTGTACCAACCAGCACTGAACAAATGGGCTAACCCTTCAGCCCTTAATCATATTGACTAAAAGGGGACTACTTTTGTGATTAAGGATTCCTGATGTGAATGAAGGTTGAAGGATAAAGTTCACTATATCAGGATTAATAGTACAAGGGCTAACTGTGGGGACAAAAATATACCGGTTTTATAAGGGTCCCCACAACCCATGTCCCCAAATACGGGGATATGACATCATATACCCAGAAAACCAGTTCTGCATTTGGACATCTACACAGCTATGTGAAGGAAACATTATTCAACGGTGCTAAAAAATCTAACTAAAATGCAGTTGTGTTTTCCACTCTAAGGAATGGCACAGAGACATGGGCTTGCTGTCTATAAAACATCAAAATGTTAGTTTCCATATGACACATCTTTGGTTACTCATCAGTTTAAAGTAATAATATAAAATAACCAAAAGAACCTGTATTGGAGTCAGGCCTGCTACAGAAATTCTGGGCCCCAGGGCAGAACACTCAGTGGCCCCCCTAGAAAGGGATGGTTGAAGTTTACGACCATGGGTTGTGGGTGAAGCTTTCCCTTGGGGAGGCTATCTCCCTGTCCTGCCTC
>ML675604.1:18368766-18507716 GCA_007922155.1 Mesoclemmys tuberculata
AGTAAGCAGGCTGAGCAGGAGCCTGGGGCCGAGCCTGGTGTGGGGCCATGAGCAAAAAAGAGGCAGGATGGAGAGCTAGTCTCCTTGAGGGAAGGTTTCACCTGCCACCCACGTATCTATTCCATCCAACCGGGCTCTTTTAAATTGCCAGACACCTGGGCAATTGACCCCTTTCCCCCCACTGTTGGTGGGCTTGACTAGAGTGAACTAGCCCCAGAAAGATTCACCTAGGTCATGTCATATAAATGTACAAGAAGCGCCCATCAAAATGATTAGATGGAAAAATAACCCAAAATGGACAAAGGAACCCTTTAAAAGATAGTCTCAAAGAGAAACTACAGCAGTGTAGTGGACCAATGTCACCCACTTGCATCAACAGATGAGGGAAATTGATGGAGCCAGCAGTGAAAGGAGAAGAGTCCCACTGACAAGGGAGGGAGGCACTTGCCAAGGACAATAGGAACCTCCTCTCATGGGAGTCTCTGGCACCATTGGCTAGATCAGGGAGAGGGATGCAGGTTGGCCAGCATTCCCCAGCTTCTAGGATTTAGCCCAGCACTGGGGCCACATGGAGCCTCTTTCGGCTCTGTTCCAGCAGCCCAGCCTACCTACCCAAACTAGAAATGGGAACCCGGCCTGACAGATGCTGTAGATCTAGCTAATCACCTGTTTAGGGGAGGTCTGGAAGGACTTTTTTTCCCATGGACCAAACTGGCAGAGGACCAGGACAATTTTTTTTGTCTTCCTCACAGCATCTGTAAGCCACAGTGGGTTAAGTAGAAATGCACATGGTGCCTAACTGAGGTACTCAGGTGGTCTTGGTTACCTGTTGCAATTCATGGCTGGTTTCCAGTGTGGTTAGGAGAATAAAATTAATGGTTCCCAGAGGTAAAAGATTTGGGATTTTGGTGATGGGCCTTGGCATCATGTGGTAGGGTGAGACCTTGTGGCCTATGCAGGCTAACATCAGGCAGGGTGAGGTCCCCACCCTGTTGCACCCTCTGTCTCCCCTCGCAGGGGGGAGAGAGCTAGGACTCAGAGAGATGAGGGGAGCCTACCCTGCCTTATGGGTTATATGGCAAGGAGCCCTGTAACCTTGGCACCCATTAAGGGTTATATGGCAAGGAGCCCTGTAACCTTGTACAGGAATCAATTAAATGCCTGGTACAGGAGCTATGGGTGATGGGCGGGTGGTGCCCTGCCTTTGTGCTAAAAGTTTAAGAAAAGTTGTGGACTGCCACTTAATTCCATGCATGTGTCTGTCACATTTTGCCACTGTGTCCATATTAATGCACCTAGGGAAATTATATCCACTTAATGAACCAATTTGTTATGAATGGTAAATAATGATGGAATGAAACTATTTCAAGACAACATTCACTGGACTTGAAACATCAACTGCATCTGCCACACATCACCCACTGTATCAGCTTCCTCAATGAAACATCATGAGTCCCCTGCCTGCCTCTGGTCAGGACTGTCATAATTTATATTTGCTAATATAATACAAAAAAACAGAAGTGCTAATCTTTATCAAGATTTTGTCATATCACTGAAAGCAACTTTGTAAAATACAATGAAATATTCTCCATTAAAAAAAAATCTGCATTTCTATTTAGATAAATTGAATTCATGGATTGTAGTTATGCAATAATTATTATCTGTCTCAGACTACATTATATTAGATGGCCTGTAAAAAGAGTCACTCTGGAGCATCTCCCTAGCAGGGCTAGAGCTCTTGCCATACCCAGTTTCCACCACAGGGTTGGCCAACTATAGGCCACAGCCTCTTAGACCTGGTAGTGGCCACACCCCTGAGGGCCTGCTTACTTTACCTCTGGTTGCAGGAAAAGCAAAAGTTCAGGTCAACACATTCACAACTCTACCCCGACTCCCCTCCTTTGTCAGTAATAAGGCAAGAAAAGGCCCAAGGCATCAACTTACTGCAGGGATGCCTGGGTAGCAGCTATGTTGGAGTCCTTATGGCTAAGTAGCCAGGTTAGCCTCTCCCTATAGGGCTTACCCCCTGAGGTTTCCTGGACTCTTCATACAGCTGGGAGGTTTCTCACATGAGGGTTTCTCCTGCCCTTCCAAGAGCCACTCCAGTCACTTCCTTCTCAGGATTTCCCCCTTCTGTACTGCAGCTTCTTCCTTTTAAAGCCCTCCTCCCTACCATACATGACTGACAGCAACAGAGAGGTGGGGCTGTTTTAGCACACAGAGCCTTCCAGGCCCCTTTCCATGGCCCCATTCCTGCAAACACTTATGCACATCTTTAACTGTAGTCAGATGAGTAGTTCCTTTGTCTTTAAGTAAAGTATATGACTAAATATTTGCAGGATTAGAGCCTATATTTAGAAAATATTCTTAAAACTGTTTCTCAAGGTATGATTTTCAGGCCTGGTCTCAAGGGGTTACTGCTAAGATACCTTATCCAGTCTTTTCAAAGAACTTCTGTCTGAACTGTAGAATTTTTTTCTCTCTTCAGGGAAAAATGAGAATATTTCTGTTCTCAATGGAAATTCCTAATATATCAGTGAAAATATTTCAGAAGGCAGCCACATATTCTGAAAGGAACAATGTAACCACCCTCAAGTTGTTATTCTGATAATGTTAATGATGTTGACACTGCTTGGATGGAGAGAAATAATATAATACATTATCAAACATTACTTAATTTAATTTAATACATTACTTAACTTTGGTGAATACATCTATATAAGATAAACAGCTTCAATTCTTTTCTAACTTTGGTTTGTAGAAGAACCTGGATGCAATGTTTTATAATAAAAAATTCTCACAGAAATACATTCTACTTATACATTCTTAGAACGGAGCTTCTCAATCAGCGCACAAAAAAGATTAGTTTGTGCAACCCTAAAGAGGTTCAGAATTCAGGTCCAATGATTACATGCTTTTCTAAATCTATTAGGTCTACAAAATTGGTCTGGAAATTCCTTCTGGATCTATCCAGCTCGCCCCTGTGCACAACCTAAATACATGAGCTATGTACAGAAACAACTATTTGACCCTATAAGATTACTGGAGGAAGAAGTGGAGTAAAAGATTGACTCTGTTAGCCAGTTTAGAAGGAAAAATTGTAGTACTTTAGGGTGATATTAAAACTGTAAGTGGCAAAGCCCAGAGAATTCAAACAGAAGTCAATCGTTTTAAAAGCCCTTTCTGGCACTCTGATAAGAGATACTGTAATACCAGGTTACTCCATAAGATTGAAATTCTTGAAAATAACAGCACAAACTGTAATTTGAGTGTCCTGAGCTTTGCTGCTGGGGTTAAAGGGGAAGATCTTTGTGAAAGTCTCTTTGCTATTAGAAGCTATTTTAGATTGAGAACAACAATAACAACAACAAAGCCCCCTTCCCTCTTTGAACATGTCAAAAACATTCCAGCAGATACACCTCAGAGAGCTCTCTGGTTAAACAAGGATTATTACTCTTTTGGATTTTGATCAATTCTCTGAGTTCCATTGGGGTAAAAGATACTGTTATTTCAGAAGTAAGAAGCGATACTTTTGAAGAAAAAATACAAGGATATCTCAAGCTCAGAGATGTAAAATAATGTCTTTTAAAATAGAAGTTTCTAATATTGTGGGGTGGGCGGGAGACAAGGTAGTAATCTTTTCTGCTTAAATTGTACATGGATGTAGGCCCTGACATGTGATGTAATGTAACTTACATGTAAGTGTTTGCAAGGTTGGGGTCTTAAGAAATACATTCATGTCACAGTAGTACAGCCACAGAAGTTCTCAGTCATCTGGCTGTGAAACTAGCGCTCTGCCAGCGGAAGGCTTGGAACACAAAGTCCAGCCACAGTGACACTAGCAATGACTGTAAGTATCATGACTGGCCGACATAGATGTGTAGGAGTACGATCATGCCAGCAAGCACACCTGAGTGCTTCAATGTCTCGCTCTCACACACACGCTAGATAAGAAAGAGAGAGAGACTGATTATAATTTACTAAGGAATTATATTAGGCTATTAGGATAGGCTTGTCTATTGAGGTCAGTGTGAATATTTTGCAGTATGCTGTGATGAAATTGCTCTATTAGAACTTTTTTTGGTGTTTAACTGGCCTTTCGTTGACTGTCCTAATACCTAGGTGTTTTTATATCCTTTTTTATGATCAAACTGAGGACTTTATATAGTAAAGAATAGCAGAGTTTTGCATTATTTGTTTGATGTGTCTAGCATATTTTTTATTATAAGAACCACAGAAATACAGCAAAAAATAATAAAGTATGAGAGTTTCATAAGCTATGCTCACATTTTAGTGTTAGCGATCTTGGTAGCTTAAGTTTTTGGGGTCAAACTTAGTCCAGCGTGAGAAGGAACAATTGATGCCATTTTACTCTAAATTTAAATTGGTCTTTGTCGTCTACAATCCCCAAATGTTTTACGAATACACTAAGGACTAATCCTTTGGCAAAACTAAATGTTAATAAAATGAAATTGGTTTTAAGTTACATAATTACAAAAAGTCTGAAACCATGTCCTAATAGTTGGGAAAATGTAGTTAAGCAGAGGAACACAGAAAAGTTTGCCTTGGACTGAAATTCTGAGTCAATGTAAACCTCCCTGACATCAGAAAGATAAAACTGATATTCTAGTATTCCCAGGAAACTTTAAGGTTTTTGTAATATAAATCAAGATCTGAGTATGTAATTTTTGGAAACCTATTTCAGAGCATTTTTCCTGCTAATACACAGATTCTTTAATGTACATTTTGAGGCTTCATGTGCCTAACCTTGGATTACATTTTTGGTCAATATTTCTTACATTATAAGCTATTCATATTTTATTTTTATTGGTTTCATTTTCATACTGATTATCACAAGAGGAGCTGACTGCAAGAGAAGAGTTGAAATCAAATAAACTGAAAACCATGAAGTTACATGTGATGACTAGGTTGTCATTAGAAGGAATACATTATGGAGAGAGAGGTAAATGAAGAAAAAAGGGAAATAGAGGGTGGAAGTTAGAGGTGGAGCCTGATTTGGTTGAAAGACATGCTGTAGATGGGTTCTGAGAGCCAAAGTTAATATTTACTAAGTCTAGCACATTCAATAACTTTGGATTTTCTTTAGTGGGGCCACTGTTCCTTTTGTTTGAAGAGAGGAAAGCTGTGAATAATGCCTAAGAGCAAAACCAAACCAGAAATAAATGACTTTTTTAATGTGAGACCTTCAACCTCAATTCCAGTTCCCCAGAGGCCATTTTTGACTCTTTTCACAGATGTCAACTGTGGCTAAAGATAGCTCTATGAAGAAACTGATGAAGGAACTGCTACTTAGCAAGGTGAGTTTACAAGCTTCCTTGACATTGGTGGAGGGAAAGTTGGAGGAAAAGTCATTCAGAATAACCAATTGAGAGGAATGGACTAGCAGAGGCTAGGAGTGACTACTGATAGCAGAGGACAAGTTACAAGAGCACATTGTACAACACATTCAGTGGAGGCTGCTGCACAAGTAAATCAGTGATTAAAAGTATTTTTATGTGGTGAGAGAGGCATGCTGAACTGCTCAAAATTTAAGGGTTAATGGGATTCCAGCATATAAGAATTATTGGGTCCTGGTGGATAAAAGTCCTGTTCCAGTTATTTTTATAGAAAAACTCATTCTGAAAATCATATACATACCCTAAATATTAAAGAACTACTTCTTGTGGAGAATTTATTACCTTCAGTTTGTGCTGTAAGGAGATCAAGTGGTAAAGGGGAATGGTGAGAATTTTCATTGTCACATTGACCGATGCCAAGGATTGTGAGTATTCAGGGTTGCCAAGAATATAAAAAGAACTGTTCTATGAAGAGAATGGAATTATCTTCTTTTCTGATATGAACTCCATGACAAGTCTAGAGGAAAGAATGCAGGGAAATCAAACACTTCATGGATGAAGGAACAGAGGACAAGATACTAACTGTTCCCAGCAAAATTCAGTTACCCACATGAAGAAATGGTATATTTTCTGAATTCAGTCTGCTGATTGTTTGCCATATTAAAATCAGAGAAGAGAGATCTGATGAGGAGAACATTGGTAGAGACTTCTGATGACTAAATTCTTATTAAAACTGGGTTGTGCCATTGCCAGAAAGACATCTCCCTCCTTTAAGATATGGTCTGTTTAAATTGGTAGAAAGATGTGTTTGACATGTACTGTATAATTATTAGAATTCCCTTTTTTGCATAAATGTAACATATATAGTCATTTCTCAAAGAGATGGGCTATTGATAAGTTTAGGGCAGCACTTCCTTCCTGCCACCTCCCAAAATTGTAAATGGATTTTTATACTCCATTGTTTAACCTGAATGCCACTACTGCGTTTACATTTAAGCACATGTATGACGTTTAGATGCTTTTGGGTTTGTATCTGTGTATCTATTTTATTCTTTTCTCTACATTTCAGTTTTCATATTTTTTAGAACACTAACAATCTGGTGCTTTTGGAATGCTTTCTCCCCTAGAGTTTCCATTGTTACCACTGAATTTTGTCGCTAGTGTGCTGTGCTTATGCAGAAATCAACCATGCTGATATGTTTGTTTAGTGTAATATGAAAATAGTAAATAAAAAGGAATTATAAAAACTTAAAGATATCATATTCCATTAGAATAAGAATTAGATATTTGTTGTTTCATCTTCTGTGATGAAATGAGATTGCATTTATGTACTAATTTGCCAATATTATTATTTGTTTGCTCTTGTTGTAGCTTACACTGTTCTTTGCATTCATTGATGCAAAAACCATATATGAATGAAATATAAAATAAAAATGTGTAACTGAATTTGACTGTTTTACTCTAACAGAATTGCAATTTACAAACTTCCCAATAATTAATGTGTACCATTTGCTACTTGTTGCTAATAAAGTTATTTCTTTATTACTAAATTAAAACACAGCAATAATATAATTTAAAATCACTGCAATTCCTTTCTCCAAATTCTAATGAAAACTCTGAGTTAAAACACTCATCACCTTTTCTGTCAAATGATAACAATACTTCATTATTGACTTCCTTCGCTAAACTCCCCAAGGTCTTTGTCAGCAGGGAAGGTTATCAGAGGAATTTGCACAATACTTTCCCCATTACCTTATTTAGTAAATAAATTTGAGAAGTGTTTGTATATGGATTATGTGAGACTAGTGCTTCTATTCGTAGCTGCACACAGTTGCAGCTTATCCTTCCAGTCCTGTTTTTCTCAAACAGAGCCAAGGAGGAGGGGGAAAATAACCTATCATATCAATTAATGTGGATTGCTTCCAGGTAAACTAAACCATACTCATGAATCAACTTACTTTTTTAAATTGGAAAAGCGACTGGAAAGGCAAAATTTCTCTCTCTTGCTCCAAATCTGCTGCAGTATAACAGATCTATTGAGAGTGCTAATTTGTACTGCTTGAAATGGATATTTTATTAACTAAGTAAAAGTCCCAAACTGCATCTTTCCCAAATTATCTGAAATTTTATTCCTCACAAAATTAAACAGGTTTACTGAATTATAAGGAATATTCCAGTATAGATGCCTTTTGCTCAGCTTTTACTCACACAGCTATGGTGAAAGTTTTCTCAGACTTAAGGCATATGTAATTGTCCAATGGGACACTAAATAACATAAAATAAAGATTTATTCTGTTGCTTTTGCATACTTGGCATAACATCCATTTATCTAATATGGTAATAGTTACATAAAACAACATTAAACAACTTTTTACTTCAATTCTCATCTCAAATAGTTTTCTTCTCCTAAGCTATACTATAATAATAGAAACAGGAAATCAAACTTCTTCTAATCTATATATGTATAAAAAGCTAAATTCACTTCCAAATGGAAGTAAAAATATAGATTTTAAACATAAACATCAATCTCAGAACTAGCATGCAAATCAAAATTATATATTGTAATGTAGCTATCATCAATGCATAGTAGATTTAAGTCTGCTAATTTTAAGAGATTCATATTAGATTGCTAACCCAAGCACAGACGGTATATCTGAAATTCACATTGGCCATCGAACTCTGTTCATGCTTAAAGTCACGATAACAGAAAAAATGTGAAAGGCAAAAATAGCACTGCAGTAAGTATTTGTATAAAAAAAGGCTACTCCCATATGTCATTAAAGTATAGCAGCTGTGCGTTGAAATCGCAATTCCTTTTGGTGACGTCCATATGGAATGTAGTTTCAATATTACCCTTTGCTAAAAGTCATGATCTGATTTCCTATATGTTACTATATTAAATAATTGTCAACTCTATTTACTGCTTTATTTCAAAATAAAAATGATTAATGTTATAGGTGAATTACATGGATGAAATCCCGAATTATATCCAAAGTGAAGTGGGTTGTAGTGGCTTCAGCTATGTTCCTGATGTAAAGGAATCTGTACTGGCTGCATCACAACATCACAATATCATCAATATAGTTGTTCTGACAAGACTAATACTCTTAGTTTAACTTGGGAACAGAGCTCCTCCAGTCCAGAGCTGTGAACTGGTTCTTGTTCTGCAGCTACCTCTATTTTCATTCACTGGGCTATGAATAAAATATGACAATTTCCTAGCACTTTTGTGCTCCTTACGCTTCAAAAACATATATAAACAATGAGTAGTATTTTCTTCCCCACAAGGTTATTAATTTAAAATGCAGTACTAGGAGATTTACATGGACCTTACATTTAGGGTTCAATATGGAGCTAGGATACTTCGTGTTGGGGTCCAACTTAGAACTTTATCTACCTCCTTGACTCACCTACTCCAGCCTGTGATTACCTCCAATGTTCTTTATTTCTCTTCCCAGGATACTCGCTGCAATTTACCTGTGAAAATGCCACTGGGACCTCCTGCTCCTTACTGGCATCTCAAGGATATTGTGTTCTCTTAAAGCTGTACAACCTTTTAGGGTCCACACTAAGTGATCCCTCAGATCTGAAAACCTTCCTTCTGTACCCTAGCAGTAGAACTTACATAGTGTCTTCTGGGGAGGTATGCATTTCATATTGGAGTGCTTTGCTGACTCTAGAACTGTTTTTCAATGACTGGTCCGTGGACCAGTGCTGGTTCCTGAGAGCTCCCTGACAGTTTAGGAAGGTAGCAAGTTGGTCCCTAGTATCAAAAAGGTTGAGATACACTGCTTTAGAACACATAAGATTTGAAATACTTTCAGATGAGGGCAACACCTAGTAACTCCTACTGAGAACAACAGAGAATGCCCCTGTTGAGAACAATGGGAAATTCTGCCCCTGCCATTGAGAACAATGAGATATGATCAGGTGCTAAACTCTTATAGGCTTGATGCAGAAACTAGTGGATGAGGTTCTATGGCTTGTATTCTATGGCTAGTTCAGACTAGAACTAGGTGGTCATAATGGTCATAATTATCATAATGGTCCCTTCTGGCCTTGAAATCTGTGAATAGGACTATGAAAAATGCAGTGTCAACAACCAGCAGAAGGGTAGCAGGATATGTTGCCTCCACTCCCACAAGCCCCTATCTCCATTCTGAACAACTTTAAAGAATCATGGAAGGAGGAAGAGATGTGAGCTGGGTGGATGAGGGAAGATTAGAGGAAAGTTACAACTCATTTTAAGTCCTGATGGGAGATCAGTGGCTCCCAAAACAAAATCACTTAAGGTACAAGTTAGTGAACACATACTTTTTAATTCAGTTTTCTTATCTGTTCCTATCTCTACTTGCTACTTCTTACTACCATTTGCATGAGAATGGAGTCAACAAATGCCCTTTATATTTAAGCTGTGAGATTTATTTGATATCAACAGAAAATGAATGTAATTAATGAAGGATAAATAAGTGGCAAAAGTGTTGTGCTTGTATTCTGCCTATTAAACAGTGACTATGCAGCTTTTCCTAATTGCTCTAGTAGGTATTACAAATTAGTTTATTAATAATTCCACTGTACATAAAATAATGCTAATGTAGATAATTGGAAGAGTTTGCCAGTAAGATCTGAGTAGGTAAACTGTAAAGGCAAACCAGAGGATCATTTGTATGGCTTGTTCTGGGAACTTCCTATTTCTCTCATAAATTTGGGGCAGTTTAGCCTAAGAATGAGGTAAGGACATAAATACCATATGTTGCACTTGCAGAATTAAAGGACCATTTCTAGGTTCCACTGTTGTAGAATGGTGGGGCAGTTAAACTATTTACTCTCCTAAAAATGCTAGTGGCGAAGGGGAGGGGAAGTGAACCAACCAACAATCTCTCCAAATAGCTTCTCCATTAGCTGAAACAATGTGACTGAAACCAGATGCAGTTCACACAGACTGCTAGAATCAGAGTATTTGCTCTGAAAACCTTATGAGAAGAAACTTTTTTGTGACATTTTCAATATTTACAGCTTTCGGGCAAGCCACATGTACCCCTAACTCTTCTGAACCACTCAGAATGTTTGATTCAATTTTTGGGCAAAAGTTAAATTGGGTACATTGATTACTCAAGCCGTGACTACACATAGATTTTACTTAAGATCTCTCACTGTTGCTGTAATGTTTGTGCAATCTCGCTGAGGTTAATGATGGTGAGAGCACTAGTGCAGACTAATTTTTTCCCCACCCATCTCATCTAGCTCTGCTCTGAGCAGCATTAGATAATATGGGGGTGACGATGCTAGCATCCAGCAGACACGAGCATTCTCACCGTCAAGAGCAGCAGTAGAGCAGCAGTACTGCTACCACAACGAATGCGAGGAGATTATAAGAAGAAAAAAGAACCTTGGCATACAGTAGGCAAAGGCTGAGATTTTCAAAGCTGCCTAAAGGATGTGGGCAACCAATTAATTGGAAATGGGCATCCAAATCCCCTAGGCAGCTTTGAAAATCACAAGTGCAGCCTTTTTTATTTGAAGAAGTAAAATACAATCAAGTAATAACAGGCAAAAGCAAAGGCATTTTCTATTAGTTACTGTCTGGCTGGAGGTGTTGAGGGATTAATGTTTTTAATCAACCTAATAGAACACTTCTGTTGTAATAGATGTTGCATCTTTATATAAACGTTGTTCTTTGTATTGAGTCTTCAGCTCCACCTTTTTGTTTGTAATACCTATATTTTTCTAGCAATTAATGTTAGATTCAGTAACTAGCAAAGAAGGACACTATTTTGAATGATTTAATACATTTATAAAATTAGAATGCAGATGCTTTCCAGCCTGACTGTCAAATGACTGGATAGGATGTCCACAGCATCTAGAAGGTTAAATCAATTTCTAATGACATTTTGCACTAGGACTGTCTGCATCTTGAAGTTTCCTGTCCCTATCTCTGTGTATTCATAGTATGCACACAACAGCAACTTTTAAAACTCTACAGCATTTATCTTCTTTGTTGTTGTAAGAATACTATGAATGATTCCACTGAATGGACTTCATTCAAGGAACTGAATAGGTTGGGTGTGATGATTGCATTTTTTAAAACTCTTATTGACTGGGTTTCATATAGCAAAGTAATCAGTGTATTTTCAGTGTTACTTCATGATATAAATCCATCCATAATCTTAATGCCATAAGCCAATTTTTTCAAAATTGGGTGCTCAAGTCTGATGCCCACAACTCAAGAAGGATGTTGATAAATTGGAGAGGGTTCAGAAAAGAGCCACAAAACAGATTAAAGGATTAGAAAACATGATTTATAGACTCAAAGACTCAATCTATTTAGCTTAACAAAGAGAAGATTAAGGGGTGACCTGTTTACACTCTGTAAGTATTTATATGGGGAATAAATATTTAATAATGTACTCTTCAGTCTAGCAGAGAAAGGTATAACATGATCCAATGACTAGAAGTTAAAACTAGACAAATTCAGACTAGAAATAAGGCATATGTTTTTGACAGTGAGAGTAATAAACCACTGGAACAATTCACCCAAGGGTCATAATGAATTCTCCATCACTGACAATTTTTAAATCAAAATTAGATGTTTTTCTAAAAGGTACACTCTAGGATTTATTTTGGGGGAAGTTCCATGGCCTCTGTTAGAGTAGAGGTCAGATTAGATGATCACAATGATCCTTTCTGGCCTTGGATCTGGGAATCTATGGCTGGGTCCACACTGACGGCAGCAAATTCGCCACCATCAGATCGATTACAGGAAAACCACCCCGGTAAGTGGCATAGCACTGCATTGAAGTGATTTACATCACTTGCGTATCTCCTGTCAGCTGCCGCCGAATCCTGAAGGTAAGTGTAGACCAGGCCTATGAATCCTTATTTGTCACATTGAAGCCCCTCTGAAAATCAGGCCATTGATTTAGGTGCCCGACTACTGAGTTAGAGGCCTAACTGCGAGCACCCAAATTTGGTCTAAAAGGTCTAAATTTTCAAAGTCCAAATATCACTGTGTTAAAGACAATTACAGCAATTGGCATACAAATGATGGCTAAATTTAGTCCTATAGTTTCCCATTACTTTTTGGGATGCCATGTTTTCATTAACTTTTCTATTAACCTTTCCCAGCATTATAATTATAGAACACGTTTTTCTTTTTCTAAAACAAAAGAAAAATCTTATTAAAATATTTCATGGTTTAAAAAAATCTAAGTGAAGTGATAGGCCTTGGACACATTAGAGTTTAGCATCCGAACAAGAAAGTTTTTGATATTTAAGCGGTCAAGTTAAAAAGAGGAAACAGTTAAGACTGGCTTGTTTTCCACTGCTCAACTGTGAGCTCTCTGGTGTGGATTATCAAACCTATTTAAGTTAAGTGGGCAAGTTTTCTTTAACTGCATCTTGTTTAACCTGATAATTTAACCTGCTAACCCTTTTTTAGTATGGTTGTTATTATAGGTCTTATATAGTTATATGAATAAACTGCTCTTTTTCTAAATTGGCTTTGTGTATGCTTTTAATTCGATTGTTATACATGGATTTCTTATTACATGAAAAATAATACTACCTGCATTATGGTGCAAGTATTCAAAATGCACAGGTAAAAGTGCACATGCACTTTTGAAAATGTGGCATGTATGTCACAAATGGAAAAAAACTGTATAGAGATTGATTGGTCTATGGATATAAAGTCCAGATCCATGTATCGTGCTGGATTGAAAGATTTTTCCATTTGAGCTCTAAAATGTTTTTTAAACAAGCACCTCTAATAACCAGACATCTCCCTATTGAACATATATCTAAATAGCCTCACACATATAAATTATTTCTGCTAATGTCATCAGTAATATACTCCTATGGTGTGAGATCAGTATTCTACATTTTCCCTGAAACAATTTAAAATATCACAAACACCTAAAACTGAGCAAGGAGTTGTACACACACTGGACTTGTGACTTGTGATTATGATGTCATTAGTTATGAAAAAGAAAGATGGAATCCTGAACTCAAAATTATGCAGGGAAATCATTTTCAGATATTTGGTATGAAAATTTATCTATCTGTAATTTTTTTATCATTTTAATTACTATGTGCACAGCCCCATAGCATGCTGGGACACGACACAGAATACAACAAAAGAGACAGCACGAAAATCTCCATTCAATCATAATCAATAACACATTACTGGGTATTCAGTCAGTGAAATTCTTGTTCAATAAGGTGTGCTTTACACCATGTACTGAAGCATTCCGATTCAGGGAAACACTTAAGCATGTGCTAAAGGTAAGCACTTGCTTAAGTGTTTCCATTATTAGGCGTGGACCTAATTAATAGATTTGGAGACTTTGAGGCCAGAAGGGCTCATCATGACCAGTGAGTCTGAGCTCCTGCATTTACACAAGCCACAGAATTTCACTCAATATTTCCTGTATCAAACCCAAATTTTGCTTGTAGTATCCCTTAGTAAAACATTTACTTTTGATTTAAAAATGTCAAAAGATGGAGAAGCCATAAGTTGATAAGTTGTTCCAGTTGTAAATTACCTTCATTGTTAAAAATTGGCATCTTAATTAGAAGTTTAATCAGAAGCTTAACAGTTTTTTTGAATCCAGGTCAACTGCAGGCTGCATTTATTGAGTTCTACAATGGGAAATGTGGTGTTCTGGTTTAAGTCAGGAAGGACTTG
Source organism: Mesoclemmys tuberculata (assembly GCA_007922155.1). Taxonomy (NCBI): domain Eukaryota; kingdom Metazoa; phylum Chordata; order Testudines; family Chelidae; genus Mesoclemmys; species Mesoclemmys tuberculata. The sequence continues at coordinate 18,382,807 of ML675604.1, forward strand.
CATTTATTCAACATTACAAAACGCGAACATAACAAAAACAAGAGCCTGCGGTTGAAAGTTAAGCCTGCAGTTTCTTGCAATCCAAAGCCCTGATTTCCAAAATGGAGGATAATCTTTGGTCTTTGGAGCCACAATTCACATCCTTACACAACAACAGCAGATGATCTACACAGAAGACTGTAATGACTTGAACCAGCCCTTTAAGGACTCAACAGGCCAGGGAACTTTTTTGTGCCGGAACTGCCTTTCTCCCTTTTTCCTAAAGGAAGCTGGGAAAAGGAAGCAGCTAGCCAGGGTTAGCAGGGCACACCCACCATCTGGCCTGATTCTGAGAGGAGGGAGTGTGACTGTGGTTGAATCAGAGCCAACTTGGGGAAAGCAGGTATGTGATATATGGTCTGCTCTTTCTCAAACAAGTAATTCAACATACGTAATGTGGTATTCCAAACCTTGTTCACAGGCTATGATTAGAGAGGAAGGATTGCTCAGTGGTTATGGTTCCAGCTCTAGATTTGGGCTATATATTTTAAAGTTACAAGATCCATCACAAAGTGCCTGTGTGACTTGGCCAAGTCCCTTAAGGCTACATCCACAAAGGGACCCAGAAGCCAACAAGCTGAGCAGGGATCTTCCTAAACCAGCAAGAAATGCTGAGACAGGAGAGAAGCAGGGCCTGCTCTGTCTGATTTGGAATTGGTACTTAAATTTGGGTCTTCAATATTCGGGTGAGAACCCTGAACAACCAGGCTATTGTGTATCTGAGGGATAGGTCTTTCTCAATCTCTCCTGTTGAAGCTATTCCACTTTGTATAAATACTTGGTGGAGCAGAAAGGGGGAGAGTCTTTATTTCAAATTTATTTAGGATTTGATGAGACAAAATTCCTCTGCTAGGTTTCTAGGTTACACTGTGGGCTGTGTGGAGTTCCTAAAAGGACATGAGAGAAGGGAAACTGAGGCAGAGAATGCCTGCAGCAGCATACTAGATCAACAGGCAGTACTAGAGCACAGGCATGCCAGAGGACAGCCATCTATGAACAATATGAATGAAGAGAAGCATAAGAAGGGTCTAGATAGTTAAGAGGACAATATTGTGACAGAGTCTATCCTTTCAGATTTTCAATAAGACATTTTGACATGCTATAGTATTTCCATGTATATTAGCAGGAATGCATATTATAACTTTCTTATATTGTATTGTATTTTTCTAACTATTTTTACCAGTACTTAGGAATTGTCTTTTTTTCTGATACAGGTTGAAAGCGATCTGAAAACTTTTATTTGATAAATAGCAATTTTTTTTTCTTTAGAATTATTTCCTGTCTCATATTGGGCCAGAATAGCTCCATTGACTTTAATAGAGCTCTCTTTATTTACATCAGCTAGTATTTGGCTAATTGTCTTTACTATTTGTCATTAATCAGTAAGATTTAATTGAGTGTAACTGAATATATTAAATAAAATGGAGAAAAAAAAGACTATACTGAGAAGTTATACAATCAATAGTTGTCTCAGTATCTGCAAAAGTACATAGAGGGTAACATCCAGCTCCCTTTGCTGATACAAATAATCCCATTGACTTTGGTGAACCTAATAGCTCAGATTTAGTCCTTCATGTTCAGACTGCATGATGCCAATTAAGGCAAGATAAAAGAACATGGAATATTCAGGAATAGATTAATCTAAATTGCTAAATGATGCAATGAGTCATACAATTTAATGAAAAAGGTATTTTTACCAAATCCTATGCAGTGACTTCTGTTATCTAGAAGCTGCTCTTGCATGCATTAGGCAATGGACTAGTATGTCTCTCCAGACTGTTTTTAAAACAATCAGTCTTATAAAGATACTAAATCTGGCCATTTTATGGTACACACTGCTTGTAGCCCTGTATGATCATGTTGTTATACCAACGATTGTTAATAATACCTGGGGTTGCCATTACTGCACTACTGAAAAAGAAACTGAATTAACTTCTCCTTTTGGAGCTTTAGTAGTGTGCTGCAAACTCAAACAATTGTTATAGGAACTAATCAACTGAAAGAAAAAAAATCAACAAAAACCTTAGGCAAAGTGAATTTCTTTAGTTGTTAAACTAAGCCTGTAATGACCAGGAATGATACAGCACTATCCTGATGTATGGCCATCTCTTTTACTTGCTATATGTCAATTGGCTTGTTTATGTGCATATGCATAGACAAATTCTACACTGATTTCCCCCCTGGGCCGAACCTAGAGCATTTTACTCCCAGCAGAAGTCCGACTGAAGTCAATGGGATTAGCTGTGTGGCTAAAGTAAGCTGGATTTGTCTCCCTCGTAAATTCTACTGAAATCAAAATGTAAGTCTGGGCAGAACTGAGTCTATACTGTCCAAAAATAGAGAATTCTTTTTAGGGCCCTTGGCTACTGTCTAGAACTGATCCTGTTCTCACTGAATTCAATGGTAAGAGGATCAGGCCATCTATTTAATACAAGTCTAATTAGCATACCTTAGTTTCCATCTGAATTCTTTAGAAAATGCTTTGTTACTGGCAATACCTATACTTGGAGCTAATTAACTAATTTATATTATTTCAATTTGCAAAGTAGAATTAAAACGAAGTAGAACCAAAATGTGGAAGGTATTACTTTGGGGGCACTGAGAAGGTTAGGAGAAAAGACATAAGTTTCTGAATTGTCCAAAGTAAAATACACTTAAAAAAGTTACTCTAGGCCAAACATATTTTAAAAAAATGTAACCTACTTAAAAGTGCTAGAAACAATTGTTTGCAGGGTTGAAGCCGTGTTGGCCCCAGGATATGATAGAGGAAAGGTGAGTGAGACAATATCTCTTACTGGAGCAACTTCAGGAGAGAAGAGCTCTGTAGAGTTCAAAATGTCTCTTTTGCCAACAGAAGTTGGTCCAATAACAGTACCTCACCCACCTTGTCGCTCGCAAAATAATTGCAGATTACTAAAACTGAATAATTAAAACCTACATTATTTTTCACTCTGATAGCCATTGTTGCATAGAGTGTTGTTGTAGCCATGCACTCCCAGGATATCAGAGAGACGTGATGAGTGAGGTAATATCTTTTATTGGACCAACTTCTCATGCCTATATCCCCAATAACAACTACATGGGTGAAACCAGATAATCAGTATGCTCACACAGGAAAATGATAAAAGACAAAACAACGTATCACCTGTGGGTGAACACTTGTCACAAAGTGATCACTCTATATATGATCTCTCAGTTATCATCCTCAAAGGAAACCTGCACAATACTTTCAAAAGGTGAGTCTGGGAGCTTAAATTCATAACTTTTCTAGGCATGAAAAATCATGGTCTTAATAAAGAGAATAGATTTATGGCTTATTACAACAATCTGTAACCCACTAACCCCTCTTTTTTGTCCTATAACTACAGGTGTTAACGGGCAACTTCACCTTGAATGGTCCCTTAGAATATGTTCTGACTATTTATGCTGAACTATCTGTTCAATCTCGTATTTAGCTGTGACACTCTGAGTACCTTTTCTAGAGCTAAAGAGCTCTGTGTAGCTCAAAATCTTGTCTCTTTCACCAACAGAAGTTGATTCAATAAAATATATTACCTCACCCACCTTGTCTCTCTCTTCACTTTTCACTCTCTTTTTCACTTTTTAAACCAGGAAAATAAAGCAAATTAGTTATTCACTATTTGTAGTTTATTTCCTCAGGCATTTTTGGCTTTACACAATTCCATAATACATGGCTAGATTGTGACCTCAGCCAATACAACCATGCAAAGGCGTAAAAGGAGTTAAGACTCCCCTTACATAGTTATGTATGTTATTTCTTGTGTGTGGTTTAGGTAAATGGGACTACTCACCAATTTCTTCTTCCCTGACTTCACCCACCCTACTTACTGGGGAGAGTAGCTGAGCCTGTACAAAGGTGAGTTATAGCAACAATTTACTTATGTGAATGAAGTCATTCACATGTGTATGTCTTTTCAAGATTGATACCTAAGGGCAGGTCTAGACTTAACACATTGCATCGGCACAAATGCAGCTGTGCAGCTGTGCTGCTTAAGTGAAGATGCTCCTATGCCAGTGAGAGAGTTTTTCCCATCAGCGTGGTTGACCCACCTCTCCTACATTGTCTGTACCTGGGGTTAGGTTGGTATAACTGCATTGCTCAGGGGTGTGGATTTTTTCACACCCCTAAGTGACATAGTTATACTGATATAAGGCTATAATGTAGACCTGGCCTTAGTTACATCAAATGCATTTAGCACAAAGCACCAGTCTCTTCAATTAAGCATGATGCATTCACAGCTCTGTCTGAATGCCACAACATAGGTATTCATAAAAACTTGATTTAGAAATAGAAATTGGGTCGTGATTTGTTGGAAGGATGTAAAATAATTGGATCCAAAAAGATTAGCTATGATATTACCACAGCCTGCATTCCATTTCTTGAAAAATGGATGACAGTAATGAAGTGTGTTTTAAAAATTGTCTCAGTGTGTATGGGATGCTATGACACCTTTTAAAACTTCATGTCCACCTATCATTGTATTTAAGACTACTTAGTAATTTTTCAAGAGCTTTTAGCCAGTTGGATTTGTCTTGTAGGTTGTAAACTATACCTAGCACACAGTGAAGCCTGCTTGCCCAATAATAGCTACAAAAGTTCAGTAACATAATGCCACCTTTAAGATACGAGAATATCCAGTTTCATTGTGGTCAGTCTTGGTTGTTTATGACTCCAAGAAAGAAAGGAAAAGGACACAAACAGTGGGCTCTGGTGAAAAAAGAGTTAAACAAATTACAATGAATGATTTGGAAGAGAAATAAAACACAGCAATATATTCATGTTTAGCACACTATTTCTATCTAGAAAGAAGTAACGTTCTATTTTTTAAGTTTTGTAATTTATCTATCAGGTGTGTACAATTTATTTTATATAACAACAATTTTACAGAAATGGAAAGGATCGTATTTTATTTTCAGCCTATTGCCTGGAGAAAACTACATACAGTAGGTCATAGTTATTTGCAGCCTAGTACTAGCTTTTTATCAATATATCTTCAACAGTATTCACGGAATGTGATTCTGCTGTACTACTCATGGTATTTATATACTGTTATGAAAGCATGCATGAGCTCAGAAATGTTTGACACATGAACTCTACTTAGTTTGTGATCTTGGCATTTAGAGTTCAAGGTTAATACCTTCTGAACTTCAAAATAAAAGGTATTAAAGATAATGATAACTGAACACTAATTTATCATGAAAATGTAGTAAGTATGATCTTCTTACTACAAACAATTGAAAGTTTGCAACATGTTGTATTCTTGTCAGTATTGCTTTTCTGTTAGACACAGACTAGCTGGGAAGTTTTAAGGTCTCTGTTGTCTTTAAATCTGACCAACCCACACCCCAGAATGCAGGCCGCTCAATGGAACATTGCTTCACAAAATCACAAAGAACACGCTGCTCCTTTTATGCTTGGCCTTTTCTCTCTTAGGGCATTCCTGAACTGCCCCACAGTTCAGACTATAGGGGTGTGAACAGCAATGTGCACTGAAATGCTGATCTACAACTCTTCTATGTGGATGCTGTGGACACAAACTGAAAGGTCCCTACTTCACACTAACGTGTCCTGTTTGAATAAGACTACATTAGTGTGAACTAGAGACCTTTTAGTTCATGCCCACAGTGTTCAAATGGGGGACTTAAAGCACAGCACTTTGGTGTGCACTGCTGTTCACACCCCAGTAGTCTGAACTACAAGGCAGTGTAGACATGTCCTTAGTCTTTTCCCTTAATAATCCAAAGTCCCTTCTCTGTCTATATGCAATTCTCTGCCCTGTCTCCTATGAAGATGTAAAGGAGGTACACAACAAATATGCCTTAAATGATTAATAAACACTGACTCCTTCTAGCCCTTCAAAATTAAAAAAGCTATCCATCTCTGTTTATCCTAAAATAGGATCCACCTAGAAAGTAAAGACAATAAGAAAATGGTTCACTTCATGTTAGACACTTCGTCAAAGGACCCAAAGCTCAGCCAGAGCCTAGAGTTCCTTTCCACAAGAACAGAACCCTAAATAGCTAAATGAGAGTATTATTAATCACCTAGGCAAGAATGTCTCATAATGTGTATATGCATAAAATCTCTTTCTCCCTCTCAACCTAGCTAAAAACAACTCTTAAGTTACAAGCAAGGGTGACACCCTGCTTTCCTAAGCAAAGTGACCCACTGCACGTTTGTGAATGGATCAAGAGACAGACATGGAAGCTGCAAGTGAAGCAAACTAGCAATAAATGGCTGTAAGACTGAAGGTGAAATAGGGCAAACTATGTGTTAGCCCCAAAAAATCAAAACTATATGTTTTCACACTGAATGATAAACACTACATTGTTTTCCTTGTAAAACAAATATATCATGGATAATCCGTCTTTCACCTGAAATTAGAAGCTGCTTATTTGTTTGCCTTGTGAGTCAGAGCTACATCCTCATATATGTGGATAATGTCTCCTGTTCTATTTTAAGCCCTAAATAATGTGAAATGCTTATATACAATCAAATAATGGAGGGCGTATATTCTTCAGAGGTAGAAGATTATACAGGATTTTGTTGGTTTACTTGTAAACAATTGTTGCACTCTAGAAGTAATAGGAATTGTCTGTTGAAAGATACAAACCAGGGTCAACTTTGGAATATTAAGAGAAACTGCTTAAAAGGGGACCCCAACTAATAGTAAGGGCTAATAATTAAATATAACCCATGAAATGAATTAAACACAAAATGTCTCTGATAAGAAAAGGGTTGAACATATTTGTTATACACCAGTGCTATGTACTGGGCGTTAAGGCCTCCCCTCAGTTCTTGGTTCACCAACAGAAGCAAGTCCAGAGTCCGAGAGCAGGCAAAACAATGAGTTTTTTGGGATAATCATGCAAGCATCAATTCAATTCTTCACACCAGTAATTTCCCTCCCTCCCCCGCTTCCTGTTTGACCTCAGTTTTTACAGTGTACCTTAACCAATCGTTTTCTTAAAAATAATACGAGATCATTCTTTAACAATCCTAACATATTGTAACATGATTCTCTAACCAATCATACCTCACCACCTTAACTGATTACAATAAGTTATGGGACATACAGAGACAATCAAAGAATCAGACAGAAATGATCAGAACAGTGGCTATCACACTAACCAAACAATATGAAGTGTGGATTCTGCAACCACAACGTTGACGTGTTTAAAACCAGACAGAATGCTATCAAACAAAGTTTTCTTTAAGCATTCTAGGGCTTTTCTTTATCTGGAGGCGTTACACTGTGCTGCTTTCTGAACAGCCTGGAATTTCCTTGTTTTAATGTAATTTGTTTGGAATGTGTGGATGTGACCTCACTCTTCCCAGTTTATGGCTGCCTCTGCTGGTTTTGGTTTTGTTTAGCCAAAGTACAAGGCTGTCACAGTAAGAGAAGGGCCATAGACAGGTGGCCTGTGATTTGATTCTTTTGTTTTTATACCCCTGTAACTAGCTAAGTGATAGTAACATACTTAGAAATCATAGGCCTTTACAGGCAGGCCTGAATATCTATATGCTAACACTGACAGTGACGGAAGCATCAGAGAAACTAAAAGAGCTGAAATCTCAGCACTCATTTGGCATGTGTCCAACAGAAACCAGAGGGTGTCCCCCACCAGTGAACCCTGAAATTGGGAGCATTTGTGGTTGCTTACTTGAAAATTTTCCCTTCTTACCCCATGTGGGTCACAGCCTCTCAGAAGTTGTAGGGGCTGAATCAATGCTGATTGGACGGCTGACAAGGGACTAAACCCCACCTTCCAAAGATCCCCCAAATTTCAAGATGCTTCCAAAGGTCACCTCTCTGGACCACGAAACAAAAAAGCTCCTATTGGCTCTAAATTTTTCAGCCTTTTCAGCAATAAACAGTTTTTATGGTTCTATTGCTAACAATTGTTAGGATACCAGGAAACAAACAGATAAGCACAAATTGAAAATACCACCCATCCTGTACAAGAAACTCCCCTTATAAGGCAAGCTCCTATTTTAAGAGAATGATGCCAATTCAGGCTTCAGCATGTTTGGGTGGGCCTGTGAAACAATTCTTTCCTCCTCAAATGTAATTGACTCCTGTTCACTATGATCACACCATCATGCACAGCACTGGCCTTAGGATTTGGGGAGGCTGAGAGAAATGATTCAGAGGGGGCAAGCTCCAAATTTATATATACAAAAGAAGAGCCAGGACAGGGAACCAGTCCACCAGCAGAAAGCTGCCTCCTGCACCAGCCTCAGCCCCCACCTCCAGCATGGAAAGGGAAGCAGTAAGGCCAGGAGCGTTCTAGAGGTCAGGAAGGGAGGGAGCATGGCAAAATGGAACTCTGATGTACCTGATTCTCCCGTGGTATAAACCAGAGTTGCTTCCCTGCAGATCTAATTTGTGTCTGTCATGAGTCAGTCTCCAGGCAGCCTCATCAGTACAGCTGGCCTGCAGCAGCCTGCCTGATTACCCACACTGCCTAACTGGCTGCAGAGGCCAGAGCAAAATGGCTTCTCAATGTTCATAACTACCACGGTGCCTGCTCTTGAGTTACCTTGTTCCTGCTGCTCCTGCCTTGTACCCAGCCTTGCTTTAGTCTTACCCCTGCCTTGAACACCTTCATACCCAATACCCTGCCCACTCTAGTTCCTGCCCTCTTCTTAGTCCTTCTTAGCTCCTGATGATGGACTCCACCTCAACCCTTGGCTCTGATATCCAGTTCCTGCCTTCTGGTTTGACCTTTGACTTTGGTTCCTGACGACAGCTCTGACCCTAACCACTAGGCATGACACTTGCTTTGAACACTAGGCTAGACTGCTCTCATGTCAGTCAGCTGACAATGACCAGGCCAAGTGGTTTAGGTTCAGAAACTGTCTATCTGACAGCCCTCTTTCTTCGGTGCAGTCAAGGTCTGTTTGGGTGGGATGGAATCTGCCTCGTGAGTTCTATTCCCATCTCTGCTTCTGATTTCTCATGTTCACAGCCCATGTGCCTCAGCTTATTCATTTGTAAAATGGGTATAATACAATCTGCCTATCCCAACAAGGGGTTTTAGAAATTTCCTAATTGATGTTTGTAAAGTGCTTTGAGATTTCTGGGTGACAGGTTTATTTTAGAGAAGAGGTGATGATTACTTGCTGTGATTCACGATATTATAAATCAAAACTGTCCAAAGGAAAGTGGCCTCTTTAAAATTTAACCCAATGAGCATGAAAACAGTTCCACAGTTCTCTGTTGGGTTATTCAAGTTACTGAGAAAGCATATGGCAAAGGGTATGGGCATAATAGCTTGATGATCAGTTGACAAGAAATGTCCTTTCCTGTGCTCACTTGCTTGACACCCCATGGCCAAATTGTCTTGTTGACAATTTTCCATAACTGTGACAAGAGCATTCACATGATACAAGAGAAACAGCAGCAAATTCCAGCACTGCAGCAAATGATAACTTGACATTAACTCTCCAAATGGTCACTGCCTGAAAAGAACATATATCCTGGATTCCTCTCAAGTTATTATTAAAGTCAGATAATAGTCTTTAATGATGCTATAAAAAGCATTATGCTTAAAAAATGCTTAGAGAACCCCCAAGAATAAAATACCTTTTCAGTATTGTGTATTAAAAAGAGCTTATCAGCTCACACTTACACAGATCCTGTGCTGACTAAAAAAAGAAAGCACAAAAGTTATTTGTCAGATGTACTTAGAACCTCTTCTCTTTGATTTCCTTGGAATGTGTCAGAATGATTCCTTTTTATGTAAACTTTCAAGTGTCTACGAAACAATGCATTTGCAGAATGTGAGAGAAATAATACATCACCAAGCTATAATCTCCACATATTTCATTTACACACGGGATTTCTGAATTGGTTCTTTAACTGGAGAATGGTCCATCAGAATCAGTAAATTGAGATCCCAGGAGCTAACAGAGTTTGTCAAATCCTCTCCACCACAGCTAATCCTGTGACAGCCATGTGCTTCATAAAGCTGCAGATGTCTGCATCTGGACAAAACTTGACAAAGTGTTCTAACGTACCAGGCCTCAGGAATTAATAGAGGTAGACAGTCTCCAGAAAGTTAGAAAAAAAAGTGTAAAATATCACCAAAAAAGTAAGGGACAAAAAATGTCATGCCTAAATCTCAAGGCACAAAAAACAATGGTCAAGTGTTTTCAAAACAATAAAGGTAACAGAAACATTTTAGAAGTTGGTCTACATACATAAATTTAGCTAGAGAATCATTAAATAGTTGACAAAGGAGCTGTGATAAAAGATAAAGGACACAGTGTCTGACGAAGCAAAGGGGGAAATACAGCCTGTCCCATAGTCCCACATTTTCAGCTATGTGTGCTATGGTTACAGTTATAGACAATAGATACTGTGTCTGTATACAGGAAAACAAACAATAGGTCTTTTTCAGAAGCTATCTGTAGGAAGAACATACAAATTAGTCAACAACAGAGCTGGAATAACTCTGTGCATTCTTTCTGAGGATGATACTTCAGAGTTTAGTAGAAAGAATGGTTTTGTTCTTTTTTCCCAGTGTTCTTTCTTTCTTTCATTCCAGTTCGATGTGGAATTTTTCTGAGCTTGCACCTGGTCTGACCCATAGACAGCTGGGTTTTGAGGATCACCATTATGTTATTCACTCCAACCTCCACTCATTCTTCAGACAGCTGCAACCACTGTGCTCACTGTGATTAGGAAGGCAAGCTTCTGACCTCTATTGCCAGTGTCAGTAGGAGATCAGACAGCACACGGCACTTGAAGTAATACATTGTTTTACCAGTCAAAGAAATGAAGGAGTCGTAGTTGCACCTTAGCTTAGGAGCCCCATCCTACAGTTTTATTGCCAAGCCCCTGGCCTCATCATCTACATTTACAGGCCATCTAACTGAGCCTAAATGAGTCTATATTATGTATTGGCCTTTTCTGAAAACTCTAAAAGTGCAAGTGAAGTTAAAAGATAATGTTCACCCAGGACCATACAAGACAATAAATTACTTTTGTGGGTTTTTAAAAGTTAAAGCATTTGGTATCTACAGAAACTATTGTGAGTAAACTCCAGCATAATGAACGTTATTCCTGTTCTAAAAGACAAAAATATTCAACACGCTATAAGAAAAAACAGAAAAGAATCGGAAACAATGTTTTTCCTGCCTTGTGAGGGCCTGAAAGTTCTGCTGCTTTCTAGGGCTTTCCATTCTAGGGAACCAGGCTTAAAAAAAAGTCTGCTCCGGGCAGGTTAAGACAGAAAAACTATTGCTTCCCACTGGGGCTAAAACGCAGGGATAGATGAACTGTTGTAGTTAAAATAAGAACCAACCTGAACACTTGCCAAAGTTTGAGGCAAACTCAGAATTGATCTCTTTTGAGATCTAAAGAAGTTTTATTACCTTTTGTCATGTTTTATTACCTTTTGTCATGCAGTTTTTACCTATCTGGAAGCAGAATGTTACCTAAATCTTGTGAAAGACCCCTTTTTCAAGATTCCCAGCCTAGTTCTGGAGGTTCTAGGAATTCATGTAAACTGTGAATAAGAATTCCGATTTTGAAATAGATTATTCAAACCAAAAGTGAGCTTGGAAACTTTTGAACCTCACCATCACAGGTAAAATGTAAGTCATCTTAAGGGAATGGATATGGGTCACTTGATTAAGAACTTCATGTTCTTTGGGAGAAGATGTTTGATTTTTTGGCTGTGAATGACTAAAATCCTCTTATAGTGCAAGAATTTAATTTCAATGTGACTACAATGAAAACTTTATTATTTATAGATAAACTTTAGACCATTCTAAAACTGTAACTACTATGGAGGGCTGGTGGACACAAAATGTGCATTATGCAGTTTTCATCCACGTTCTTCACCGAGAACATATAAATGGATAAAATTACAGGGTTGAGTGCCTTTAAAACAGAGGTGTTCAGTTACTGAAAGAAATGAGAGCTACAATTAGTTTATTTGCAGAAAATTATAGTGTTGATTTGGCAGCAAAAGTTTGCAAAAATGTTAAAATGTTTTCTCCCATTCATAATTTGTGGAAAATTCTCCTTTTATTTCATTTTATTTATTTATTTAAATTTTGGACTTTTAAACAACTCCATACCAAACAGGTGCCCCTCCAAAACTCGGAGCAACTTTAACAGACATTTAAAACCACACTAGTACAGAAATTAAAACAAAATAATTGAAAACAGCAACATTTCTCCTTCCCCTCACTCTACAAACCTAATCTAATCATCAGCCAACAGAACAATATGGCTAAAATCCACACAGCCACCACACATTCTCACCAGTGGAGCTCCCACTCTCAGTTTCCTCTATCCCTTCACAAATTGGCAGAGCATCTGCACTTAAACATCCACAGCTGGCCTGGGTCAGCTGACTTGGGCTCCCAGGTCTCAGGCTGCGGGGCTGCCAAATTGCAGTGCAGATGTTTGGACTCAGGCTGCAGCCCAAGCTCTAAGATCCCATAAAGGTCTCTTTCCCGGGTGTGGAATAGGTCTCTCACTTGATATATAATTATAACTAAGAATTGTTTATGTTAAATATATAATGCTGCAGTAGAAATCTCAAGCTTTCCATTTTGGGGGGCAGGTGGATGGACAAGGAGGAAAAGCAGTGGTTGGGAGGAAATGATTTTGGACTGATATGTTTTGGGATGCCTATTTTCTCCACACTAACCTCTCAATCTACCTTTCATCCTATGAATATTCTTCCTTTGAGGCTCCCCACTCTTTCCAAACTACTACTATATTTGGACACAACTATGTCTGCTGGGCCACTGTGCTGCTGGAAGATGCTTCCTCATTCACTGATGTTTAACATAGCACTGAAAGAGATTATGTGATCTGACATGTGAAAATGCTTCCTCCCTTGTGGAAGGATGGTAGAAGTGGTCCTTAATAAAATAAGGAGGGAAAGAAAGTGGTGTAGGAAGCCTGTAGGCTAGTGGAAGAAGGAGTGAAAAAGGCTCTGCTAGATGGTTGGCTGATTCTACTAAAACTGGGACAAAACCCTACCTTCGATATAACCAAACGAGGCACCAGAATTATGTTGCTCAACTGTGTTAATCAAGTAAATCAGGACATCTAGTCTTCCTGTCCAAGGTATACTGAAAAGTAGCTTAATCATTCTGGAAGGGACTACATTTCCTTCAGTAAAGCTGCTATGATTTTCTTTCTTCATCCCACCAGGAATTCTCACTTCCTTAAAAAAGCCCTTTCATCAAATCTTAACTTCTGTCCCTCATGGCCATTCTTCTTCCTATTATTAATTTTTAGAGCTGCTGAGCACACCCAACTTCAGCTGAAGTTAGTGATATATCTGGTTGCACAACCCCTGAGAAAATGAGAGTTCAAATGTGTTATCTATCTTCAGAACATTCCCAGAACCTCCTGACATAACAAGGAATGAGACTGGAGGGCAAATGCCAGAGAAATTACTTTGTATTTACAGAGTTGTAACTGATAGCAGAATTTGGCCTGGCAAGGGGGGAATTTGACATTGCAGAGCACTATCACTAGGCTACCAAGCTAGCTGCAGTTAATCTCTTCTAAATGATAATCAGTATACTGTCTTTTAAACCACTAAATATATTTTTGTTTAGCAGTGGATGCAACAGAGGATCCATTCATGCTGATCGGTTAAATGCTGGCTATGAGCTTGTCTTTTAAAACTCATTTCCATTCATTTATTTTAAAAAGTCACATGGAGATGGATTATATGGAGCACAAATGTAACGTTTTCTTGTAAAAAGATTAACGTATAATTATGCAATCCAATGTGAAAGCTAGAAGAGAAAAACACTCTGAACTGAAAGGGTGCCAGAACAGAAATTCTGGTTGCGATATGCAATGTTTAAAACACTGCATAGCAAATGACCAATGCATAAAATATCTGAATGAATTAACCTTTTTGTTCCTGTTAAAAAATTGCATTAATAAACTTATAGTCACTGATGTATGTTTTTCTTTGCTCCATAGTTTTTACAGTTCTCCACCATACAAGCTGTTTTTACATACAAAACAAATGTCCATTTATGGATTCACATCACATAAAACAGTATGGAGTAATTACCCACTATATTATATTCCCCACAAAATTAACCTGCTGTCAATTCATCTCGTGGCTTTACCTATGCCAAAAATCATACAAGAGGAAGAATTCAGTCATATAGCTAATATTTGTTTTGATTAAACAGGGATAAAATACTACAATTATAATTCTTTAATTTAAGCATCTCTGGTAAACCTTTTGGATACTTTTCAGCCATCAGTTACAACCTACCCATCTCAGTTTTTTGTATAATTTCCTCTCATTTAAATTACATTAAAGTAGTTCCCAATTATAGAAGACTGGGATAGAAATCCTGCAGAGGGAAAAACAAAACAAAATAACCCAATGCAATTCCTGATCAGATAAGATAATTAAATTAATTTATTTCCATCTTTTAAAAGAGAAAAACACCTGAGGAGAAAAGAGCGACAGATGAGCCTGACTATGGGTACCTTTATCCCGTGCTTAATTTGTGCCAGGGCTTGCCAGGCTGAGCCCCGGCACCTCCAGGGTTGGTAGTTCATAGCCTGGCACCTCTGGGCTTGCTGCATCAGTTATGAAAGTAAAAAAATGGCTTGAGCCCTGGCACCTGATTTCATAAACCCCAACAACCTCTCTCATTACAAATGAAGCACTGCCTTTGTCATTAATATTATCATCTTACTATTCTCCCAGTCATGCTGTCATCCCGAAGGATCTCATCCGCAGTGTGCTTTTTAAACTTTATGAGAATAACTTCACCCTGCGCTATGGGAGAGACATTTTTAAGAGAAACCCAAAAGGTTGTTTAACGGAGCACATTGCGCAGCATTTTAGAATATGAGGTGAAAAATACTGTATCTAACTGAACTGCAGGAGGAATTAAGGTGGGCTGATGTAATGGCAAGGAGTGTGTCTGGTGATCAGAGCACCGGACTGTGAGTTCTGCTCTTGGCTCTGTCGATGATGATGTATTTACCTCTGTGTGTCTCAGTTTCTCCCTCTAGATAACAATAATCATCACACAGGTGCTGAGGAATTAATGTTCATAAAGTCACTTTGAAATCCATAAATGAGAAATGCTATTATGAGTAACAAGGATTATTAAAGGTATGTCTACACTGACAGTGGCAAAGTCGCTGTCGTCAGATTGACTTATCTGGAGCGACTGAGTGGTCAGTATACTCGCTCAATCGATCAGGAAGTGGACGAAGTAAATCCACCCCCTCAAGTAGCGTAGTGCTGCGTCAATGGGAATGCAATTCCTGTCAGCGCAGAGCAGTGAAGACAGCGCACAGAAGGGAAGCACAGCAGTCGACGGGAGTTACGCAAGCTACTCTGCATAGCTTGTGTAACTCCCGTCGACTGCCGCCGAAGCTCCCGGTAAGTGTAGACCAGGGCTAATATTAGAATTCTCAAAATTAAAATTTGGCTAGGAAACCAGGGTTAACACTTTCCACTCCTTCAAAAGTGCAACTTGTGACAAGTGGAATCCTGTGACAATTGCGGCCTTTGTTTTGTGTCTCATAAGAAAGTGGGCACTTCCAAAAGCGCAGTGCTTAAAAATGACCCTGATTTATGGGTTCAGTATGGATTTAGAGTGAAGAGAGTTACCACCTGAATGGCCAGCAATCGTTCTTCTAGCACCCTGGCTTTCCTTGGAGGTCTCTCATCCAAGTACAAAACAGGCCTAATCCTGCTAATGCTCCTGTCTTGCAAGGTGCTGACCACTCTCAACTTCCATAGAATTCAATAGGGTTTGAAGAGCTAAGCACATTGTAAAACTGGGTCCTTAGAGAGTAAGCTGTAGGCTTGAACTTAAAGAGGGAATCAGAAGGCTAGTACACGTAAAATTGGTCATATAAATTGACCCATGTTGTACCTCTTATTTTAAAGATTCCAATTAATTTTTAAAATTAAATATTTAATTCGGAGAGCAGTTTTAAAAACAAACATCTGACTTTATGTATGTCACTGTAAAAAAATAATAAGTTAAATATGTGTCATAGATTAATCTTATGCATAGGAGGAGCTCTCTGTAAATATCCTCAAGGCTACCTCATTGCCCTCCTTCAAATCCCTACTTACAACCATTCTCTCCTTTGATAGACTATAACCACCTTAGCATTTGTTAGATGATTTGCTATAACCACTGTTTGCCATGCTGACCAAAGTCATATCTTTGTTTCCTGTGTTCCTCTCCTTCCACCTCTTTGCAGTTTTACACATAGACTATAAGATACTTGGGGCAAGGACTTTCTCTTTGTTATATGTTTGTACAGAGCCTAACACAATGGGGCCCTAGCACCCCAGGGACTCAACTATGGAAGGACACTCCTTTACTTCGGGGCATCAGGATCCATGAGGCATCCCCTATCCCTCAGCCATGTGGGCTTTACAAAAGAACCTGCAGGGAGCAGCCAACCAGACTGAAACAAGGGGAGCAGTTGCAGAAGCAGCTTAAACAGGGACAGCTGGATGATGTCATCAGAGTATTTTCTACAGTTTTCACTGGATTTCTCTGCCCTGTATTGACTAGCTGTTTGTGCCAACCCCTCCTGATCCCTGTCTTAAAGCCTCTTCACATCAGCATCATTCCACAGCTGCCCTCATATTCTCCTCCTTCTTTCCCTACCTCTTTTCCCATGTCGCCTCTCCCTTTGCCTTCTATTTATCTTATCTCTTTTTAACTAAATCTCACACCAGCATTTTTAAGTTGAACGTGAGGCCTTGCAAGTTCAGAGTTGCCAAAGATCTCTGGGCCACTGATGTTAATTTTTTAAATAAATCCTGGGGTACTGGGGAAGTTCCAGAATCCTGGAAGAGTGCTGTGTGACAGAGAGCCAGGACCTAGAGTTGACACAGCACTTTGGTTATTAAGGCACAGGCACTAGCAGTTCCCCCTGGAATGGATTTAATGGGCAGATGAGTGCTCAATGGCTTACTTAGGCAAGAGGCGGAGGAGCTAATGAGAACAATCAACTGATCAGCTGGAAACAGTTAAAGGAGAGGAAGGAAGTGGAAGGGGGAGGAGGTTGGCAGGGGCCAGCAAACACAGGAGTTCAGGATGAGATCTTTCCTTCTCCCTCCCCCAATAGTGGGTTAAGAGGAAAGACTATTGTCCACTTGTATGTCGCTGCACAAGCCTGTACTGATGAACTGGTGAAGGGGACCCAATAAATAACACACTGGTGCTTACAAATGAGAAAGCATCCAGGGTGTTAGTGGTGGTTCAAAGGGCATAGAAGATAGCCCTGTCACATGCTAATATTGTGCCAGTACTCAAAAAGGCAAACAGGATGATCCAGAGTAACTACAGGCCAGTTAGCCTTACATGAAGTGTTTCTATTGAGATTCCTCAAGGATGGGTAGTAAGTCTAACTCCATTTAACATTTTCATCAATGACCTGGAAGTAAATATAAAATCACTGCTGATAAACATTTTCAGATGACACAAAGATTAGTAGAGTGGCAATCAATGATGGAGATAGGGTAGTAATATAGCATGATCTGGATCACCTGGTAAACTAGGTCCATGCAAACAAAATATGTTTTAATACAGCCAATTACAAAATTATACATCTAAGATCAGAAATACAAGCCCTAACTACAGAATAGGGAATTGTATCTTGGAAAGCAGTGACTATGGTCGTGTCTATATGGAGAGTTAGTGTGCAGTAAACTCAGGTGTAAATCTACAGCACACGAGCCTGC
This sequence comes from Mesoclemmys tuberculata, assembly GCA_007922155.1. Lineage (NCBI taxonomy): Eukaryota > Metazoa > Chordata > Testudines > Chelidae > Mesoclemmys > Mesoclemmys tuberculata. The sequence continues at coordinate 18,400,606 of ML675604.1, forward strand.
CACACACCAACTGGCCACGTGGACCCTGCTATCACTCACTAAAAGTTCCTACTCCCATTTCAGATCAAAACCCACTAAGAAACTTTTAGTGGGTGGTAGCAGGGTCCACGTGGCCAGTTAGTGCAAAGCAGTCTAATGTGCTGTAGGTTTACACTCCAGCACTAACTGTCCACATAGACACACCCTCTGAAAAGGAGATAGTAGTCACAGCGGACAAGCAACTGAACATGAGCTTCCACTATGCTGCAGTAAAATGGGCTAATATGATTCCTTGACTCTATAAACAGGAGTGTAATGAACAGATATAGGGAGGTGATTTTCTCTCTCTATTGGGAGATCAATATTAGCAAGACCAATATTGAAATGTCTAGTTTGAATATTGAAATGTCTGTGTTCAGTTCTGGTGCTCACATTTTAAAAGGATGTTGAAAATTTGAAGAGGGTATGGAAAAGAGTCACAATAATGTTTTGAAGCTTGGGAATGCCTTATAGTGAAAGATTAAAAGAGCTTATCAAAAAGATGATTAAGAGGTGACTTGATTACAGTGTATAAGTGCCTTCATGGGGAGAAAATACTGCATATTAATGGCCTCTTTAATGTAGTGGAGGAAGGTATTACAAGAACCAGTAACTGGATGCTGGAGCCAGCCTTATTTAAAATACAAATTAGGCACAAATTTTTAACAGTGACTGTGATTAGCCACTGGAACAAACTATCAAGTTTCTAAATCTTCTAACACTTAAAGAGAATCTAAATCCCTTGAAGTCTACAGATCAGGACTGGATGCCTTTCTTGAAGATATGCTTTAGCCAAACACAAGTTACACTTTAGTCAAATACAAAATACTATGCTCAATACAAGGATTTCGGGGTGAAATTTAATGGCCTATGATACAAGAGGTCAGACTAGATGATCTAGTGGTTTCTTCTGGCTTTAAAATCTATTAAATTACTTGGTCTTTATACAGTGCCTAGTACAATGGGGCCCCATTCTCAATTGGTCCATAGACACTGCCATAATAAACATAAAATAAATAATAGGTGCTTCTGTAATACAAATACTAAATAATTTTAAAAAGTGTTGTGTTCTTTTGTTTTATAGAGATGTTATGTTCAAATGAAGAGACTGAGGACTGCAAGACAAATGACATTGGATTTATTCCCAGTTCCACCTTTATCTTTGACCTTGGGCAAGTCACTAAAATATTTCTGCACCTCAGTTTCCTCATCTGTAAAATCTGTGAGATCTATAGAAGAAAACTGCATTGTCCTCATCATTATTTACCATTCTGCAGCAGAGAATGAGGGAAACTGATAAAACGGTCTGAGGTGCAGAACATCACCAGTCAATACTGTCAATGCATAGATTCAAGAGAGGAAAGGGCCAGGTAACAAAGCTGTACCAATTTATACTAGTTGAGAAGTGTGTCCATTTGTTTGTTCCAAGAAGTAAAATGAAGGGTAAGGTTTAAAAGGCCATTCAATTTGACTAGGTCATTACAAATAAATGAACAAATTTAATGTAAAAAGTGAACTGTCTAGAAGAGTTCTAGAGAGCTGAGTATCAACAATAATTAAGAATTACCCAAATCTCCCTGTCAGAAAGGATGTATTCCTAGGTTTACCGGGTTTTACTAGCCTCCTCATTTAAAATAATTCTTATAGTTACATCTGGAAAAAATTCCATGTTAACTCATCACCGCTGCTGGATCATGAACACGTCTTGGCATCATATTTAATGGAATATCCAAGCAAACTAAAAAATAATATTTCTGGCTGTTCAGCACTCTACATCCTCTTGCAGCATTACATGGCCTATTTACAAAAGGAACACTCTGGACACTTAACATTTATTTAATAGTCTCAAGTGTAAAATGAAAATTCTTTGTTACTTTATAGTCCATTATCTATTTGTCAAAATAATCTTTCCAAGGAGTTAGACACATTATTATTATGGAGGTACTGATGTGACTCCATCAGTAAGACTGTCTTGAAAAATGCAGTTAAAGTGCGTTCTATTAATTTTTACAGGTACAACAAAAATATTTCCTTCCCAAATTCACAACTCTTATTAAAGACTGAATATTTGTGAAAGATGTAAGTGATTCAATTTCATTTACTCTAAGACACAGGACAACTTTCATTTACCATAAGGCACAGGACAAATGACTCAGCCAGGATTCACAGGGACTAAGACAAGATGTCAAACACCTGCAGTCCCACCACCAATGGCTGCCTCTTGCAACATATCTTGAAGTTCTATATCATCCTGTCAGAGGGTTCATCTGCCCCTTGTTTCTGTCCTCACCAGTGCAAAGTGCAATATTAAAGGAACAGCATAGTATATATGGACAGGATTAAGATTGCTATATTAATTTGGATTTCTTATTCATATTTATGTATGAGGATGTAATGATTGAAGTGTGAAAGAGCTAGTGATTGCTAATTTTGTGTAAGAACCTTAGCTCAGGATGTCCTGTATTTTTAGTGTTTAGAAATTAGTATCAGCCACCTCAAACTCCATGTTAGTAATTTTTTTGTATATATTGGAATATACAAGAAATTAGAATGCTAAATCTGGACATGGGTTATATCTTTTGTTTATTGTTTGTGGCTAATTTAAAAGGATGGAGTGAAGGTTCTATTTTCAAATGACTGAAGTTCGATAATAATATAATAAAACATTGTTATAGCAAAGTCTTACACAGTGAAATTTCTGGCAAAGTCTGATTCACATTCACTTGGTTCCAAAACAGCAAAAACAATGTTAAAAAGAATTAAACTCCCATTATGTTGAAGAATCACTAGAGCCCACAGGACTTGTGATATTTTAATTTAAAACTAAGTCATTGTCATCTATTATGTGCTGATTTAAGAAAACAAAATTGAAATGTTTCATAACTAAATCAATAAGGAAGAATATGTAATTCCAGCCACTTATATTTTGAGTATGCATCTATAAATTCTATAAATGTGTGGATATTACAGCAGTTAAGCCAAAGAGGTGACTTTCTTGTTTTTGACATATGGAATCTTGTGATTAAATGAAATTTAGATGTGACATAGCATTTTTTTCAATGTAGTTTCTCTGGTAGATTCTCCTGAATGGCCAGGAAGCCCTATAGGCATATTTGCTAACACTCATCTTTTAAGCAAGCAACTCAGCAAGTTGAATGGGCTTATTAGCTTCTGAATATCTGCTGGACAAATCTCAGATTCCCCACTCATATAAATACGCATTTTCTCAATGTCAGTAGAATTGCATACACCAAAGCATCAGTTCAGTAACCATCTCTCTCATACAGCCCAATTTTCCAAATGGCAAATGAACAACTTAACCCAGGTATAAAACAAAGTAAATCAGTTATGTAACATGTCAGGGTTTTCATTCCTATTTGTCCCATTTATAGGCCCTGGTGAAAAATAAAGATAATCTTATGGAAAAAGACAGTAAACTTGTTCAGTAGCCACATGATAACTTGTTTCACATGCTAGTAAATATTTTTTTCTTGACCATCCACACATTTTTGTTCTCGAAAAACAAAGAAAAAAAAAAAGACAAAATAACTGCAATTGAGCAGAATGCTGGTTCTATTAAATCCATAGCAAAACTCCAGCTGATTTCAATGGAATCAAGTTTTGGCTCAGAAGGATCTGGCGTGGAATCATAGAATCCTAGGATTGGAAGGGACCTCAGGAGGTCCTCTAGTCCAAACCTCTGCTCAAAGCATGACTGAACTCAATTAAATCATCCCAGCCAGGGCTTTATCAAGTCAGGCCCTAAAGACCTCTAAGGATGAAGATTCCACCACCTCCCTAGGTAACCCATTCCAGTGCTTTACCACTTTCCTAGTGAAAAAGTTTTTCCTAATATCCAATCTGGACCGCTCCCACTGCAATTTGAAAACATTGTTCCTTGTGCTGTCATCTGCCACCACTGAGAACAGCCTAGTTCCATCCTACCTGGAACTCCCTTTCAGGTAGCTGAAGGCCACTGTCAAATCCCTCTGCACTCTTCTCTTCTACAGTCTAAACAAGCCTAGTTTTCTCAGTCTCTCCTCATAAGACATGTGCTCCAGCTGCCTAATAATTTCCGTTGTCCTCTGCCGGACTTTCTCCAATTTGTCCACATCCTTCCTGTAGTGGGGGGCCCAAAATTGAACAAAGTACTCCAAATGTGGCCTCACCAGTGCTGAATAGAGGGGGATAATGGCTTCCCTTGATCTGCTAGCAATGCTCTTACTAATGCAGCCCAATATGCCGTTAGCCTTCTTGGCAATAAGGGGACACTGTTGACTCATATGCAGCTTCTTGTCCGCTGTAACTCCCAGGACCTTTTCTGCAGAACTGCTGCCTAGCCAGTTGGTCCCTAGTCTGTAGCCATGCATAGGATTCCTCCATCCTAAGTGCAGGACTCTGCACTTGTCCTTGTTGAACCTCATCAGATTTCTTTTGACCCAATCCTCCAATTTGTCTAGGTCACTCTGTATCCTATCCCTACCCTCAAGCATAACTACCACTTCCCCAGTTTAGTGTCATCTGTAAACTTGCTGGGGTGCAATCCACTCCATCCTCCAGATCATTAATGGAGATGTTGAACAAAACCAGCCACAGGACCGACCCTGGGGCACTCTGCTTGTTACCGGCTGCCAACCAGACATAGAGCCGTTGATCACTAGCCGTTGAGCCTGATGATCTAGCCAGCTTTCTATCCACCTTATATTCCATTCATACAACCCATAATTCATTAACTTGCTGTCAAGAATACTGCAGGAGACTGTAACAAAGCTTTGTTAAAGTCAACATATATCATGTCCATTGTTTTCCCTATATCCATAGAGCCAGTCGTTTCACCATAGAAGGCAATCAGGTTGATCAGGCATGACTTGCCCAGGCCTGGCATGACTTGACTTCAGTGAAGTCAATAGCAAAAATTCCATTGATTTCAAAGGAACCAGGATTTCACACCTAATGTATAAGAGAAACATAGGAATAAAGACACAAAATTTTAAATTAAAGGCAGATGAGCTGATATTACTGAGAAAAGAAAAGGGACAGAACCATACACAGAACAATTCAAAACTGAAATAATTGATTATTTTTAGATTCTGAAATACTGTCAAGTTGATCATGCCTCCAGATACCTATATTTCTGGCTATCATGATATAATTTCTCAATAATTTGCCGAATATAATATTCTTGTGTAAGCTGCACCTCCCTCAGGTCCATCTAAAATTTTAGAAGGCACATCTTGGTTATCTATCACTAACTGGAGCTGCCAACACAGATCTCTGCTCTTGGGACCAGATCTTTTCCTCAGGAGAGGGGACGCACCATGTGCATGTCTCATTCATTTTGTGTGAAACAGGGACTTAATTGTCTCTGCCACCTCCCCTTACCTGAATCTCATCGAGTGTTTCTGTGGGTGCATGCGCCATGACATCCAGTCATCAAGTGCTAGGGAATGTGGATAAAATTTATTTGGTAACTCTCCAGTAACATAGTACTGAATTGCTACTGGGGACCCCATCCCAGCATAATAAGCTTTCTGAAAACGGTTTGCCTGTGGGATTGGTTTATTCTCCATAAAAATGCAGTGCTGCATTAGGGATGAGTATAGACCAGTGGTTCTCAAACTTTTTAAATGGAGCCCCCCTGTGGACTTTTGACTTACAATCGTGCCCCCGCTTCCCTTGAATCGCACCCCCCTTTCTCCCTTCTGAAAGGCAGGATCCTTTCAGAAAAAAACAGGGTGGCGCTTCCTGCTCTGTACACCCTGTTTTTTTCCTGAAAGGGTGGGGGTTTGGGGAAATAAGAGGTACAATTGTTGGGGGGGCACTTCCCATGGTGTAGGCCCTAACAATCATGTCCCTCTTTCCCCAGCCCCCAGCCCCTTTCAGGAAAAAACAGGGCCTACAGCACAGGAAGTGGGGAGCGTGGCAGCAGCAACGTGGGGAGCAGCGAACACCATCAGTGGTGCAGGAAGCGGGGGTGGGGGCAGGAGCTGTGCAGGGAGCGTGCTCGCCAGCAGGAGGTGGGCAGTAGTGGCTGCTTCTGTCTCTGGGGAGCATGGAGCTGGACCAGCTCTGTCCCCTGCTCTGCGCCACCCCATTATTCATCTCGCGACCCCCCTTTGAGAACCACTGGTATAAAACACTGTCTGGATTTTCAAAATGTTTATCTGCAATTTGGCTTCCTGGGAATTTGATAGTATGACTAAGTCCCCCGGGTGTGCAGCCAAACTAAGTTTCTCTATCATGATAATGGGGTAGTGCTGAGCAAAGAGAACTCCTCAAAGACGCTGAAAGGAAGTGTTCATCATGCTAGTACCTGAGAAAATTCTAACCACTCAGGTGAGCCTAAAGAGGGTGCATTTAGAATCTTGCAAAATGAGGAAACTAATTTGCACAATACTACTGGACTCAATATCCTGGAACACAAGTGAAATCACCAGCAAACCGACTGGTGACTCAGAAGTGCAGATGCTTCCTCCAATATAGCACACATTACTGTGGGAGAAATACAGGTGCTACTAAGAAATAGAGGACTGCCTTTATATAGCTGAGACTCTAGAACAGCTGAAGAGACTCTCTAACATCCTCTTCTGAGTCTAAGCAATAATGCTGCAAAGACAGAATAAGTTATATACATTACTGATTCAGTATAACTATTCATAGAATCATAGAATCCTAGAATATTAGAGTTGGAAGGGCCCTCAGGAGGTCATTTAGTCCAACCCCCTGCTCAAAGCAGGACTAACCTCAGATAAGCCAGGGCTTTGTCAAGCCACATCTTAAAAATCTCTAAAGATGGAGATTCCACCATTTCCCTAGGTAACCCATTCCAGTGCTTCATCACCTTCCTAGTGAAAAACTTTTTCCTAATGTCCAACCTAGACCTTCCCCACTGCAACTTGAGACTATTGCTCCTTCTTCTGTCATCTGCCACGATTGAGAACAGCCTAGATCCATCTTCCCTGGAATCTCCTTTCAGGTAGTTAAAGGCTGCTATCAAATCCCCCCTCAGTCTTCTCTTCTGCAGACTAAACAAGCCTAGTTTCCTCAGCCTCTCCTCATAAGTCTTGTGCTCCAGCCCCCTAATCATTTTTGTTGCCCTCCACTGGACTCTCTCCAACTTGTCCACATCCTTTTTGTAGTGGGAGGCCCAAAATTGGACACAATATTCTAAATGTGACCTCACCAATGCCAAATAGAGGGGAATAATCACTTCCCACGATCTGCTGGCAATACTCTTACTAATGCAGCCCAATATGCCATTAGCCTTCTTGGCAACCAGGGCACACTGTTTACTCATATCCAGCTTCTTTTCCATTGTAACCCCCAGTCCTTTTCTGCAGAACTGCTGCCTAGCTGTCAGTCCCCAGTCTGTATCTGTGCATGGGATTCTTCTGTCCTAAGTCCTCCAATTCGTCTAAGTCACTCTGTATCCTATCTACCACTCCCCCTAGCTTAGTGTCATCTGGAAACTTGCTGAGGATGCAATCTACCCCATCGTCCAGACATGTGTCTGTACTATCTTTTATTATGTATTATCCCTATTACTATAGCAATAATCTGTTGTGTTAGCTGCTGATAGAGTGGACTTCTGCACCCAATCTCTGATCTACCAGTTGTCCAGGTGTGAATATTGTTTACCTGGAGGCCAAGACAATAAACGTCATCTGCCATGAGGAACAGGGTTCATTACATTTTTTTTCTGTGAGAAAGTAAAATATCTAGCCTATACTATTTTAAACTGTCTAATGTGTATCCTATTATGGATCATAATGCCATCTAGATGAAATTATTATAAGATAGGTGCACAACTAGTTGAAAGACTGTGCTCAAAGAGTAATTATGAATGGTTCACTGTCAAACTGGGGGAATGTATTGATTTTGGTCCTACAGGGGTCTGTTCTGGGTCTAGTACTACTCAAGATTTTCATGAATGTCTTGGATAATGGAGTGGAGAGTATGCTTATAAAATCTGTGGATGACAACCAAGCTAGGAGGGGTTCCTAGCACTTTGGAGGACAGAATTAGAATTCAAAATGACCTTGATAAATTGGAGAATTGGTCTGAAATCAGTAAGATGAAATGCAGTAAAGACAAATGCAAAGTACTACGCTGACAAAGGAAAAATTAAATGCACAACTACAACATGGGGAATATGTTGCTAGGTGATAGTACTGCTGACAAAGATCTGGGGGCTATACTGGATCACAAATTGAATATGAGTTAATGTGATGCAGTTGCGAAAAAGGCTAATGTTATTCTGGGGTGTATTAACAGGAGTTTTGCTTGTAAGACATGGGAGGTAATTGTACATCTCTACTTGGTAACAGTGAAGACTCAGCTGGAGAACTGTTTCCAGTTCTGGATGCCACACTGTAAAAAAGATATGGACAAATTGGAGAAGAGGAGAGCAACTAAAAGGTTTAGAAAACCTCACCTATAAGGAAAATTTTTAAAAACTGGGCAAGTTTAGTTTTGAGAAAAGCAGACAAAAAGGTTATTTTATAGTAAAATAAATTTAGGCCACTATGTGTCTCTGTCTTTGACATATGCTGCCTGATTTTTATTTTTCACCACATTTACAAAGCTTTCTGTTTACGGGTCTCTTAGTTCTCAGAGAAACGGCCCTCTAACTTTGATCTGACAGAAGTTTATTACATTGCCACTGGTTTGATATTTCTCTTGCCTTCACTACAATTAGTGTCCTGTGTTTTAAGAGCAACTCCCCATTGAAGTCTGTTCTTTTCCTGTCACCTCCCAATTTGGAAATTCTGCTGGTAGGACACTACAGAGAGATGCATGAAAATAAACATGAAAATTTATGACTTATTTGCCTGGAACATGAAGGCAAACAGGGTCTGAGAGGTATTTCTTAAGGCAAGTGGTGGAGGAGCAAAATGTCTACACAGAAACTGACAATATAACTGTTGTAGAATCTGAATAGGAGTGTTTCTTGGGGGAGGGAAAATCATTTCACAGTTATTCTGATATAGCACTTGTATGTGAAATATTGCAAGCATGACATTTTTGGGTGTGAAATTTCAAACCAGAATTGGGTTTGGAAGCTAATATGCAAAAGAAAAACAGATTGCCTAAAATCACAGGACATATAACTATTGAAAATGAATTGACAAAGAGATATTCACTCTTTTTACCCATTTTACACAGCTCTATAAAAAATAGCTAATTCAACCACATGGAATTATTCCTAATATATTTTTGAATGTGTTCTTGATCAGCAAGTAGCAAGGTTATTATACATCATATACAATGATATTAGAAAAGGAATACATTCTCCATTTTGCACAATGGACCATGTTGGAATACTGGATTGCAACCAAATAAGTGAGAGTTGCAAAGCATGATTAAATCAGGCTGAATCTGTTTAAAAAAGGCAAAATGATAGAAACCTAGAGTTCAGTCATGTACTGATTTGCATCAGAAATGGGCAACAATTAACGTGTTGTCCAACTTTTCTCTCTAACATAGGATTGCTCATTTCTGAATGTAAATTATTAAGTTTTTGTTGTTTCTGGTTCCTGAAGATTTCACATTTACATAGGCTTTAAGGATACATTTAAATTTGTTCCTCCATTTCAGCAAATATACAGAAAATGAGTGACTAATACAAAAGTAAGAAGACAAGGTGCATCTTAAATAATCAAGCTTCACATCTGCTTCCTCTAATGCACAATGGCTATATGACCCTGGATTGTGGATTTATATATATCATTTTTACAGTACTATTGTCAGAATATACAGTATTTCTTGCTCTACTGATTATTTATGGGGTTTTCATTTTAGCTGTTCGTATTGCATTTATATGATTATTCCTTTGGTCATCATTATTTTAAGAATTACTGAACCTAATACGATTTTTTTTTTTTTTTTGGGAAACAATACGAAGAATGCAAACCTCAAATTCAGGCCATGGATTTTAGCAGGCATATATGTAAAAAAAGAAAAAATCAACAAGACTGATTTGTACATAGATCTTACAGTTTTTCCTAAATATTGTTATCTGCTGTAAATTTCAAATGCATAAATTTCAAACTAAAACCTATGGATGAAAAGCACTGAAAAAGCCAGATATTATTTTTAATCACTAATCCACACTTTACTGCTATTACAATCACAACATAAAAGTTACACTCAGGAGCACGCTGCAGACTAGGGAAACTAAGCACAGTAAGAAGTATTAATTACTCAGAAAAGAAAAAAACCTAAATTATGATAGTTAACATATGTGATCAAAGAAATCCCAGAATAAGAGGAAGGAGGGGACACCTTGGGGTTGTTTAAGCGGTATGGAGTAAATGGAGCTCTTCTACACCTAATCCTCCTCTGGCGTAAGGTCCTAGAGGGAATTTGTATCAGTAGCATAAATTAAAACTGCCCCTGTACAGTCCTAATTTATATTGAGGGAATGGTTGATTCTGAATCAGGGAGCTACAGCTGGCTCCTTACTGCCTCCCATCACTCACGTATCTGAGGTCTGCTCTGAAAGAGTAGAGAATCAAAGCCAATATGATCTGCAAATTTCTGTTAAAGAATTATTAAATTGTATTACTGAGCCAAGACAAAATTTAGATATCATAAATGATGATAATCTCAAGAGTAGCAATTACAGAGTACAAATCTTAGCTATAGAATAGTTATTATGGAGAAGGTAATTTTAAAAGTTGTAATTTTATACTATATATGCTGATTTAATCAACACATTTTTTGATTCTACACATCCCTTACACAGACTCTGATATATAAATGTCATCAGAGTTACAAATAAATGGCCTCACATACTTCCCGATCTGAAGAATTATAAGATTATGTGTGCACACACATTTTTTCAGATTATTTAAATAAACAAATACATTGTAAATATATGAGTACCAATCTTCTTTAGGAATATTTGTAGCATCTTATATAATTATTATTGAGATTTATTCCTCATACAGAAAAGACCAAGACCTTGCTGTCTGGATAAAAATGTATGTGACAATATTCTGTCTTCTTGTGTAAAACAGTAAATGATGTCATGATAAACAATCTCTGTTTCTCAAAGAGCAAACAGCACTTGGGAAATGGCTGAAGTTAAGCCAAGTATTGATGGCTGTCTATCTTTGTAGATCTCTCTATTTAGACGCTTATATCTATAAGAAGACTATGTGTAATTCAAAAAGGAATATTTTACAGTGACATGCCTTGTAAATGTATCCCCTTCCAGCACAGATGGCATAAAATGCTTAATGTTGTTTTCAGACTACATGTCATGCTGTGGGAAGATATGACTGGAATAAATACATTTTATTTTGCCTTGTGACATTTTTCCCTGTGATTTAATTATACAGAGAAGGGTACAAAAGAAAGCTTTAGTATTAAGTGGGTTCTATTATATGCTCATGAGGCAATTCAAATCTTTTGTCAAGCACATCTTTAGAAAATAAATTTTGTACACCACGTAAATAACATGGCATTTGGTTGCAGTCGATTTAGTTTATGTATTTTGCCCAAAGAAACAGGTGATTCAAAGTTTAATTTGACCCTTATCTACTTATTCTGAATAACTTGGCATAGTAAGCAATTCTTTGTATATCAATACACCAGTTAACAAAATAATTCTTTCATTGGCATAGAGATAAAAGGTTGATTCTAATATACTCTTACTGTTGTCTTTTGATGCAAAAACAAAGAAACAATCACAACAGTCAGAGATGCAAAAAGAAAAAAGGATAGATTCTGTGTCAGCTCTGTGCAGATGCAGAGGAATCCAGTACAATAACCTTTTACATGCAGTAGTTAAGTAATGGAACTGCTCAGATCCTTTTTTTCCTACTGCAGAACAAAGAGTCTGAGTTCATGTATCAGTGACTGTGAGGCATCAGTTTCCCATCAGAGACCAGCTCTTGGGGGGCCCACAGGCAAAACAATGCAAACTTTAATTAGAATATTTCCCTCTCCTCTCTTCCCACTCTGGAAATAAACAATATTTGTGTTGTTCTTGTTTACATGAGCAATAAAATGTTCAGATTCACTGTAGATACTGTACATAGTACAGTAACAGTGTTGTTCTAAATAATATATATGTCAGTGTAATTTAGGTTTTTAAAAATAAATGTAGAAATTGTTTGAACATTTGAAACTTCTTGAATCAGCCAACCACACATTTCTTGAGCAGCCTACGAATCAGATTCTACAATGTCTTTTCTGATTAATATTTTCAGTGAAATTATATTAAGTACAATCCCTTTTTAAAAACATTTAGCTTTTTATATTAGCCTGATTTTATTAAGCTTTTGAACTTTATACTAGCTAATCTGCAGTGGCAGAGCTATATTCCAGTAAGAAAAATGACATACCCCAAAATTCTCTCTTCAGGAGATTTGGTGTAGTACTTTGATAGAGTTTTCATCAATTCTATTTTGGTCCAACAGAAAAATAAAAATGTATATTCTATGCAATTACAGTTACTTTGTAGTCATGCAAGGATTCACACATTTTTTAAAATCTAGCTTTTTATCTGTCACTACACTCATTATTTACTCTAAGAAACAAAACGCATGGGAGAACTTAATGTCCAAGTTTGTTGCACAGCCTATTTATAAGTGGGTGTTATATTTTAGAACTGAAAAACAAAACTATTAATATTTTATTACTACTCTCTATTATGCCTGTAATATTCTGCAGGGAACAATCCTAGAATAGCAGGGGATGGACTAGATGACATAATAAGCCTTTTCCATTGCTAACTTTGCTGATTCTATAATTATTTTAAAATTATTGTCCCTGGAAACAATGCCATCATAACATTAAATTGTATCAATGTAATGACTTAAGTGAGGTTTTCATTTCGATACAGAAGTAGTGGCAATTACCAGAGCTGGTCAGAGTGACAGATAAAGTATATGAACTTATTGGCTGCCTTTTGCATGGACTGGAAGAGGCCAATGTGGGTGTCAGAGTCCAAAGAAGAGGAGATTATAGTAATCAAGATGGGGAATAAGGGCATGGATGGGAGCTTTTGCTGTTAGGACAGAAGAAAAGGTTGTATCTTATAAATATTATGGAGGAAGAAGAGGGAGAATTTGCACATGGTCTGATGTGAGATGCAAGATAAGGAAGGAGTCAATAATAACTTCTTGCTCAGCAGCAGCATTTATAAATAAGGTAGTAGGAAAGGTATATTCTGCAGTACTTAAAAAGAAATGAGGACCCAAAAGTTTCACCTAAAAGATATGAACTGTAACACTGTGCAGTTAATACAGAGGACTAAATTTGATCCATAACATTTCATTTTAAGCTCAACAAATTGGTTAAGCCATATACATGTATAATAACTACAAGCAAAGTCACGCGGCATCAATATTAGCTGTTGATACGATTAAGTAAAACATAATAGAGTTAGTGAAAAAATGATCCTGTCTCACAGCTGGGAAGTCAGAAATGGGGAAGAGGCACAGGTTAGCTGTAAGTGTCTTATCTAGCTTCGCAGTTCAAAGGGATAATCATTTTGTAACATCACTTCAAGGCAGGTCTCTGATTTCAGTTATATTTATTATCAAGCTTTTGGTATAAAAGAGGAATGATGTCCTTTTAACATCCATCAGTAGATAATATAATATATATATAAGAATGAAATAATAATGCAAACACAAATGAGTCCCTGAATTATTTCAGACATTTGCGGCATACAAAACTTCACGAGAAGCCAAACAAGTGTATTCTGGGTAGTGGTTTTACTATGTGGTAAAATAAATTTTCCTGAATTTTAAATATACCTGACAAAATATCTCAAGGTACAGAAAGGGCATTGGAATGAGAACATTGTTAGAATGTAATGACTCAGCCTTGAGATAGATGGATTTTCAATACTCGCAGTACTTCATCAACACAGCTTCCTGGTAATTAAGTTGGTAGTATCTTTGACAGAGCTTCCTGACTAATTTTACTTTGCTAGAATTGAGAGAACTTTGGAAACCATTAGTCCCTTCTACTATTTTAAATGGTCAGTCCCTATAGAACAAATAAATAGATCTAATGTTTATTCATTTACTCCGGTTTAGGGGCAAAATATTGTAAACAATAAATATTATAATTTTAAAGTAAAATTGCAATTGTTTAATTTGGCAAAAGTATTTAGCTTTATGACCAATATTTTCAAACTTGGGGGCCTAAATTTAGGGCCCTAAATCTCTGTTTCAACTCCTAAAAATTGTTGCCTGATTTTCAGAGCTAGTGACTTCACACAAATCTCACTGAAACAGTAGGAAGCAGACTACAGTATTTTTAGGTAGCTACCTATGGGTAAATTGTCAGAGTGCCCAGAGTAATCAGAGTGTGTCTGCACTCCAAGTGAAGGTGTGATTGTAGCACTGTAGGCATGCCCATGCTAGCTTTAATCACGATAGCAAAGGTAACAATAGTAGTGAAGACATGATGACAAGGCTTTAGCAAGGGCTAGCCATCCAACTATGTTTCCAAAGTCCATGACAAGCTTGTACTGGGATGGCTAGCCTGCAGTGAAGCCTGTGCCATCATGTCTTCACTGTTATTGTTACCAGTGCTAGCTAGATGTGGGGTGATAACCGGTGAAAATAGTGGCCAACTTTCCTTGTGAAAATGGTGACAATTCACTTTCCTCTTGGACCCAAACTTGCAAATGTTTAAGAAAATGTGTTTTTGCCATGAAAATTTTGTGAATTAACAACTTGGAACTTTGCCCTAGTTAGCAGCTCACAAATTGAATTTCAGTTATCTGGATTTAAACAATAAGTAACAAGATGCTTCGGACCTTGTATGTCACAAATTGTCACAACACAACCAAAGAGTACAATTATGGCACAACAATGCATTCCCTAAAATTCTTTATCGTTATCATGAATTGATCTTTGATAAAAAGAAAGATGATAAAAGCCACAATTCAAATTATATCAAATCTATATGAGGACAGAGACACAATACCATATATGTGTGATATCAGTAGGAAAAATTGCTTGGCTATGACTCACCATAAACTTGTCAGATCATTTGTGCTCATAAGCCATATTTAAATAATTTTACATTTAAAAAAACTATATCTAAGTAATTTTCAGGCTGTGTTTTAATATAAAAATCCCATGAAAATTAGATATTCTATCTTCGTTTTAAAAGAAAAAAGGGTCACAACCCCAGCAATTAACTACGAATGTCACATATTAAAATATTGGAAAAAGTGTTTGAGAAACATTTCTGCATATACATTTTATATATTTCTGTTCCTTGGTGTTTTATTACTAGGGACATTTTTTGAAAACAGAATTGTTTCTAAGTGTTCATCAGTTCCTGTTGTTTTTCCCCCCACCTGAAGTAATAAAGAGTGAAATGTGTTAATTTCATCTGCCTGTGTGAATGCTCAGATCTACAGAGTTTTGATGCCACCAACCTATCAAACCCATTGAGTTCTCCTTCTTAACTTGTTTCACCTTCTGATCCATTTCCCAAACCTCCTTTTCCACCCAATCTAAATCTTCATATACATGGACCCTCTTCTCTATCCTATCCCAAATTCTATCCATGATCTCCTTTCCCACTCCTGCTCTTTTTGCCGACATTTTAAAATGCAGCCTGGGGGTCTGGGAGCCTCTCTACTGAGCCCTATTTTGCTGCTCACTGAAAAATTGCTAGCACATTGAGGCTTTCACACTACTTTGCTCTAGAATGCATCAAGCTTCTCTGACACATTCCTTGTGCTAGCAAAGATTGGGGATGAGGCCTGGTATTGAAACACAATGGGGATTGGAAGAGAATCTACAGGGATTAGATTTGAGATAGGAGAGGAGGATTAATCTGGCAAATTTGAACAAAGTTTTGGTTCTGTGGATGGGTAGAGGTCCTGTCAGTTGTTATTTAGTCTGCAATAGAATACTCAATCTATATAATCCACAGTTTTTGACATCATAATCATTTACACAACAACTGTGATGTCACACAGTTTATGACTTTAGGAAGTGATTACATAGTAGGATTAGAAACAAGAATCCTGTTTTCATGGGACCTGCTGTTATCACTAAATAATGTTAATAATGGAAAAGAAATATAGAAAATGTCTGCTATAGGAGTTTGACTGTCCTGGATACATCAGTGTGTCAGTGAGGATTGGATATTAAATTTACATTTGAATTTCCTGATTTTGTTTGTTAGCCATAAAAGCCATTAAATAGATACCATGTTGTTATGTTTGTGCTAATTCATATTTAATTTAAAAAGAACACTGATTTTTTTATTGATGCAATTTCTTTAAAAGTGGTTGTAGCAGATTTACAGAAGCCATTTTCATTTTAAAAAACATTTTAGCTAATTTTGATGGGGAGGTTCTGAAATGAAAGAAGTGATTAGATTATATAATGGATTAATTCTTTCTAAAAATTATTTTACAAATCCAAGTTGTAAAATGTATTTACAAATCCAAAAGCACCTAGGATCTGATAAATTTATTTTTATTTAGTAATTGTTCAACTCACAAATGGTTAAACCACATTTCTTTTACATTTAGTAAAAGGAAATTGCTCTTCAAGGATGAATATTGGACAAATTTTCAAGGATTAAAATTGGCCAGAAGGAATCCCCGGAAACAGGTTTTATTATACTGGAAAAACAAATATATAGTTAATGTGATGGTATAATGCTAAAGTTACTTCTACAAATTTGCAAAACTATAGTGCATGATAATATCAAACCTGCAAATGTGGGGAAACCTTTGTTGCAAGTTTATCCTGAGCACTTATATGATTAGATTAGTTCAGAGTGAGCAGCAGAAAGAATATACTAGTCCTTGGAAAAATGAGTGGCGTTCTGGCTGCCATGTTATTAAAGTAGGCCACTACCAGTGAAAACATCAAATTTAAAAT
Source organism: Mesoclemmys tuberculata (assembly GCA_007922155.1). NCBI lineage: Eukaryota > Metazoa > Chordata > Testudines > Chelidae > Mesoclemmys > Mesoclemmys tuberculata. The sequence continues at coordinate 18,417,504 of ML675604.1, forward strand.
CCAGCATTGGCTCTAGATCTGTGTGTGATAGTTATCTGGTCTGCAGTAGAACTGCTATGATGAGCAACAAGTGGGGCAAGGAGAAGACAATTGGGATGAAAATACTGGAATAAAATGAAATATAAAAAAGATTCAGGAAAACTCAATCATAGCTTAAGGCTACTTGATGCTTTGCATGAACTTCATAGGCACACACATTCAATTTAGTGGAAATTTCAAATACAGTTTTCTCAAAAAATGATATATAAATTGTGGTCCATCTGACAGGTTAAGGGATGTGGAACCAGTTCTGACACTGACTCACTAGGTAACCTTGAGCAATTCACTCAACCTTATTCAACTGCAGTTTCCCCACCTTTAAAATGGAGATAATGATGCTCTCCCCCAGCTGTAAGACAGCTTTGAAGTCTACAGATGATGACTCATAAGTGCCAAACATGTTTATTAATTTCACTTTCAATATCCATCCAGACTAACATATTTCATATATAAAATAGAATGTGTATATACTGTATATCTTAAAAAAAGGAAATTATAAAAATGATCCAGTTTTTCTCAAACTACCACAAATTGGGTGGGGTGAAATTCTGATTCCATTGAAATCAATAAGTTTAGCCACTGTAATCACCAAATGGGCTATATGCCATCTGAGATATGCATGTGCTGCCCCTTACATCAGTGGGAGTGCCTCTATTAAGTACATGGCTCAAGGTGTCAAGATACTTCATTTCATACATTCATTCCCCCCGCATCTATTCTGATCAGGTAGAAACAGGATCCAAATCCCAATTTTAAAAATAAAAGTTCGATGAAATTAGCCCAAACATTCTCTTGCAGATACTATGAGTATCTAACTTTAAAAAATGGAAAGTTTCTACCCAACAAACAGTAATTTCTCTATATGGCTAATTTGTCCACACATACTGCAAACTGATTTCATTTTCCTTTATTGTCCTCTAAAGACCTCATCAAGATGTATAATTAGTGAAGTAGACTGAATAACACTGGCTCTGCCCTGAAGCAGCCAAGCAGAGTTCTTGGCTAGCCTTCTCTCCCACTGGAACTTAGTACTGTTAATGGGCCATGAGCAGTAGGAAGTATAACAAAGGATATGCTCTTTTAAAAATAGCTTGTGATCTTTGACTTGAAGCAACAGTTCTGGGGCTATCACCATCTGTACTGGAATACACATGAAAGTTGTTTTTTGTTCTTTTTTTGTTTTTGTTTTTTAAATCAAGCTACCAAGGTCAATTAATAATGGCTTTGGATGCCTGAAAAAATGCTACAAGCCTCTGAACAGATGGGTTTCTGTGACATTATTTCCTTTGTATGTATAGAACTCTTAATATCCACTTCAGTAGATATCACTAGAACTATCTGCTAAAATTTGAACTACCATTAGATAGAAGTTTATAAAAATATGACTTATAAAAATAAAAAAAACACAAAGGTAACATCAGAGATGCATATAAATTGGCTGGAATTTAGTCTACAGACAATATAATGGACATGAAGTTTTAAAAAATCCGTGTAAGATGCCAGTCTTGCTTTCCAGAATGTGGCATATCTTAACATTTTTTATTTTTTTAAAACGTCTCCTTTCTCACACATACAAAGGAGCTGATTTTCTTAAATGCACAGCTGATGTCAATAAACTGTCAATAGTTCTGATGACAAAGAGACCTGAAGAAGAGCTCTGTGTAAGCTTGAAAGTTTGTCTCTCTCATCAACAGAAGTTAGTCCAATAAAATATATTACCTTTCCCACCTTCTCTCTCTAATATCCTGGAACCAACATTTCTACAACACTGCAAACAATTTATGATAAAGAAATTCTTATCTAGTATTTATTTATCATATGTAAAGTATGTGTCAGATTATCTCCTGCATGGAGATGTGCTCAGAACAGAAGATGAGTGAGAGCTAACAGGGAGCTAGTCATAGCTCTCTGATTTTCTCCTTTATGCAACTTTATGCATATAATTTTCTCTCTCTTATGCAACCAGCCCAAACACAGGTTAGAACACCATAGGTAGGAGGGCCACAATGCACAAAAGGAGTTAGACACCTAAGTTCCTTTTTTAGTTGCCTAAGTCCCAGTTTTAGGCTCCACTGTGATGCACCAACTTTCCATTGAACCTTGTAGGTGCCTTAACTCACTCGGTGCCTACGTTTTTGCAATAAAATTTCCTTAGGCACGTGCCTTTCTGCCTCTGGGCATGCACTCTGGATTAAATAACAAAAGAGTCATTGGCTCATGAGTCTCCCACCTCCCAGCTGAGTCTTCTAACCAGCACACTATCCGGTCATTCTGATGCTTCTTTTCTCTCTCTTGCTCTCTCTCTGGACCAAATGACTCAGAGAGAGGAGGAGATAAAGAGAGCACAAGCACGAGAATGGCTTTATAGAGTGACTCTTAGGCTAGGTCTATACAGATGGTGGCAAATTCGCCGCTGTCAGATCAATTTCTCTGGATCGACTGAGCAGTCTGTGAAGACCTGCTCAGTTGATCCAGATATCGACCTACAAAAACCACCTCCGAAAGTGGCGCAGCACAGTATGGACAGCGCGCAGAACTGAAGTAGCGGAGTCAATGTGAGTTACATAAGCTTTTTACGTTGCTTGCGTGGCTCCTGTCAACTGCCACCGAATCTCTTATATTGCTTATTCAGAGTTCATCAGCTTCAGCAGGACAGACTGAGGGAGCCCCACAACACAATAGTCCATAGCTCAATGGCTAGATCACTCACCTGTGAGGTGGCAGATCCCTGTTTGAATCCCTTTGCCCCCTTTAGGAGAGTGGAGTTTTGAATTGGGGGTCTCCCACACGCCAGGTGACTATCCTAACCACTGGGCTAAAAGTTATGAAGGTGCGGGAGGTCCACTGCTGCTTGCTAACAGAATAGATACCTACTGCAGCTGAGAATCCCAAGCAGAGATAGGTGCCTCTCTGCAGCTCATAATTAGATTCCTATCTCTGAGACAGAGGTGATGCTTAGCATATACTCCTCTGGTCAGCAGCTCCCTGCCTACCTTGCTGGCTTTTGTGAACTGCAGTCTAAGGTGACTAGCTCTCCCCATTCATTTTATAAGAGCCCAGATGCCTAACTCAGACTTCATGACTTACTGAGATTTTTTAGGCACCTGAAAGTTATGTGTTGTAATGCTGAGCATCAGTAAGCCTAACTCCTTTTGTGCATTTAGGCCTAGGTTCTTTAACCTATTCCATCGAGCCACCATCTATAAGCAGCACTCCAGCCACGCCACTTTCCTCTCCAAGCAGTTTCCAATATACAATTTATGATGGGTCTGGAGGGGCATCACAGAAACTGTCTAAGTCATCTTTAAAACAGCTAAAACTGAGAATTCCCCTCCACCAGGACAGGAGATACACTACGCACACAAATACTCTGCAAAAGCGGCCATTTTTAGGATTTTCATTTTCCTGTCAGACAAGCATAGTGGTTCTGAGTGTGCTTAAGAGCTGTACTTAGAAGAATCAGATAGTAGGGTAAGGTATGAAGTTCAACCACTGACAAAAATGCCTCAAAAAATTCTAAGAAAACAGTATCTCCATAGAGTTACTCAATAATACCTCATGGCTTATCATGAGCACAATGTTCTTGCCAGCCGACCAATCTGCAGTGACCACTCCTTTCAATTCACTTAACATTATTGGATCATGAAAAGCAAAATACCATGTTTACTAGCCCTACTGGTAGTTAAGCAATGCTGTCCCGCAGTCCCAAAGTGTAGTGCACCCTGCAGAGACAGCTGATTACAGTGACAATTTTAGCCCCCGCTGCTCAACATCTGCAAAATGAAGTGTCAGAAATTGACAAGGCATGGGCTGGAACCAGACTGCCATTAGAATACACCACACACACAAAATTAATTTACTATAAAACCTTGTCTTAAGTTGAAAGGAACCACTATAATTCAGCTTTCAATGCTGTACTTGATTTTTGAATTTCAAATAAAGGAAAAGAAGAATTTTGAAAACTGGAAAATAAAAAAGCAGAAAAATGTAATTAATAATTATCCTGTACTCATTCTACATGGCACTCGTATACAACAAATCAGCAATTTACTAATCAATATTCAATTTTTTTATGTACAGATTTTCATTAGCTCTTAACTACTCATTCATTTTATTCATTTCTGGTTTTGATAGATCAACACTTGCAAAAAAGTAAAATAAAAAAGGGCTAAGCAAAACAAAAGTAAAAAAAAACCTTTGTTGAGAATGAGAAATATATACTATATAGCTTACTACTCTATGGAATAGTGTGTAACGTTTTCTCTCTGGTCACCCAGCCAGCAGAACCAGATTTTATACAGTGGCCTGAAGAGACATGAATTAAAGAAAAAAAATTTAAAAAAATTAATGTATTACTCTTTTCCAAAACAATGCTGGCATTTAAGGCCAACTAGAATAGGCCTTCAAATAAAATCTTTATTAAGTAAAATTCCAAAATATTTACAAAATCAAAGTGCTTGTAAAGCCATTGTAGAAACTGATGATTTTTTTCAGTTTTAATAAGGCTTTATAAAATAACTCCAAAAGGTACCTTTTCTTTAAGTTATGTCCTTTGAAATATAATATAGAAGAACGGAATTTAGTGGCTTTATCTTTTAGAAGAATCAACAAAAGTTCAAATTCACCAGATTACTGTTCAGTATAACTACAAATGTCCAGGATTGAACCAGCATATCAACAAAGGAAGTATTTTTAATTCAATGTTCCAATACAAAACATCTAAGTAAAACCTAACTCATACATTTCAATGTAAACTCATGATCTTTGGGGGTAAGAGGTGCCTTTCTTGAAGCAGTGCTGAGAATCTCTGCCATACTTTCCTGCACTATCTCTAAACCAATGGAAAAATATGAAACTTCATTCTTTAGTGCTATCAGTCTCTCTTCCTTTCTCAGGAGCATTGTAATATATCATGTAAAATGATCTATTACAAATGAAGTTTTTAAAAAAATCTGAAAAGAGGAAAAGGCATTGAAATGAGGTTACTACTTTTGAAAAGGAAGACTATATCACTGAAGATAGTTTTTCATTTCCCGTACTCTATCCTGAATGTCATAATTTATTTACTATAGCAGTTCCTGTAAAATATATTTCTCCTTACATAATGTCTATATTTGTACCACTCTGCAGCTTTCTAAACTAAAATGAATTCTGTGACAAATAAGACCAAAGGATCAAGTTAACACCTCACTAAAATTTAAGTTATGAGAACATTAACCTTGGAGCTACGAATCAGTAAAACTGACCTACATTTAATTAGAGTTCTTCAAATGGGTGACAGGCTTCAAACAGCCACATATTTACAACCTGCACCTGTTGTGTTACATTGACTCACAAGCAATGGACTTTTAAAATTTCCGGTAATATTTCCATGTACAGCAAGGCAAGTGTCAAACAGTGTTTTCCCTTTCCTAAATATTGCATACACCTTTTCAGACTTCCCTTCATCATGGCTCCTAACTCCAACTGTACTTGAGGCTAGGCCAATGCAAAGAGGAATTGTGTGGATCTGTGAAGAGACAGTCGATTAAAACAACTCTTTTTTCTCAATCACGGTTTTCTCCAAAGTTCCTCTTTCCTGGACTGAAGGCTAAAGCTGTAACCTACTGCAACGTCAAGGATAATTTTTATTAAAAAATACAGGCATCTCTTCTAACTTCTGTGTCTAGGCAGTAATTAGAGATAGGGGATATGACTCACAGGAGTTGTCTACAAGCGTGTGAGAATTCACAGGATTGCACTTTAGTCAATATGCCACTAAACATCATTGGTTCTGACCTGTATGTTACACATAGCTACAGGACTAAAGATGAATAAACCATTGTCTAATGATACCATACAGTTAGGAGGCTGCAGTAGTTAAATTGGGCTTCTGCTCAGGAAGATATCACAGAAGTTTCAGAGAGAATAAAACAAGTTTTGTGATAGACCACACATATAATTTATACAAATAGTAGGAGCTAAAAGGAAAAAGGGACCCATTTTCATTCACTCATGTGAAGATAATTTGTATATACAAAAAGCAGTCTAATCCAACTATTGCTCAGGTACATGTAATTTATGAAAGAGTGGTTAGATGATATGGTAATTGGCACAGGAGCTGGTGAAGTGTGCTTTGCACTTAAATCTTTCTTTCTTTTGGGACCACATTCTGCAATCCTTACTGATTTTGAATAGGACCTTATTCCATGAATGGCTCCATTTACTTCAATGGGACCACTAGTAGAGTATTACTACTACTTCGATGTGCCAAACACTGCCACAGACAGCTCCCTGCAGCTGCCACTGTTCACTGACAAAGTGAGCAATTGGAACCAAGGAGTTCACACAGCATTATAACATGAATATTTGTAAAACTGTGAACTAGCTGTCTAGGTAACATAAAATTTGAAGTTACCTGAAACAAACTAGAATAGCTGCTCTGTTCCAGATAGAACAGGCTGTTAAAGTCTTACAGCACAATTTTCCATGTTAGCAGTGAATCTTTTTTGTTAAGCTCTGTCAGTTTTGAGGGATCATGGAGGACCACTCTGTCTCTGAAAAGGACAGTTTCTGCAGTGCATGACATTGAAGGCTGATGTTATGGTAATGTCGGCCATCTCAAGAGGTAATAACCAAAGGCCGCAAGTGTGTAAAGACTATAACAGATCTTGAACAGTCATTTTAAGATTAGTTTTATTACCAGAGCAAAGAATCAGAACAGATGGAAGTGAAGAGATGTATTAGCTCCTTAACAGAACTAGACATGACCTGCTGTGCAGACAAAGGTTATTCTCAATTAACCAGTGGAAAACTAAGAAGATGGCCAGGTGTACTTTTATGGATGCCATAATTTAGTCTAACCGGGCAAAGTAAAGAAGATAATCTCGTAATGGTGAATATGGATAAAATAGGTTGTCCAGGGATATTTCCAGACAATTTAAAGAACGTTTCCTCCTTCATGTAGCAAGGCATAGATAAAGCAAGTTTTCAAATCAGTTGAACATCTTCATACAAACACTTGAAACACATAGAAATCATAGAAGCTTAATCTATTAGGTTCCACGTTCTTAGGCTGAACAAGGCAGAATTCCATTGAAAAATCAGACTTTTTTGAAAGAGCAGACCAGGATGGCTGATGGAGAGCAAATATGTCAAAACTGCCCACTATAAAAGAGGAATAAACTGTGCCAAGCTTGGGGCTTTTGAAATGGAGGGAGGGGAAGGTTGGGCACTAGAAGTTCTAACATGGCAGAGCACTCACCAGATGGGCTGGCACTCTTCTGGGTATATCATGTGCCTCTCTTTAAAAGAAAAACTAACCCATGTTGTCTCGCTGAAGAAGGCTTGATGGTTTGACAAAGCCTTAGGAGTGAAATGAAATAAATCAAACCTTCGTTTCAAAAGGAAAAAAGATATCTTAAATGAAAAAGATTCCACCATGTTCAGGCCCTCTGACAGCACTTCCGGGCCCCAGGGAGAACAGTCAATGGCCCCACTAGAAAGGAATGGCTGAGGTCCGAGTGGGCTTCTGCCAAAAGATTTTAATTATTTATTATGTGCCATGTAGGTTTCTGGGTGGGTGTGGAGGAGGTAACTGCTACTCAGCATCTCGGGTCCCTTGGACTCCACAGGGAGATCACTGATGAACCCAGGAAGCTGAGAAGCAGATACCACCTCCTCAGCCTTTCAGGAACTTGCACGGCACATCAGCTTGGCTCAGGGGAGGGGCGGAGAGCATGAGCAGTGGGGACCTTAAGAGAAGGGTGTGTGTGGAGGAGAGGGCTCCTGAACATGGGCCCCTGAGTATGCTCGCCTTGCTCCTCTCTCTTGGAAGGCCTGACCATGTTGAATTTTTCTGTAACTATTCTATCTAAAGGCCAGATTTTTATTTATGCAGGACACATGGGAAGTAAGATTCCCCCCAGTTCCTTCCGCAGCCATGTTAGGACTCCATGCACTGTGGCTCAAGCACAGATTAGGGAAAGAAAAGGGACTATGTGCCTGGTAATCCCCTCATGAACTGCTGGGCAGGGAGTGAATGGGCAGAGAGTGGAAGAACCTTGGGTCTGCATCCCCAGGGAACTAACCAGCACAGCTGAACCAGTGCAAGAGGAAGTAAACCGCACCGTTTCAGGGCAGCTGTCATGCTGGCTGGATTGGTTGGGGGGGGGGATTTGTGTTATTGGACATCAGTATGTTAAAATCATAATAATCCATGTGAGCTATGCCATGTCAGGTACTGTTAGAAAGGCTACAATGTGCTGAGTAAGATGATAATGTTTGTGTTCATGTGTTATGTGTGTGAGAGAAGTTTGATATATCAGTATTTCAAGTTGGGCTGTTTCGAGGCCACTCCTCAGACAGGATGGCTGCAGAACAATAGCCTGCTTAATGGCCCATTAAGACATTCCCAGGTGCAGAGGGCTCAGGGAGAGTAACCAGAGATATACCTGATGAGTCACCAGGTCTGGCCTATGTGACTCTGGACTCCATTTTGGTTCCTGTAAAATTCCACAAGCAGCATGGCAAGGGCCAGAGGATATATAAGGCGGAGGCCTGGGAATCCATTTTGTCTTTCAGTCACTAGTCTGCAGTCTGTCTTCAGTCACCTATCTACCTCTGCAGCAACCCATCTACAACCGAGCTGAAGCTGTGAAACAAAGGACTGAGACCCATCAAGGTACTGGATGTATACCAGAGGGATTATACAAGCCGGCAACTCCGCAATTCTTCTAGAAATCTGATGTATATGGACTTTTAAATCATTTTTATGTATCCGATTGTTTTAATCCTTTAAAATTTCTCTTATTGTTTGTTTTTCTTTTTATAATAAACCTTTAGTTTAAGTTACTAAAGGATTGGCTGGCAGCGTGGTATTTTGGGTAAGATCCAAATTTATATTGATCTGGTACTGTGGTTGACCCTTTGGGATCAGAGGGAACCTTTTTAATAAAGAGCATAGAGTTTAAATAACTGGTCTCTTTACTGGACCTATTGGCAGATTGGGAGCCAGAGACTGAAATGCAGTAAAGGGGGCTGCGTGTATTTGTGTAGTGGCTTCTTGATAACCAGTGTGGGGTTTCCCATAAGAATAAAGTGGAAGAAAAGAAGGAATTACGACTTTGAGTTACAATTCTTTCTCTGGACTCCTCCTACGGTGGTACACAGCTACATGTCACTTCTTACTCAGTGCTAAGTTTTACTGCTCGACCTAGCTCTAAGTTTACAAGACAAGCTCATCCTCATGATAGCTTAACATCACTATGGTATAAGAACTTATATATCATTCCTCCCCATATAGAGAATGAGTCAATTACATAAGGGTCTCTTGTTTGAAGCAAAAATTGTTTCTCAGAAGATTCAGAATGTAAGATTTAATATATTTGTCCAGCCCTGTGGAGACTATATTGCCCACAGCTGATGTTTAATAATCACTATAGTAGAGGACTTGATATGAGCCTAAACACTACAGAAGAGAAGCTTTTCTTGTCACCAATTTATCTTCAGTGTGCAAATCAGGAGACCATTTCAAGTCTGACAAGCAGTTTAAAAACAGTACTGAGACTGAAATGTATGTCTAAGATAATTTAAGGGCATTTTAATTACTGCTCAAGGTACACACTAGAAAGTGTGCAGATAAAGTATATGTTTCATTTTCTCCAAGGCAGGCATGACACAGTAAAGAGGGCATACTCCTGCTCTCATGGAGGTCAAAAGCAACCCTCCAATTTGACTTCCATCGTCAGGCTCAGAAGAGATATGCCTTAAGAATGTTAAGGCATTTCTTCCTCAGATACACAGAGTAAACTTTAAAGCAGTGTAATAAAATGACAAAAATGCAATGTGGATGATCACATTTTCTGAACGACTACAGCTACACATTTCAGAAACAATATCCCAAGACATCGTCTCCAATTTATCAGAATGATTATTTTCATTCATTTTTATTCCTCAAAGCAATTCATTCATGAAAACTCTGCCTTTTTTGCCTCCTAAAGCAATGCTGTCCTCATGACCGATGTTTAACATATTCTTTTCTGGAAACAACAATGCCACTAACAGAGAAATACATAATACTCATAAGCACATGAGATGCTGATACAGACAGCACTGTATATTTTTCTTGGTTGAACTAGAGTTAGTTTTCTTTGAGAATGAAGATAGAATAAAAGCACTTCTGTTTGAATCCATTAATCTGAATTCTTCTGGTCGTTGTGTATTTATTCATTCCCTGACCATTGTGATGTGGCCCCAATACCAAGAATTTAGAATAACGTATGTTTTTATTTTTTAAAAGATTGTTTTTGGAGATTAGGAATCAGAACATGTTAACTTTGCATTGGAGACTGTATTATGATTAACTGTTTTATGAAAATTATTTACCAGGAAAAGTGTGTACATTTAAAAAACACCAGATCATCTCAGAAATGATAGGAAACTATTGGTGCTCAATACAGATTTTAGATCAGTAATATTCCAGTCAGACCTCCATTTTAGGTATACAGTGGTCTACTTTTACTGATAGCTCTCCCTTCCTCAGAAGATACTCCTTTCTATTTTTCAGAATGGGAGGCATGAATGTGGGAGGGCCCATGTTGGAGCATCAGTTAGTAGTTGATTGTGGAGTGGGTGTGTTCATAGAGTAAGAAGCTGGTCAGGCAGAAAGTGAATAATAACTGCCCAGGGGACAGAAGACGGAGGGAGGATCAAATGGAGTCACAGTTGAAAGACAGCATGAAAGGTCAGAGGTTTGATTCCTATGAGATCTCATCCTGAAAATTCACCTCCAACTGATATTTTACCATTTATATTTAAAGATGATTAAAGATTATAAAACATGGATAGAGTGCTATAGATTTAGACAGCACTGTATGTAGCATAGAAGAAGATGCAGTACTCTATGTTAATAATCTTTGTTGCTTCTTCTGCAGCTTGGTATTATTGAAAGTGGAAAAGGGACTAGAAAATGCCCCTCAAAAGAGACGTTATTTTAAATTATTTAAGATAAAGAAGTCAGAGGTCATTCATATACTATTTGATACTCAATATTTATAAGACTGATCAATCCCAGAAGCCCTAACAGCAATATATAATAGTATAAATAGTCATTTGAGATATTAACCACTGAAATGTTTACCCAAATTGGGCCAAAGGAGGAACCAAAATAGAGATACTAAATTTTAATCGGTAACAATTATTTGAAAAAATATAGATACAAAATTGTTAGAGCTACCTTGGAGTTATGTCAAATATTTTATTCTTTTAGTAACTTACGTCCAGTTACAGAAAAACTAAATCCAAACATAATTACAAGAATATCTGAGGCAGAATTCCAGAGCAGGTGTATATGAGAGCTACAACTGAGAGCAAAACAAAAATGAGCTTTAAAGTAAAAGAGCATTTAAAAATATTATTTATTATGATTTGTGTATTCACCGGAAAAACCCTTCCTCTTTCCTGAAAAGAAATTTGACAAACTGAAGAAGAGACAGACTTCAAATAATTCATTCTGTTTTACTGTGATGGAACATGACAGGATGAAATCCTGGCCTCACTGAAATCAATGGGAAAACTCCCATTGACTTCAGTGGGGCCAGGATTTCACCCTGAGAGTTCTGGATCACTTGGTAAGATAGGCGCAAGCAACAATATGTCTTTTAATAGGCTAAATATAAATGTATACATGTAGGAACAGAAGATATAGGCCCTACTTTCAGGATGGGGGACTATATCCTGGGAAAAAGTGACTTTCAAAAAGATTTAGGAGTCATGATGGATAATCAGCTGAATATGAGCTCCCAGTGTGACACTGTGGCCAAAAGGGCAAATGCAGTCCTTGGATGCAATACATTGGGGAATCTTGAACAGGAATAAAAGAGGTTATTTTACCTCTGTATTTGGCACTGGTGCAATCCTTCTATGTCCAATTTTGGTGTCCACGATTCAAGAAGGATATTGATAAATTTGAGAAGGTTCAAACAGCCGCAAGAATGATTAAAGAATTAGAAAACATGTCTTAGAGTGACAGACCCAAGGAGCTCAATAAATTTAGTTTAATAAAGAGACGGTTAAGGGGCAACTTGATCACAATCTGTAAGTATCTACGTGGGGAAGAAATATTTGATATTTAGCAGTCAAAATTATTACAAGATCCAATGGCAGGAAATTGAAGCTAGATAAATTTACACTGGAAATAAGGCTTAACACATGAGAGTAATTAACCATTGGAACAATTTATCAAGGCCATGATGGATTTTCCATCACTGGCAATTTTAAAATCAAGATTGGATGTTGTTTTAAAATATATGCTCAAATTCAAAATTAATTTGGGGAAGTTCTATGGTCTGTATTATAGGTCAGTCTAGATGATTACAATGGTCCCTCCTGGCCATGGAATCTATTTAAATTTGACCCCAGAATAAATTTTTATATTTAAATTACATAACCTTCTTAAAATGCAGGAGTAGTAGTAGAAACACTAACACAAGAGGTGGTACTGAATGCTGTTATAATAATTACCTCTGCAAACCTGGTGAAATAGATCTACTAATAGCTTTCCATAACTGTGACAAATTTAACTGAAACCTTCATTTATCAGGAGATATTTTATTCATTAGTCATCTGTTTTGTGTAAATTGTTCTACACATAACAGACACATGGATTTAGTTCAATTGAAAATAACAGACAGGGATCTTGTACCCAATTATTTTAATGGCTTATATCAGTTCAATTCTTTTCACAGTTCATGTAAAGAACTAAATAACTTCTGAAAGCTTAAAACATCTACAATGTAAGCAGGGCTTTACTGCACTAGCAACCTTGTGTACCCTTTCAGCAATAAATTAAACAATGTAGCTCCATGAATTTAGCTGGATTGTAGCCAATATATATATTCAACCAAAAGAAATAATACAGGCTCCTTAAATTTATTTTCAGGGTGGCAAACATGCATGACAAATACACATCTATCTGTGTCAGAGGATAAGGCGTAAGTAGTGAGGACATGGTTGCTTTCTCTCTTTTACAACACTCAGAAGTCTGTATATAATTAATCCAGGTGGGAAATGATTCATCAGTCAATTGATCTATAGGTATTTATATAAACATTTATAATAGGGACTCCAGACATCCAAGAACTGAGTCTTTGTTGCCCGTGACTGTCAGATGGAGTCCAGCTGGCAAGGATACTCTCCAGAGGCAGTCCATTTATTTGTTTTTTCTTTTTTTACCAGATCCTTCATTCACACCACCCCCACCAGTTAAACTGTACTTGAATAATTCTCTGGAGTCTATGAAAAAGTATTCTTGGTATCTAAGTGCTAGAGCATTAGTCTTCAGAGAGACAAAGCACCATCTTTACAGCAAACACACTTCCATGGCACCAAGGACTAAATCTTGGGATTGCTCAAAACCCCATGAGTTAAATAACAGGAAGGATCATGAGTTTGGCCTTGTTTTGACTGACAAAAAGAGTGTGTCACAGTTACTGTCCCCTTTCTGGTCACTCTGAGTGCACCCCCTCGGGTACCAGCCCTTGTGCCATTGCATGTCGTGGTGTGGAATTTCACAGTTCTCCCATTCTTACGCTGGGATCTGGGTACAACACCTGATCTATGTCGACCACTTGCTACCATGCAGGTCTGACTGGAAGCCAGCATCTCTTCCCTCGGGAGCCTGTGACCATTGATATGACTTCTTTCTTTAAATAAGTATGTTTTTTAGTAAATGGAATCAGTATTAGACCAAATTATTTCAAACAACAAACAGCTTACATCCATACTTAGTCCCATCTAATCTTCACATCGCTATAAGCTAAATTCGATGGGCTACCCTCTTGAGTTACAAGAAAAAAACAAAACCAACTTACATTCCTTTAGGATGTTGAGGAGCTGTTGGGATGTCATCTGGTCCAGTTTGTCTTCCAGAATCTGTCTCCCCCAAAATACCCCATCTCAGGGAAATAGCCTTTTCTCAAAACTTCACTGTATCAGGAGTAAGGGCCCAAACCGAGCCTGCTTTCCTGCTAGGAAAATCTAAAACCCCAGGCAATCTAACAAGGGCAGGGACCCCAACTGAGCCTCCTGATTGGCCAAGCTGCCAGACTGTCTGAAGGAATTAGCAAACCTGCTCTTAAAATCAGCAGCAGCAGGTTGCTGGCTAAATGCACACAAAGATGGGCTGTGTGAAATATGCAAAGTTAAAGAAACAGTTGAGCATCAGCTATGGCAATGCTGGGAAGAAAAGAAAGAAAGTTTCTTTATGAAGAACTGAGATGACGCCAGGTGAAAAAATATAGTCTGAAAGGATTAGCCAGACTGATTGGCCTTACTCCCATCCTGTTCCAGTCCTGATCCTGCCTTGGACCCAGCCATGGTCCTGCCTTGCCTCACTCCAGGTAACCCAGTTCTGACCCTCAGCTCTGATTCCTGACTTATGACTTCAGTTCTGAACTTTGGCTCTGGCCTCCGACTCTTGGGGTAGATCTATACAGTACACTATGGGGGACCTGGGGTTGTGTACTTCGTGTTTCTAAGCTTGTGCTTGAGCATGTACACTGCATTGTAAACCTGGGTTTACAATTGCTGGACCTGGATCTCACAGCAATGCTAACGTAACCACACTGCACTGTGCAGAACTTCCACCTGGGGTCTGCCACTTGACCTCAGTCAACACTGCAAATTGACACGGCTTGAACCTGAGTCACAGCAGGACACAGAGTCAGTGCCTGGGCTTAGTGTGAAGCAAGCCCTATCTAGACTCTGATTCTGACCCAACGCTTGGCTCTGGCAGCTGGCTACCAACTCCTACGCTGGCCAGTAGGCCTGATGTCCACATCTTGATCCTTAATGCACACTCCCTGTGTGAGCCTGAGTACAATTACCTCATTGATAATTTTTTTTGTTACAGGACTTAGATGTGAAGTCTTTCTTTTGTCTCAGAATGGTTTCTCCCAGCTAGCCATACTGGCCATCTAATGGCTTGTCTACATGGGAACAGTCAGGGAAGTTAAGATGAATTAATTAAAGACACAAAGCTAAAGCACATTATGTCTTGTGTGGACATTCTTAATCAGAAATAAAGTAAGTGACCTCATTTTGCTGCAGCTTAATCCTCCTTTAAGGATGGCTGACTGGGAAAAACGACTTTATACATCTGTGAAGGGCCTTGAAAGTGAAAACAAGTAACTTAAGTTTGATGCAATAGAGAAAGAGGAACAGGTGGATGGATGCGAAGAGAAGAATGACATGGTCAAAGTGGCTGGCTAGGAAAATGATCTGTACAGCAGCATTCTGAGTGGATATCATTGGGAAAAGATTGTTAAGGCCAGAGAAAAGGATGTTGCAGTAATCAATACATGAGGTGATGACAGCCTGGACAGAAGTTTTAGCTGTGTGGAGGATAGGCAAGATTCAGGAATAACCTGGATAAGAAGACCTAGAGAAAGGTCCAAATCTAAGATGATGCCCAGGTTACCGGCTTGAGCAACAGGCAGGATGGTGATGTTGTTTACAGTGATCAAGAAAGGACAAGGTAGTTGAAAGGGCTGTTTGTGACTATGTTGTTGGAAATGAGCAATTACTTCCTTCAGCTAGTCCCATAGCCTTTTCTATTTTAAAATAATTCAATTTCTATCAAAAGTTATATCAGAATTGGAATTTCCAAAGATCTCTAAATACAGTGCTGTTATTTTTATAATTTAGAAACAAGATTTAGTCCACAAGGTATTACTTACATCTGAGTAATAGCCTTAATATTATATTGCAAAATCCATGTGAAGTTTAGACAATCAATGTTCTCATGTGACATCATCACTTTTCCAGAACATACCAAAATAAGTAATTGTAAATGTTCTCTTCTCCCTGCTTGTGACAAGGCTTTTAGACCCTCACTAATGTTTGGCAGAGAAAGAGTTAAAACCAGCAGGAAAAACTTCAATAAATGCCTATAGTTCCTAAAGCAGAAGTCCCCAAATCATAGGATGTGCCCCCCTGGGGGGGACATAGAGGAATATTCAAGGGGACACAGCCAGGCCTGGGCCAGCCCCCATAGAGGGGCTGCAGTGCATGGCTTTGCAGTGCATGGCTTTGGCACTGGGCTCCCGCTTGGTCTGCTCCCAGTCTTGACCTCCCAACCCCGACTGCAGCCCCCTGACCATGGCCTAGCTTCCAGACCCAACTGAGGAGTGCAAGGCTGTGTGGACAAGGGTAAGAGGTATGAGGGAAAAAGTTTGGGGACCAGTATTTTAAAGGAATTGCCAAGGAACAGAGTCATGGGAAAGTGAAGCTGATCTCAATTGGAAATTAGCTTTGAGAAAGCCTGATACTACCAGATGCTGACAGAGCATTCTGGCCCCAATCTATGAAAACAATTAAAAACCCTTCAGCATGTGCTTAATTTTAAGTAAGTGAAAGTGCTTGATCAGTGCCAAAATACAGCACTTTTAGAGAGGGGAGGCCATGAACTATACAGGTCGCCAGCCTCTCTTTCAGTAAAGCCTGGTACTGGAATCATTTTAGAATAAAGTCAAAAAGAGGCTCCAAAAAGCGCTTGTGTCTTGTAACATTTTGCCTAAAAGAAGCCTTATTTGGTTGAACACTAGTTGCAGAACCCATATACTGTATAGATCAGCCTTCTAAATGCAAAACTGCATGTAATTTCTCTTGCTTCTAGTCTGGTTTATGTGACCTGACACTCTACCCAATAACCTTTAAAATATATACTAGGGCAAGTTCACTGTAAAAAAATAATGATTGGTCAACAAAAAGTGCAACTGACTAATCTGAGGGAGGCAACAGAACCTCAATCAAAGAATAAAGAAATTCTAAACAGTATAGTAAGTATGGCTGGATCTATACTGACGGCAGCAAATTCACCTCCGTCAAATCAATGTCTCTGGATCAACTGAGCAGTCTGTGTAGACCCGCTCAGTCGATCCAGAAATCGATGGAGGAAAACCAGCCCCGTAAGTGGCGTAGTGCTGCGTTGACAGGAACGCTGTTCCCGTCGGCGCAGCGCAGTGTGGACGACACGCAGAACAGATGCTGTGAAGTCGATGGGAGATACGCAAGTGTTTTACATCACTTGCATATCTCCCATCAACTGCCGCCAAATCTGGAAGGTAAGTGTAGACCAGGCCTATATGTTTAAAAATAATCACACTAGTCATGGAAAATACAAAAAACAACATATTTATGAGTAGAATAGAAGCTGCATCTAAATTAAATTGTTGGAGGAAGAAAACTACATATTTTATAGGATTTTGCCTTACTGTTTTCATTTTGACCATATCCTCCAACCTAGCTAATTTAGAAGTTACAGCAAAATAGTTGTCATAAAATGAATTTGTATAGTTATAAATCAAACACACTGTGATCAGAAAGATTCTTCAGAAAGAACAGATTTAGTGGCAATTATGTCTATTTGCCTGAGCTGAAAGACTCATCCATTCCAGGCAGCAAATCAAAAATGGGTATTTTCAAAAGAAAAAACAAAACAAGAGCCACATAAAAAGCTGGCAGTTAGAATATTGTATGTTTTTGTCTTGTCTTTACACATAACTATTTTTATAAGCCAGTAGTCTTAAAATATTACTGTGTACTGCAGACAAATTTTGGGAAAGCTTGTTGGGTTACAGGAAGCTTTAAAAAAAACCCAATTATCTTAATTGTTTCTCTACTGGCTTTCCTTTATGTATTCTAAACAATGGATTTTAGGCAATACTATAATTCTTAATTAACACAGAATTTCACAGCATCCTATTAATATTGTATAGCTGCTAATATCTAATATGTTCCAGAATTCTGGGTGTTTGGTTTAGAAATCAACATTGCAAGAATACAAATCTTTCAAAAGCAAATTTGTGCATCTCGATGTGCTGTCACAATGCTAGTTGACACAGTGTCCTTATGAGTTAGAAGCAGTAAAGAAGATAGTAGAGTAGTCAAAGTCTGCCTTGTCTGGTATCAATGTCATCTTGATGTATAGGGTTGTGGCAACCACTAAACAATGTCGGTACTGGGTGCTTTGCTGTCTACTCTCCATCCCCAGTTTTCTTTTTCCTCTCTTTCATCTCCTCCCTAACTTCATTTTGTTTCTTATATAATTAGGCAAGATTTCTATTTAAAAGAAGAGACTTAATAATTAGACAATTAAAAACCCATTCTGTTTTCATGTATGAGGTGTCCCTTAAACTACCTCTGCCATATATTATGTCACAGTTTATATTCAAAATAATATGTCAAGTACAAGGGTGAAACAGAGTGTCTACTAGAGACTGCAAGAAATATTGTGACCAATCTAACTACATTCTCTTTGTTCTTTTTGTAAATGCCCTCATAAATATTACAGTCATTCTCAAGTTCAATTCTGTGAAAAATAAAAGGTTGCACAAACCTGGCACAATGAAATGAATAGAAATCAAATCAGTTGCTTTGCATGATTAAGGGTATTCATCATTTTGTACATTTGCTGGTTCTGTCAAGCTAGGCTCAACATTAGTTGGGATAAATTGTCCTATCGAAGATTTCAGTAAAGGGGTGAATGAGAAGCTACATTTAAAGAGAATTCTTGAATACTTGCTGCTAAAATTAGCACTCACTGCTCATTTTGGCATCCGACTGTAAATGAAAACACTGCTTGCCAAATTGTGGTAGAAACTACATATAGTCACCGGATTTCAATGTTTATTTGCAAGTGATCTTCAGTCTACAGTATAATCATCATCTAACTTGGCAACCGTCAATGATGTAAGAAAAATGGAGAGCTCAATAAAAATTTCTACACTAAAAACTATCCATATTTTTAAGGCAGATCTGATGCATTTCCACAAATATATTATAAGAAGATGCTGGTTTCTCCAAAGTTAAGGTTGAAACAAACTTTCCATTATAAGCTTGATTTTTCAACAATGCTCAATTGGTCTGGGAGCACTGACCTTCTGCCACAGTAAAATTTAATTATTCAGAAAAAAGCAAATTGGACAAGCCACTTAAGAAAGATGGAGGGTGGGAGAGAAGGAAGAGGTGGTTTTCACTTACTGGACGTTTCCTAAACTTTTATGACTCATCATTATTTCAAAGCCGCTTGGTATGGAAATTTTCAGCTTGTTTTAATTCACAGATTTTGAAGCTGGAAGGGATCATTCGATCATCTAATCTCACTTCCTAATCTGTTGGTTTTGGTGAGAACTGCTACTTGCGATTAGAGCTGGTAGGAAAATGCTCCTCAATGGAAAATTTTGACAAAAACAAACAAAAGTTTGATTTCTTAAAAATGTCCACAATTTTGTTTTTAGAGAAAAATTTAGAACTAAAAAATTTCATTCTCAAAATGAAAAATTTTTTGATTCACCACATACAGTACAATGCCTCATGGGAGTTGTAGTTTGGGTGCCTCATGCCCCTATTTTTCTCTATGGGTTGGGCTCCCTGGGTGCAGAGGCGTGCACAAGAGGGGGCAAGCAGGGGCATGGGCCCCTCTAATAATCATCAGGGGCATAGAACTCCTCTGGTCCAGGACTGTGGGGGGAGAGCGAGCTCCTACTGGAGCGGGAAGAGCAAATTCCTCCCAGCTGGAGGGGGAAGGGGGAGAAGAGCGAGCTCCACCCTGGAAGGGGAGAGGAAAGAGGGGAGAAGAGTGAGCTCCTCCCAGGGCAGGGAAGGGGAGAAGAGGGGGAGGGGGAAGATCAAGCTCCTGCAGGAGAAAGGGGTAAAAAAGCAAAAAGCCAGGGGGAAAGGAGAAGAGTGAGCTGCTCCTGGGGTCAGGGAGGAGGAAGAGTGAGCACTTTCTGGGAAGAAGAGTAAGGGGTCAAATTTAAACTTCTGCACATGCTCCTGCCTGGGTGGACTAAATCTGTCATGATGACATCACTATCTACCCCCTTGCTGAGCCACTGTGGAGCATCCTCGGAATTCCTGGCTAGGAGTTGGACCATGTAATCTGGCTGGGAGCCCAGCCACCAAGGAGAATCGGGGCATGAGACACCAATGCAGCAATTCCAAATAGAAAATGTTTGGTTCCGAGCTGATTTTTCTCCTTTTTGCCAAAACCCACAAACTTTTCAGTTGTCAACAAAAAGTCTATATCTTCTGCAGAAGCAGACACTTTTAACAAAAAAAATTAGTTTAGTTGAAAACACAATTTTCAGTCAAAAACAGTTTTGACAGAAACTTTTGGACCTGCCTTAATTTTAACTAGCTTTGGGAGCAATTAGAAAAGCATTATTCATTTATTAAAAGTGTATTTCACATATTAAGAAACCCGAGGTGGAAATTTCTATGTCTCCTGCGTATCAATACCTTGGCTTCCACAGCTTATTACTCGAACACAACCAGTCAAACAGAACAGGTCAATCAGATCCTTGAACAGTATCTGCATTCCTTCCTAAACTATCACCATGATAACTGCTGCTCCTGATCCCACATACTGAATTTGCTTATGCCACACACTCCACCTAACAGACCCCTCCCTTTCTTTGGTGCCAACTATGGGTTCCACCCTTGCTTTCACCCTTTGATCTCCACCTACTTGTCAGTATTTGCTGCTATTGACTTTACTGTTCATATCCACCAGGTGCACCAAGAGCTCAGAAGACAATTAGAAGCTAAGACATCTACAAGTGATACATTGATGGGCACCACCATCAGTTTCACAGCAGTGAATAAGGTCTGCTTCTCTGTTCAAAATCTTAAATCAACACATCTCTCTGTGAAGCTGGACCACAAGTTCTTGGGGCCCTTAAATATCACAGAAAAGATTAACCCTGTAACATTCAAGTTGTAGCTACCAGAATCTCTTAAAGTTCACCCTGTGTTTCATGTCTCCTTTTTAAAACTGCATGTCGAGAATACCTTCTTGCTTTGCACCACTTCTCACCTCCCCTGCCAATAACCATTCAGGGCCAAGAAGAGTGTGTTCCAGCAAGTTCTGGACTCCCATCAAATCTGGGGAGAACTCCAGTATTTAATAGATTGGGAAGGATACAGCCCAGATGAATGATCATGGGAACCCATGGCATACATCCTTGCCCTGGCCCTCCTGCACGCCTTTCACCACATATACCCAGAAACCTGGCCCCACAGCCCTTGGAAGGCACCCCCAAAAATGAGGGAGTACTCTCAGGAGTGAAGCCAGCTGAGACAAGCTACTGGCCTGTTCTCCTGCTAACTTCATTGCTAGGCAACGAATAACTCAACTGCACTGCACTGGAACTGCCTGATTAATCCACAGTGGTTGACTGGCTGCAGGATCAGCAGCAACAGCAGAGCACTAGCTGCTCAATGCACCTGCTTGTAGATTCTCTGCCTTCCTGTGCTTACCTCACTTCTAGCTAGCCCTGCTCCTGTCCTGTTCCAGAAAAAATCCTGTGTTGGAACCAATCCTTTCAGTTCTGATCCTCAGCCCTTGTTCTGACTCTGTCTTGATTCTTAGTTCTGGTCTTTGGGTTCTGACCTTCTGCTCCGACAACTAGCCTGACCACCAGCATGACCACCTACAACCTGGTCTCTTGACAGGCTGAAACCTTCTTTTTGGCATGTCCTAGCTTTTGAGTACTTAATTTAGATTTTTGAAGAAAAGGAAGAGGCAATTTAATTATAGTGTATAAGCACCTAATAAGGAGGAAGAGATCTGATGTTTTGAGATTTTTAATCAGATGAAGGTATAACAAAACCCAGAGGCTGAAATGAAAGTCAGCAAAGTTCAAACAGGAAATCAAATGCACATTTTTAACAGGGAGTAGTAGTTGCCATTCAAAGGTGTTGCCAGAAAACAAACAAACAAATTGTTTCTCCAGCTGAGGTGAAAACAATATGACAGGCCCACCTGGGCCCTGTGACCATTTTGAACTTTTAATCCACATGGGATATACACTTAGAAGATCATGCTATTGCACGGGGCTTTAGTCTACTATCTTCCTGTGGATGAGAAAGAAACCGTGAGAAAAAAGGACAATATTGTGCATGTAAAGGTATTGTGGCCCAGGCAGGGAGCTCCCTGTCCTTTGAAAGCTTCTCTGTCCCATTTCCCTGTTTTCTGTTTTTATATAAAAACTGACAGCCAGGTGCAGAGCCAATTTCTGTGATTTTGGCAACTTTTCACTGACTTTCACAGAAATATTCTCCCAAGAATAGAATCCTAATTAAAAATGTGTGATAAATAAATATAACCCACTTAGAATCATTAAGTGAACATAACTTTGAGATACATACTTAAAATAAAAATGTCACCTTAATAAGCATAACGAGTTTGAAAACATATGTCCCCTCAAATTGTAACATATTTGTTTGCAAACACAGATGAGATGTGACGAATTATGTAGAAAATAAATATCACTCTTTAATTTATTTAACCTGTCTTCTGCCTGTAGCTCTAAGAGAAATGGGTAGTCACAGTCCAAGCAAGTATAAGCAGTTCTGCTCTTGTGCAGAACACAGAACTGAGATCTTATCATAGAGATAATGGTCAATTTTTTTTTAAGGAGTCTAATTTTAGACTCCTAAATCCATATTTAGGAATCTAAGGGTGGGCTTTTCAAAAGTGCATAAATGGCTTAGGTGCACAAGTCCTACTGAAAAAAGTTAGACAAAACAAGACAGGAGCCCAAACCAGAACCCTGCATGGGAAACAGCCCTCCCCACCTCTCACAATATGCCTGGAACTTTGTGAAAGTTCTGATTTATACCCAGATACTAAACCTGTGAGGTACCACAGATATTCTATCCATTTTACAGAATGATAAAGTGAAGCACAAAGAGGGTGTGATTTTCCCAGTGTCACGTAGTAAGTCAGGTGTCATTCTGGGAATAGAATTCAGGAGTTCTGACTCTCAACCCAGTGCTCTAAGCACCTGACAACATTCCTTTGCTTGGGGCAACATTGTATAAAACAATACCAGCTAGACTGATAAAGGACTACCACTTTAGGAGCATAAATCCCAGAATCAGACCCCAGTAGGGTTCACAAAGCTTCTACTCAGCTGACAACAAATGGTGTTGGTGCCCAAATTTGCACAGCACCTAAATTTTTTCAGTAAACGTTCCCTAAACACTTTAAAAAAACCAAAACAAACAAACAAACGAGAGTCCTGTAGCACTTTAAAGACTAACAAATTTAATTTCTGCAGGCATAAGTTTTCGTGGGCATCACTTTTGTTTCTGCCTCTAACATGTACACTGCAGCCCTATACCAGCTATCTCAACATTGATGCTCCAGAGTTGATTCACAAATGAGGGGAAGATAGGTGTTCTTCCACTTAACTCACCTGGGGGGACCAATCAGGTCAATGTGCTAAGAGCATGCCTATTAGGATTGGGCTCCAATAGACAATTTTACCCAAAATGGTTGGGCTGTCTCATAATTTTTAGCCCACTAGGTCAGACACTCACCTGGGATGTGGGAGACCTCTACTTCAAGCTTTTGTTGGTAAGGAAAAGGGATTTGAACTAGAACCTACCAACTTGCATGAAAGGGCTCCAACCACTGAGCTATGGGATATTCTGGTATGTAGTGGGTCCCTAAATCTCTCCTTTTGAAGCTGCTCCACTATGGCTTCACTAATGAAAGAATCATTGGGCCAAAGAGAGCAAACAAGGAAGCATGAAACATGAAAATAACTCTGTTGCCTGGTAGTTACAGCACTCACCTAAGAGGTGAGAGACAAAGAATCCAGTCCCCCTCCTCCAATGAATTTTTAAATGATAGATCCACAGTGGAACAATTTCAACAGGGTAGACTAAAAGTATCACAGATAAGAATATTGCATAGCCCAGTGGTTAGGTCACTCATCTGGGTGTTACCCACATCCGGGGTAAGTATCCTAAACACTGGACTGAAATTTATGAGGGAGTTGCTCCCTTCCCCTGGCTTCTTGCAAAAACAGTGTAGGTGCCTAAACCCAAGAGAGGGTAGGTAGCTGAGAATCCCAAGAAGAGGCAAGCACCTCTCTGCAGTCTGGATTTACACACTTAACTCCAAGAGAGGGATCAGGTTTAGGACACACATCTCAGATTGGCATCTCCCATTGACTAGTTTAATGGTTTTGTGAATCCCATTCTGAGGCTCCTCTCTCTCTCCGTTCATTGTATAGGGAGCCTATGCACCAAACTCAAGCTTTGTAAATCCAAGTGATTTTCTAGGCACCTAAACACTAGATGTGTGGACACTGAGCATCACCACACCTAAGTATTTTTGTTAACATAGCCCCTGTGGTATATACTGGTTACAGTGCACAATCTTTGACTTGGGGAACCTTACATTCTTCTTTTGTCAAACATTAAAGATGCCAAATTAATTAGGCTATTAACACACCAAAAGTAAGTGTTAATAACATTTATTTAATCACTGCTGAGTCAATTTTAGTTTACAAAGGTTAATCTGGTATTTTCAGATAAGAAATTAGATAGTAATTAGTAATTATCCAGCAATTATAATCTACGTTATAGTTCTTTAAATATGTTAGAATGTATTTACAGCTTTGGATTATAGATATTTGGGAAAGTTTACTAAATAAAGCGGTCATTTAAAAGGAACAGCTGGCATTTAGAATGATCTCAACACAAATTAAGTGTTGTAACCAAAGTATAATAAAAAAAGAAAATATGTAGCTTGAAATAATATCCATCAGGTAAGTTAGACCAACTTGCAGTGGAGTGGACTATTGACAGAAATGTATGAGCCACCATCAATAAACATACACAAGAATATGTCAGCTAAAGTATTAAGTGATTTTGAAAATGCTGGGGGGTCAGCCTAGGTGACTAGGATTTTTTTCAGGTCCTGCTTTTTATGACTCTATGAAGTTCAGATAAATACTCTTATGTGAGATGTTACTGTGGCTTGGAATTAAATTACTGAGCGCTGTGACCTGTAGCCAGCATCTCTAAACTGCAAATCTGCTGAAGCACAGATTCGAAAAATTAGAAATAAATGTGAACTTTTCAATATGTATATTATAATATTCATTTAAAGAGTAAGAAGTGTCATTTTTGCAAGACTAGTTACTCTGCTTAGATTTACAGAGACCTGTAAATCATTTAGCTGGAAAAGTAATGAAACAGAACTATCTTTTTGTTAAGTGATTGGAAATGATATCATTACATATATAAGGCATATTGTCTAAGAAAGAGTTCCCCCTCACACACTAAATACAACTTCCTCTTAAAGTCTACTGGATCAGATATCTGAAAGCTCTTGTTACAAAATTCAGTACCTACTCTAGTAATTCTATAACTATATAAAGCCCAAAGCCTATGCTCATTTAAACAAGAATATTAGGACTAAAAGCAGCTGGTGCGCTGTTCTAGGGTAAGAAAGCAGCAAAGACTATACAGGGGCATCTCGATAAGCCCTAGGCTCTGCATTAACAAGCTCCCCTGTAATTTTCTGCAGCTCGGTATGGAAGAGGGGGTATTCGGGCAGGTAAACGATATGGTCAGTGAATCAGTGTATGTTTTGTAACTATTTAGCCATAAAAATTGCTTATAGAAATAAAGCTAGCTGGGGCTGAGGTCTCCTTCCCTCCTAGTCCCCTGATAAATGACTACGAAAAACATTTGTGCTTGGGGTTTTGTTTGAAGGATTATGATTGGATCAAACACAATAGAAATTTTTGCATAATAACATTAAAGAAGCCAATCAGTTGATCTGATATAAGAAAACTGATTCTGAATTCTTTAGGTTAATCAAGCATAACAATCACATGAGCATTCTGGGAACTGTAATTTATATGAACTTATCTAAAATAAAATAATAATAATAATAAACAATGACTGAGAATGACAAAAATGCCTTTATTTCCACTGCTGTAGTGTGGCAAATATTTTTAAGTTTCAATAATTTGCAGTCATCATCTTAAAAATGTGATTTACTTGTACTAGAGACTCCATTTATGAGAAGTATGAAATTCCACCACAACAGTCTGCAGTAAAGATGAGCCTGAACCAGGACACGGGATCTGAATCCTCTTGAGCTGAGGATAGGTTTAGATACAGAATTGAATTTGGCAGCTTGGATCTGTCTCCTTCATGTTGGTCTCATTCCTCTGAAGTGTGCATGCTTGCGGCTCTTTTAGAATCTGGTACTGTGTTTTCAAGTTACAAAAAGCATATTTGAATGCAGGTAATGTTCACATAGGAATTTGGAATTGAAAACAAAGCTCTAATACATGATATGTGGTTGCAGAGAGCAACAACTCAAGTGTTTTATGAAGAATGAGAGCCAAGACTGAGTGCATCGACAGTCTGAAAATTGTCGGTATTTGGTATGCAGCATGTTTTTGCTTTCATAAAATCAGTTTCGCCAACTCTCCCACTTTTACACAAGTCTCACACTATTTGATGTTTTTCTTCAAGCCCCAGCTACTGGAGTTGAGAGATTGTGAGAATGTCAGCTTTCATTAAAAGGAAAGAAAAGAGAGTTTCTAGCCCTCATAGCTGCAGAATGAAGCCCAAAAACATGACATAAGTGCAACCTAAAAGCTCAGAACTCAGAAGAGAAATAGAAAGAACCACAAATCTATTTTTAAATCTCATGATTTTTGGAGCCTGTCACATGATTTTTGAACATCTTACAATACTGTAAGATATTCCTGACAGAGAGTTGACATTCTCAGTGCTGAGTGCTTTTCGCATTTCCTGATGGAAGAAATAGCTGAAACATTCGGGATATGAGGTTTTTCCACAGAGCATAGTCACTCATGTGCATGGATAACTTGCCGCCTTTCCAGGAATGATCATGAGACACTTGGAAGAGCGTTGCTGTTTCCGGAATTCATAAGCACTTCTGAAAATACTTGCATCCCTTATGCAGAGTACTGACCACCTCTAGGCACCATCTATTGCTTCTGGGATTAAATAATCCTTTCAAGTGCTGATTCTTCCTGCTACTGCACAAATTACATCATGTTCTATGCGATCTAGTGCGCTGAATATGAGAAGTAACCTCTCAAACAAGAGCACTGGAAGCCCCTCAGAGCAGCATGGCATCCCAAGGACAAATCTCAAGCATACTTCCTTTTGTGGTTTAATACCTTACCTAACAATTCAGCTGCTTCGGGTATTCTGGATCATGTTTCCTGAGATTAAGGATGGAGAAGGTGGGGATAGGACTGTCTAGGTAGGAGGAAGTTGACAAAAAGTTACACTGAATTTTAAAAGTTAGCTGTAGTGTCTGACAGCTTGCGTTGAAGCCCATAGAAACTTAGTCTCCAATCCTCAGATGCCCTGCACCAGTAGAAAGTGGTCCTAAATTAGTGAAGCTGTCCACTCTAGTGTAGGGAGATCATCCAGTGGTGTATTATTGAGGGGTGGAATGTGGAGCTCAGGCTTAACTACCAGTGCCTCAGAGAGTAAAAAATCTAAGGGTGAGGGAAGTTTCCAGCCCTTCTCATTCTGGAAACACAAGTGGGAATTCAGTGTTGATGGCATCCTTGAAGAAATTATAATTATTATTACTTTAAATTATATAGTACCATAGACTTGATGTGCATAGTGTTTTACAGGAAAAACAGGAATCTGCCCAACAAAGCTTTTTAAATGTGACCAAAATACTTAGGGTAAAATATAAATCTACATGTATAATTTTGAGGATTTAGTTGAAATTATTGTTTTTAGAATCTCTCTCTCTTTCTCTGAATATTGCTAAGGCTGATGCTGTTTTGTTTTCAAAACATTTTACATGATTTAATCTGCAGAGTTTTTCACATATTGTTATTGATCACTACTAAATAATATAAATTGATGACATGAAAACATTTTTGCTTTATAATGCATATGAATTGATGCAGCACAGCTGTTAGACTGCTTTGATTTGTTAAAGTAGATCAATGAAACTTTCATTTACCTGACTACATTATACAAAAGAAATTTTCTGTGTATAATTGTCAAACTTTTATCAAACAAACTTCTGCTTCCAGTGTTCATTCTGGCATATATACAACACCGTACACAATTATAGTTTATACCAAGCTTTGATGATTTCTTTTTGTTCTCTTTAGTCTTATTTCTCTTTAGCGCTGTCACAAAAGCACAAACTTTAATGTATTTCTTCTTAAATTGTATTTAGCTAAGACATCTTATAGATCTATGTAACAGTTTAGAAGACGAGATGTACAGCAAGGATTTCATGATGCAAAAAAGAAAACATATTTAATAGTATGCCATGTTTTTTCCTTCTCCTCCAAAAGAAAGAAAAAGAAAAGACTGAAAGTAAGATAACAAGGCAGTTGGATGTTGAGTTCTTTAATTCCACAGAGAACTGTCCAGGCCTTGAGAAGATAGGACAGAGGTTAAGGTTCAGTTTCCATTGTAACTCTTTTTCAGTTGCTCATGGTGTACTTGCAGAACAGATTCTGTCCCATGCTAATAACTACACCATAGATCATGACAGCTCGCATAGAGACATTAAGCCATTAAGACTGACACATATGCACACTACAATCAAATTTTATTCTTTCAGGAGTCTATTCAGGAAGCTTTTAGCAACCGTGTCTGTGGTACAAGACCAATATAACTTTGCATTAGTATGTTACCAGTGTTTTTTAAAAGAACAACACTGACAGTTTAGTTTGTGGGTGAGATTTTTGTTTCTGCAGATTTTGATATTCACATCAAACACAGCATGCTAACTTTTTAATCTATTATATTTCCCCCCCCCCACCAGGGTATAGTTCTTTATTTGGTATTTTTAATTTGATTTGTTATTATCTATAATTTGTACTACAATAGCACCCAGAGACTCCAGTCAAATTGGGGTCCCATTATGTTAGGCATTGTACAAACACAAAGTCAGAGGCAGTCCCTGTCCTAAACCACTTACCATGTAATTTAAAATAAGACGAAAACATGTAGGTGTAACAAATAAGCAGATGGAATAGGAAAGGAAGGATGAGCATAAGAGTGAGAGAAATATATTTTAACAAACAATTTGCAAGTTAGAAATCAGATTTGTTTCTTTTTCTATATGAAAATTCATTTCTATATGGTTAATTCCTACTGGCTATCCAAATAGCCATCATCAGATGGCAATTTACAATAATTATCACAGAAGAAGTGGGCTTAGAAGAAGGATTTACAGGAGGAGAGGGTAGTGACTTTCAGAATAATTTAATGAGGATATTCCATGAAACAAGTTGGCAGGGAATAAAACACAAAGCTACTTGTTGGAGAAACTGACTTTCAATTGAAGAGCATGTTTCCTGATTATGTATTTACATGTAATAGAATTGTCCATCCAGCCCACTGCGGATAGTATTATCACTTGACTAACTAATGTTTTTCTGAAACACTACAATCCACCAAACCAACTAATTCCAATGTACAAATTTGGAAATTGGGCAAATATCTCAGAAAATCTTCCCAGTAATGATAACTTAGATGAATACTGGATTATTCTGTGGATAATATTAGAAAGTCAGAGTTCTAAAAACTTCAAAAGGTTTTCTAGCCAGATTTTGGCCCTAAGGCAATTCAGATTTCAACCTCTTCCACAAGACCTACCTTCTCTCTGGCTGCCTAATTACCAATGCTTTGGGATGCATACTCTTCTATGATTCTTTCCCAGGGAATCTCATTACAAAGAACACTCTCTCAAGAATGCGTTGGATGGAGAGAAGTGGGCTACTGGTCATTTTGGGAGGTGCAGGGACTAGTTCAGCAGACAGTAGGCCAAGGGCTCTTTAATGCTTGTTGATCAGAAAGAAGGCGAGAACCAGAGAGGATTTGGCGTGGGGAGACAGTTAGAGGGTTCTGTGTGGAGTAGCAATATGGAGCCAGCAACTTGGGAGCCAGCTGCACAGTGAAGACCAGTAAACAGGCAGCCTGAGAGCTGGAACTGAGGTGGGGCGAAGAGCCACAATCCAAGATGGGAAGCAGTCAGTGAGAGGAGGCTAACAGCAGAAGAATATAAGGTCACCTGCCTGCAAGAGGCATTAGGCAACTGTTCAGCTATACAATGTAAGACAATGTAGAGAGGTCCTCCAACAATACCATGGCTAGGGAATTGAGCTCTGGATGGCAGGATCTGAGGGCCAGTACTTAATTGCCCCTTTAAGGAATGGTGGATTAGAAGGAGTAATCCTGGTTATTCCTGTACTTCCTTCTTTCGGACTGTCCTCTAGGGGCCTGTCTGCGTTAGGAATGTCTACGTCCATCTTCAACTGTAGCTGGTCAAGTCATTATGCCTACAGTATTTGCAGTCTTTCATTTCTGCCAGCCCTAGGAAAGGCTCCTTTTGCCTGAGTTGCACATGTGAGTGCATACTGGGAAATCACTGGGTGCTAGAGCCTACTAGGCCAGTGCCTGCTCCTAAACTGAGGTACATCTAGTACACTATCAAGTACATCAAAGAAACAGATGAATCACAGCACATCAATGATTCCAATAGATGGAGGTAATCACACTATTTTAGTGGCTGGTCCTTTTAATCTGGAAGTCAGAAGTAACTGCACCCCTTAGGTAGCTATTGTGCCTTCCTTTTCAAGTTGGTGAGTATTTTTAGCTCCTCATGTTTTCCTTGTCTTTTATTCCTGAGAAGGCTGCACATCCTCACACCTATCAAATGTCATTCAGTGGATACAACACTTAAAGGAATACATGCCAATCATAATTTTTTATGAACTATAGGAAATATTGATTAGTATTAGAGCTGGATAAAAAGCATAGTTGATTAATGTAGTTTCTGAGAACAGCTTGCAATTCTGTCATTTATCTCTTATTTGAAATTATTTACTGAACAAACTTGACAAATAATTTTTGATTTGAAGATTGTGTGTAAGAGTAAATTTGATATTTTCAATTCAGTATGTGTTGATTTTTTTAAATTGACAGATAGGGAACAAAAACATATTATCTGACCTAACTGGATGAGTATAAACCTTCAGATAAGTTTTCAATGTAAATGTTTATGTTTAAATTTAAAATTCACTTTCCATGAATAGTGCCAATATTTGTTTTAAATGTAGTTTCCACAAATATTCTTGACAGTAAAGTCATTCACTAATATCTACGAAGAGTGAACACAAGAAAGACATGAACAGCTGAAGTGAATTCAATGAAAAATTTCAATGAATAGTCACAGAATACTATTTGCAGCATGCACCCAGCTCTAACTTGTATAATCTCTCCTGTACCTCTGTAACTGCAGAAATCCGAAGTTTAGAACGTAAGTTTGACTTTCACACACCTGAACTACATCTGCTTTGTGACTAACAAACTAGTCATAAAATATATTTGGCACACCTTATATTATTATTCAGTAGCAATCTCCATTGTGATGTGTTCCCTCACAAACTGTTACAAAAACTATGGAAAATTCAGAAAATAAGATCAAGATTATTTCTTCTGTAGAGGAAACTACAAAATTAATGGAGCAATATATTTCATTCACAGACATTATACAGAGACATCAACAGGCACTACTGATGAATTTCCATGTGAAGAGCTGCCCCTCCCACCTCCCAAAAAAACAGACACACACACACACCTCTCTTAACAATTGCTTTCAGGTACACATGCTGAGTCTTTAAGACCACATGACTAGACATTTCTTTCAAATGTCAGTGGTTCTTGTGAGTCAAAATCCTTTTGGAAATGATGGTATTGTACAAAAATGCTCTGCACTTCAGTAATTCTGCTCATTTTTGTTTGAAACACACCAGTTTGGAGATACACAATTTTTAAAGACAGTGGTGCTCAGGCATATCATTAGATAAATAAAAGGCATTGATTTCAGACCCTGAGAATTTACAAAAAGGACCATACAAAAAGAATTTGCAAAATAAAGGGAGTGCGGTCCAGAGGATCAAGAATGAGTATAAAACATGATGGAAATGTCAAAAATTCTCTGTACGCAGTGTAGTTTTAGTTATGTTGCTACCAGTATATTAGAGAG
Organism: Mesoclemmys tuberculata; assembly: GCA_007922155.1. Classification (NCBI taxonomy): domain Eukaryota; kingdom Metazoa; phylum Chordata; order Testudines; family Chelidae; genus Mesoclemmys; species Mesoclemmys tuberculata. The sequence continues at coordinate 18,449,410 of ML675604.1, forward strand.
AAAAGGTGGGTGAAGTAATGTCTTTTATTGGACCCACTTCTGTTAGTGAGAGAAACAAGCTTACAAGCCACAAAGGGTTCTTCTTCAGTTCTGGGAAAGGTACTTGGAGCTGTGATGCTTGGAGTACCTTTCTCAGACCCTGAAGAATTGCTCTGTGTGACTCAAAAGCTTGTTTCTCTCACCAACAGAAATTGGTCCAATAAAAGATATTACCTCATCCACCTTGTGTCTCTAAAAATTCTCTGGGAAGGAAAAGCAGCAGATTGTTCCCAGGCCCTCTCCACAACCCACAACAAACTTTCTCTCTGAGCCATAAAATGGCCCACTGCGAGTTCCAAATCTGAATTTTTATTTACTTTCCTCAGGATTCTTCCTGGAAAGAAATAATATAACCCCAAGTCATCAGAGATGCTGAGCCGGATTCTGGTCTCACTTATTATGTCCCATTATAAATCCCCATTGAAGACAAAGAATTTACATTGGTGTGAATTAGAATTAGCTATCAGAATCAGGCCCACTACATGCCAGGGGTCCAATGGCTGAATCCAATGCTATATTTAGTTGCTGGAAATCCTTATTTTCTTATTATTTTAAAAATTATAGCAACGTGCAGTGATCAGAATTTTGTCTCAAGGCACTAGACAGAATAAATAGCTAAAATTTTAAATTGCTTTTGGTTTTGTTTTCAGATATTGAAAGACACTCAATCACTGGCAGACAGTGCCTGCTAAATGCCACTTTGAAAAATAAAGGTCTTAAGGTACAGGAAGAAATAACGTGAAATCTCTAAATTTTTCTTGTTATTGTCCCTTTTGTCTCTTAAAATATCTAAACAAATTCTTATAATTTACAATAAATGTACCGAATACTTATATGGTAGAGTAAAATTTCAGCCTGGAGAAGATATCCATGGCCGCACCAAGAATAGTCAAAAACAGGATTTTATGGAAATGTTGAAAAAATAATTAGCATCATGTGAAATATGCCAATGTAGCATTTGAAGCTGAGGCTTCAACTGAGGCTAGTACTAGCAAAATAATCCTCCTGGGAAAAATTCTTACTTGTGTCTTTTCTTTAGTCAGGTTGCATCAAAACTAAAATAAACATTTTCAGAAAAATAGCACATGATATCTTGGTATTTTGGCATGATATCTGAGTGGGGTAGAGATTGGAGATGTGTGTTATATATTTTCAGAAAACCTCACGTTATCCTTGATGTTGGGGCTGCAAAACAATATTCAGACCCAGAGCTGTGGTTGACCAATCCAGCAGCAGAGCCTGAGCAGAGTGAAGTAAATGAAAAAGTGCTGTGCTTACTAGTCGGTGCACTCCCCTTTCTGCTTGAAGATCTAGGGGCATTTGAGTAGAACTTTCTTTTATTGAATATGCCTGGGGAAAGAGAATGGTGACAGAAAAGATGACGGGCCTGTGACAAAGTGGGTTTAGCCTGAGGCTGTCTCACCACTCTGTACTCTGAAAGCTGCCCTAAAGGGGCCAAACTGGGGGGAGAATTGATTAGGCACTGGGTGATTAACCAGTTAACAAGGAGATTCAGCTACTCAGCTGGGGATGGTTAAAAGGGAGACAGGAAGGGAAAGGGGGAGGCTGGAAAGAAAGGCAAAGAAGCCCAGGGTCTCAACATGGTGCCCCATGCCCTGTGCCTAGGAAGTAAGTATAAGTTGGGAAAAGCTCTGTCTGTGGGGACAGTAGTGGGGAGTAAAGAGTAGACAAATTTCTCTGATCCTTGGTTCCCGACACTGCGTATGGGAGATGGAAAGGAAGGAGCCACACACTTCCTGCAAACTACCAAGGAAATGGGGCAGGCATAAAGAGGAGTCCTCCAGGGAGAGAAAAAGGACCCTTCCTGAAACACAAGTGCATGAGTACTGAATAGTTTGAATAGCTTCATATGGATCCTGAAATATAACTATTATGTATTCCATGCACATTGCTGTTAGAACACAACAGTGCACTCTCTTTTTCCTAATATAACATTGTTTTAGTTAAATATGTTAATGTTACACTACATCACTGCTTTACACTTCTTCACTACACTCCCCATCTCTGTCCTGACCTAAACAGCTTTTAGGGCAACAAGATTTTAGATACAAGAAGGGCAAATTCTTAACTTTATGTAAAGTCACAATTTATTGTGCCTGGTTTCTTCTATAGATATCTGTTTGAAAACAAATTACAGACATTGAATCACTATGCTTGGTTACAGTTCTTAATTGACATGCAGTGTAAAAACACTGTTATATAATTAATTAAAATTAGAACGCACAAAACTAAAATGTTCATATAGTCACACACCGTTACCCCTTGTAATCTGAACAACAACGACATAACATACAGCAAATAGAATTTAGTACTATTCTTTCTCGCTGTTTAGAGTGATGAATCCAGGGATGGATATGGGGGGATATTTTTAAAGTTCCTGGACACCAAATATCAAGTCTTAAGTTTAGTTGGATATCAGATACAAATCCATGCAATAAGAAGTCATATGCATTGTTGAAAATATTGTTGGTTTTTATTGGATTGATTGGTTTTTGTATAGCAAGTGTGATCCAACCAGTTATGTGCATCTTTATGCACATGAGTTTTCCCTACCATCCACCTGACACCACAGCAGCAGGGAAACCAGGACTGCTCACATCCTGCCTCAGGCTAAAATTTGGAAAATGCGGGTCAGCAGATAAATCACTCATCGTTTAAATGATATATTTCCTTTTGATGTTTTGCATTTGGCCCCAGATCCTGCAATTAGACCCACTAAGTTGGATCCTGGTCTCTATGAGGAACCCAGCAGAAGTTTATGGAGCTCCACATACGTGTAAAGGTTCAACCACATGGATTTTTTTCACAGCCTTACATCCTACAACTCCCTGACATTTACAGCTCTTCTCCACTCTGTATAGATGGTACACTGTCCTCAACTTGTTAGAACGTGTTCACTGTTTAATCCAGTGTCCTTTACATGCATCGTTAAAGGAATCTAAAAGTCTAATCCTTATTAGAATCTCTGGATAGGCATTTTTGTATTTCTCAAATAGAGTCAAAAAACAAATAAGAACATTTACTGTATAGAGGACTCTAGTTAAGATCCATCATATTTTTGCTACTGGGGAGGTGCTCTGTTGGAAAGGTTGCAGGGAAAAAGGAACATACTTGCATAGGGTGACTGTGTTTGGGAATTAGTTGGTTTTGGGTGGAAATTAATAGAGATACTCATTTTATGACTAACTGCCAGCTTCCTAAAGATCCCCTGACCTCCTTACTTAATGCTCCAGTAAAGGATCTACATTTTAAACAGAACGACAAATTAATTTATTTTTTACTGTTAGCAACTAGACTCTGTATTGGCTATTATTGGGAAAATGTGACTCCTCCTTCTATGGACTTATATTGTAGTAAAATATGGACTGTCTTTGTACACTTTCACACCAAATACGTACACAAGAGATGCCAAAAAGGGAAGAGGTACATCATAATTTGGTCATCCTTTTTAGCATGCTCAGACAAATGGGCTCCCCAGTCAGCAAGCCAGACTCTTTAGCCAGGTTTTTTTAATATTGAGCTGATCTTGAATGTATAATGTACGATGTAGTACCTTAACATTTTATTTGCAACTTTGTTTTAATAAGAAGTTAATAAAGAAAAAGAACAAAACCAAAACTCTGGCAAATATAAGGTAATATTTGGTAATATATGCAGGAGGTATCCCAGTGGCTAAACACTGAAACGACATGAGTTTCATACATATCCTGCCTACTATAAAACCTTTACTAGCATAGCTGTCAGCAATTAACTTATTTTATCCTACAGTGTTGCATGTGAATAGCATAAAATTTCAAAGTCAATGCCAAGAAGTTTTCTAAAGGAACAAGACTGTAGAAAGTATTTTGCAGTTTGGCCCATGTTTGTGTGAATGGTATAATATACACACCACATTGTACTTTTAAAAAAAATAAAATAAAAACAAAACTGACCATAGAATTTTGTATTAAAAAGAAAACATCTTGTTCAAGTGTGGAATATGAAGTGATTTTAAATTTCTTCCATAGTAACTTTGCAACAATAATCCAAACTTCACTGTTTTGCTAGAGATAATTTCTCGTCTGTCAAATTGACTAAACTGGTTAATAGTTTTCTTTTTATTCTCTCCTAAACCAAAAAGCAATAATGGGTAAGACTGAATTTTACTAGTGAGGAGAACCCAGAACAGAATTAAAAAAGTGAACTTAATATTACCATGTTGAAAAGAAAAAAAAATCCTTTGCAATCTATTAATGTAGTCAAAAGACTATTACAAAACTTTACAATTTAATTATTGGAAGATTACAGAACTGCTTCAGTGCTTTTGTACTGTGTTAAATAAGCTGTACGTGCAAGGAGTAATAAATGAAATTGTTAATTTTACTGCATCCCTAGGGAACAGCAGTGGGGGTTACATTATTTAGAGCTCCAAATGGATTTGGGTTTATATGCAGTAATAAATCCTAACCACACTGTTAATTAACCCTGCCTCAAGCCCCATTTTGCCTTAGGGTTGAAAGACACAGTGACTGGTAGATAACTCACCATTCATATTCTTAAAGATGTTTAGGATTGGGAGGATTTGACGATAATAGGGCACCAAGGCTTCCCCCACCATGTCAGCTGACACAACCAGGTGCTGGAGGACTTTGAGCGTGATGCAGATGACCTGTCGGTTACGAAGGTTCAGTGCATCTGTGATGTAGAAAGAAAGACAGGCAGAAAGCAGAAGAATTAATTTCTAGAATGTAAAAGGGAGGGGGAGAAATCCTCTAATGGACAAATTTAATTAAACTATACTCTGTTGGGGATTGTAAGTGGGCCTTTATTAGCCCAGCTCTGAAAGATCCCAGAGATGGATTGCAGCCCTGATGTTATAAAACACTGCCTTGTCTGATTGTTATTTGTTCCCACAATTTGTGCTGACTCCTCACTAACCCCAAGAATGCAGCTCATTATTCTCTCATGCTGCCTGTGTTACTAGTCTGGTCCCAATAAATAAATAAATAAATAAAATAAGCAAGCCTCGGTAAATACCATTGGGGCCAATGGCGCTGCAAGACAACCTGTGGAAGGTTGAAACAGATACATTCTAGTGCAACAATTAGCCTGTTTGTGAGTTTGCACCCATTTGCTTAGCTATCGTTTTAGTCATTTCTGCTGGCAATTCCTGCTATTCTGAGAACTAATACAAGACAAATGTTTGTAGGGGAAAAAAATCTGTAGGATTCTTTTAAAAGACATACATTCTGATATGAGAAAAGAAACATTGTGTCTTTCCTATTTGAGATTTTTGAGTAGTTGCAGCTGAATTTTCTCTTTGCTTTCAGTCTCTGTTCATTCTTGGTTTTAATAATAGTAGATAACTTAATTTGCTTTCCTTTTCTTATTTCAAAATGACATTTGAAAAATATTTACTGGTTTTTCAAAATTCCTCTAGTTACATGGCTTATTCCCAAAATTCCACATTTTGGGAGAAACTGCCACATAACATACTCCAGAGTGAATGAGTGTGACTTTCCTCTGGCCTGCACGTTATGGAGACATTTACACATTTGTAAAGGGAGTGCAAAGCCACTATAAAATTCTAGCTTTTTTTTTTTTTTTTTGAGAAATAAGCCCAATATTTTTAAATAAAATATTTATTTCTGAAATCAGCGTGAAAAAATAACTGTTTATACCACCTTTCATGATACACTGTCAGAGTCAGATAAAACTCCCAAACGTAATATATTGTCTGTATACACTGTCAAGTGTTCATGAACTGCAGATCACACACTAAATGCAAATATTTGGGGGAAAATAGTTACTTACTAGTAACTGTTGTTGTTTTAGAGCTCCTCTGTGCATTCACATTAATGGGGAAGGACACATATTGTGGCAGGTGAAAATCTGAGACAACTATAGGCATAAAACTAGGGTGAGGTCCCATGACAACTTTCTCTCTGTGTACTATTACGTAGGATAATATGGCCATCCAGGCACTAAACTCACTAAACCTCCTAGCAGAGGAGATTAAGAGCACTGCTTTGATAGATGTTCTAAGGGTCCCTGAGTCGGCTGACACATAAATATAGTAAGTACTAGATTCAAGTCCCAGGTGAGGGAGGTAAAGGCATTAGTCCCTTTAGGAAACATGAAACTGTGGGGATGAGATAATATAGGTTTTTTCCCCTGATCAAGTTATGATAAGCCAAGTTAGCTGCCAAATGAACCTTGAGGGAAGTTGCTGCTAACCTTTATGATTTCAAGTGCAATAGATACTCTAAAATTGAAGGGCTACCCTCTAGTGATGAAATTAACCCTTTAGTCCTAACACAACACAAACCATGTCCATTCAATATGCAGCTGTTTAATGGAGAGGTTTTTCTGGACTGTAATAATACTGCCTGAAACCTTTGTGAGTAGAAGCTGTCCATGGTAGTCAGCAGACTGTCTCCATGCAGCCACATGAAGCACCTCTGGATTTGGATAAAGAATCCTCTCTTTTGTCCCTAGGAGAGGAGATCTGGAAGCGGAAGAAGGCAAACTGGTGGTTTTCTGGACAGCTGAAGATCTGTATACCAGCGCTCTTGGGGCCATATTGCTGCTATCAGGATGATGCTGGCTCTGTCTTGTCTGATTTCACTTATGACTTTGAGGATAAAGGAAACATAGGGAAGGCACAGAGCAGATGACTGTTCCAATCTAGCAGGAATGCATCTGACAGTGATTTTTTGTTCTGTGAGTCCGGATGCCATTTGGCATTCTGTCAACACGGAGGGGGTAATATCTCTTATTAGACCAACTTATGTTGAGGAAAAGGATAAACTTTTGAGCTTCAGAGCTATTCCTCAGGTCTGGAGAAAGTAACCAGAGTGTCTGAGCTAAATAAGAGGTGGGACAGATTGTGAAGCATAATGGTTTCACAAATGTTATAAGGGACCACTTAAAATGAAGTGAGCAACCACAGGTTAACAGGCAGCAGGTTGTGTTACAAATTGTTGTAATGAGCCATAAAACCAGTGCCTCTATTAAGTGAATGATTTTTAATATTCAATGAAATTATGAACATAAGATCCCAGACTCATCTTTTGAACGTGTTGTGTGGGCTTCCTTTGAGGACAAGGACTGAGAGTTCAGATATGTAGTTATCCCTACTGAAGGAAAAATGAAGAAGATGTCATTGGTTCAGGGACCATTAGCGTTGATTGTACAACCTCCTACAGAGTGCTTCTGCCTATACAATCTCTTCCCTTGATCGGTGTGGAGTTTGGACTCCAAGGTATTCTAGTGGCCATGTACACAGGTCCTGACAATGAGTACCCTAACCTCGGCTGGAGATACCTGTGGTGATTGTAACAGAAGGTGATAGCGGACAGAACAACAACAGCTCCAGGAGTACATTTAGGGTGACCAGATGTCCTGATTTTATAGGGACAGTCCCAATACTCAGAGCTTTGTCTTATATAGGCACGTATTATCCCCCACTCAATTTTTCACACTTGCTATCTGGTCACCCTAAGTACATTGTCTCTTAACTTGCACAAGTGTAGCTGTTGAAGCACTTCAGAGAATATGGTTAGCCTCCTTTTCAGGCTGTGTACATTGAGCATGTAATGACAAGCAACCCAAAGTTAGAGGGGCCTCATTCTTAGGGAAGCAAAAGTTATCATATAAGTTGATGAGGCCATAAGGCCCATGAGCGTTAGGAGAAAGTGTGTTTGCACAGGTTGATCCCTGCAAGTTTTCAAAGAGTCTCTTATTTTCAGAAATCTATCTTCCAGGAGGAAGACCCTCCACTGAGTATAGTCCAGAACCAACCTGATAAAAGTGGTTCTCTTTTTAGGCTCAAGTGAGAATTTTTCTGAATTGATGATCTCTAGAGACTGCAGAAGGTTGCACATGTATTAAGCCCCAGAAGAAAGATTGTGTAGCAAGCTGGATTTTAATAGCCAATCATCCTGGTAAGGATACATGAATATGCCCTTGTGCCTGAGATGTGCTGCAACTATTGAAAGATGTTTTGCAAATGCCCCCAGTGCTGTGGCCAGACCAAACAAGAGAACATGAAATTGGAAGTGATTTGCTCCCACTCTGAATTAAAGGTACTTGATGTGGGTGAGGTTGATTACTATGTGGAAGCAAATGTCCTACAATTCAAGCACTGAACAGCAATCCCCCTTGAACAGGAAGGGGATGACATCCCACAGTATTAGCATCCTGAATTTGAAAGTCTTTGTATACCTGTTGAGGTTTTTGAGCTCCAGGATGGGCCTTAGGCAGTCTCCCTTCTTAGGCTATAGGAAATATCTGAGTAAAACCCTTTCACTTGGCATTGTTCTTCTACAGCATCCTTTTGAAGAAGGTTGCACATGTCCTCCAATAAGAGTTTTTCATGAGCAGGATCCCCAAAGGAGATTTGGGGGTTGGAGGAGAGTGGAGGCAGCCTGGTATGAAACTGAATTAGGTAACCAACTCTGATGGTCTCCAATACACAACAATCCAAAATAATCTAGCACCAGGAATTGAAGAAGGATGAGAGATGAGGTCTGCACTGGTGTGGGAGAGGGCTGTGGCTCTTTAGCCTCCATCAGAAGTGATGTTTGGGAGTTGGTGCAATGAGAGATTTCTGTATTGTGTTCTTTCTACAGAAGCCATTGTAAAAGAAGCTGAAGACTAGGTCCTCTGTTGGTGTTGAATGGGGGATTGTTTCTGAAATTGAAAATTTGTATAATCAGACTTTCTTTTAGAAGTAGATGTAGACTGGGAAAGTCACAGAGATCAGGCTATGATTCTTAATCTTAATCTAGTCCCTAGTGATTTACCTGAGAAGCACAGAGAAGTTGCAAAGAACTTGTTGAGGGGAGGATGTTAGCCAGGTGTGCTCGGAGGGCAGTTTGCAACCTCTCAGAAACAACATCTAGAACTACAGCCACTGGTATAGCTCTGAGGAGGTACTTATGATTCCAAATATTAGGCTTTGCTCCAGACTGTCAGAAAGTGATAGAAGACTTTCCTTTTAAGGGCCCCAGCCACTTTAGTGCTGGGAAAACATTTAGCGCCCAGTGCAGGTGCATCTAATGCCAGGATCATTGGCAGCTGTGCTAATTCTGAAGCCCAAGTCATTGCATCTAAAGAGCTTTCATGGACTCCTAAGTGAAGGGCAACGTGAGCAATTGATGAGGATCCTCCATAATATTATAGTATCTTTCTGTGCTGATGGAGTCATTTTTGAAGGAAGGTGACTGGGTTCCCTTGAGTGGCCCAACAGAACTTGCATGGCTGGTTCTGAGTGTAATGCATTTTCCTCCAGGATATTTTGAATTGAAGTCAGTGGAAAATACTCTTTTATGATGATGCAGGGGAGGTAAAGCTCGTCACTTTGATGGGGATTCTACAAGAAAGAGAAATTGATGACATTGGAGGTATGCACACCAGTGAGGTGTCTACAAAATCAGAGTCTCAGATGGAGGAGTGTGGGCCAAAGTTGACATTGGCATTGGTAAGGAATCCCTGAAGAAAACATGTCAGTGATAGAGAAATAGAGCAGTGTCATCTCTCTTCTTTTTCTCCTTGGACTCCCTCTGTGAGGTGGAATGTTACCTCTTCTCTTTTTTCCCGGGAGCAGTGTCACCAGAGATTTGGAAGCATGCCTTTTGGTTATGGCATCAACCACTTTCAATTCTAATGGCTTCAAAGAAGTTGTTTGTCAGCACTGAAGTAGACCTCAAAGCTTTCACAGGAGTATAAGGATGGTCTTGAGGCTTACCAAAGCCAAATGTGCATGTAGCCTGGCCTGAACAACTTGTCCTTTTATATCTGAGGAATAAAAGCTTGGCAAATAGTACACCAGGATACTATATTCAATTCTTCCGAGTACACAAGGCACCAAACACATGAGTTTGTCTCAGGGTAGATAGCTGAGCAGGTCGTACATTTTTTAATTCTTCTAGTGGGTTCAGGACCTAACATGATCTCAGAGGTAACCAAAGGCCAAGAGTTCTAGCTAGCTAGCTAACAGTTACTATTAGAAGAAAACAGGCTAACTAGCCTCACAGACTGAAGAGGTAGTTCTTTTAGATCTCAGCAGGGAAGGTGGGCCAGGGAGCATGCTCCCATATAAGGACAGAACCAATGGCATCATCCTAATGAAAAAGCACTACTGCACTCCTCCAGTGAATGTGGCTTGTTTATACAATTCCACAGCTCAATGGTAGAGGTGCTGAACCCCATTAGTGGGAATGCACAGAGGCCCTCAAAGAACTAAATTTTCACTTCAGTTGCCATTGCCTAGAATCATAAGCAAAACCCAAAATTGCAATCAAAGTAGCAAAAAAATATTTAACATTAAATCTAATTGCAGGTGTCTATAAAACAGATGCATGGAAAAAAATAAAGGGTATGTGTCCTCTCTCTTTGCATACATAATTTCCTTAAATGCTATCTTTATTTCCAGACACTCATGAAGTCTAGAGAATATCCCTAATAGACAAATTCTACCCTGAGCTACACTTGTGCAATTCCTATTAATTTCAATGGTAGCAACAACACATGCAGCAAAAGACAGAACTGGCTCCTGATGCCCATGCCATAGTGATGGCTATGGTATAAGAATTTGAATTGAATAAAATACACACACTCAAGCTTGGAGGCCTCTAAATTGTAGAAAACTGCAATATGTACTCAGGAAATGCTTGTAGGTATTAGAAGTAAAATCAAGTCGCCCATTCAACTTTTATTACTAAACATTTATGTTTGGCATGCATAGCAGCTTTGGCTAACTCTGAACCACATTATGCTGGGCACAGTATAAAAAAGTAATTAGTGTCAGTATCTCTCCCAATACATCAATTTGGAACAGCTGAGGTAAATATATAATTTTTTAATCTGATAATTATTAGCCACTTTTAACTGTAGTCTCTGAAACAAGTGTGCCTCCACCGTGTCCACATAGTTTGGAAAATCTTAATGCTTTCTGAGGTTTGCCAGAACTGAAAAACATGTGGAAGTACTAGCAGCATTACATAGAGCCCTGAAGTCAATCTAAAAATGTCTCCAACTAGACCTCTGTGAAAGTGTTTGGATAAGATTCACTACAGGAGCTAAAGAAAATGTAAGCCATCAAAAGTGCTCTTATTGAGAAAGCAACCTGGGCTATTGGCTCTTGTTCTTGGAATATGCTGAACAAGGTCAGACCCTTACAGCTCTCAACAAAGCAAATAAGTCTATTCTGACTGCTTGATAGTTAAAAGCCATCCTTCCATTTCCTAATTGCTACTTAGAGGACTCCACTCCCCTAATGGTAGATAGCTCCTTTCTGCTCAGCAAGCCTGCACTGTACTAATTTGATTGTGGGATTCTGCTGAGCAGCAAATTTTAGGAAGAAAAAAAGAACTGTTTTCCATATGTTTGTGTGTTGGGTTACAATGAAATGTATTGTCCTATAATTGAAGATGGATGTAAATCTATTTGACTGTCTGACTTATGCTTTGGCTGCACTTTTCTTCAGAAGGACCTGCTTAGATACTACTGTGATAAGAACATAGAGAGATAGATGAAGGGAGTCCATATAATCTTTCCCATGTGAAATTCCTTATTCTAAGGATGCATCCATAAATTATTTAAATATTACACGTTTTCCAGCTTTTGCAAAACACTCTGGATTGTGCTGCTTATCTAGTTAAGTTAGTTCTACTTCAGAAAATTTTGTAAGTGTTTTAATGAGTCCCTCTCACATTATTTTAATAATTTTTCTGAAGTGTACAGTAACTTAGTATTTAAAGCAATATTACATAAAACACAGAATAAATATTAGATTTTAAAGGGATAAGCCCGATTTTTCCTCCTTTCCTTTTAAAGCACACTAATAGATATATATGGATTTTTAATGACTGTTTTCAGCATTGTAAGTTTCTTTTTAGGGTTTTTTTTCCAAACTCCTACTTATTAAAATTAGTAAAAAAACCAAAAGCCTGAGTTCAATCTATAACAAACAATTCACTAAGAACTTTCAGGGAAAACTTGTTTTGTCATTACATTTTATTATCAGTGGCTGTAAATTCAGAATTTTCAAATTCTTCATTAATCTAGTATTCATTTATTTGTTCTAAGAGCTATAAAGCTGATTTTTTTCCAAAATATATATTGCTTTTGTTTTTTTCTTTGAATTTCTGTTTTGTTTTGTTTGTTAACTCACAACTTGGCTAGATAAAAGCAATCTGCTTTGTTCATTCTCTGCTAGAAATTGTTTTCCAATGTTAAACTCTTTTTCTTTAAGTAACAGTTCCAACATCTGGGCGATAAAGACCTGGGAGCCATTTATGTTGATATTTTGTTTTTGTCTAACTCATTGGAGGTTCCTGTATCTCCTGTGTCAGTCCCAGATGTCAGATACTGTAAAATTCATAGCGTCATTTTCTTTGGATTAATAGGCTTTGTATACTAGGGAATGCAGATAACATTTTTCCCCCACTATAAAGTGGATCCCCCTGAAGATCTCGTTTTAATATATCAGACTAGATGTTTTAAATAAAGTTGATCAGACTAAAGCCCTTTTTCCCAGATAGAATATTGAGAATCCAGACACTGAAGAATTGAATTTGATTCTCCAATTTTTTGTTTTCCTCTCATGACAAAATATTTGGTTAGTTTTTTTATTTTTAAGTATTTTAATAATTTGCTATTTATTGCTGTGAGCTGTACTTTCATCAGTTTAAACCCACTTTTCAAAGGCATTTTCCTGAGAATCTACATTAAAAAGCTTGTGCTGACAGTTTCCATTTTGGTTTCAGTCCTGCTGTAATAATTGAGCCTACAAATTTACCCTAATTGTGATCTTAACTATAAAAAATAAGTAAAATTTCATAAAATGTCACAATTACCTGTAATCACAAATGTTGATGGAGAAAAGGCACAAAGGGGAAAAACCTAAATTAGTCAACTAATAAGGACTACTAATATAACACAAATACTGTTAAAAATCATGCCTTATAAACAAAAGAAGTTAAGAACCAAAAATGAATAAATGAAAATTGGTATGTCAAATTTTAGGTCTAATTGATTAATAAAATTACAAGGGAATGGACTATTCCTTGCATCACTCGCTTTTTTGGTTTCGAAAAAAAAGACTTGAGGAAAAACTTGGATGAAGACTACTGCAATATTGGCTAACTGAATAAAAGAAGGGAAAGGAGAGGGCCTCATCATCATGGCTGTCACCCTCCCCATCTCCTGGGACCCTGGACCTTCTTCACCCTGATGCTGAAAGATGTACTGACCAGACTATGCCAAAGAGAGAAAAGTAGATGTTACCACCTCCACTAGATCCAGCTGAATCCCAGTCATCACCTGGGATGAGAGACTTTGGCTGGGTCTACACTGACGGTGGCAAATTTGCCGCCATCACATCGATTGCTCTGGATCAACTAAGCGCGTCTACACAGACCACTCAGTTCATCCAGGAAGCGATGCAGGAAAACCACTCCCGTAAGTGGAGTAGCGCTGCGTCGAAGGGAGCGCTGTTCCCTTCGACACAGTGCAGTATGGACACCGCGCGGAGGAGACGCTGCAAAGTTGACGGGAGATACACAAGTGATTTATGTCACTTGCATATGTCCCATCGACTGCCGCCGAATCGCCAAGGTACGTGTAGACCGGGCCTTTGTCTCCTCCCATTCCTATCTAGTGTGTCCTTTTCATTCCCTGTCTTATTTCTTTTCTTTCCTATCCCTTCTCTTTTTCCTTTTGTCTAATAAAGTCTTACTTAGCTAGCCAAGACTGCATATTTTGCAACATTGCTGCAAGCCTATGACCAGAAAGGTGGCTAAATGCAATTCCCTGAACAGTCCAATGCTGATACAAGTTTGCCAGGTTTTGGAGTGGCTGATAAGACCATGTGCTGGGCCTGTGTTTTTCCAGCAGTGAGGTTGCAAGTAAAAGTCAATACAAGAGACAGATGCTGCATTTGCTAGCTTTGCTGTTCTTTTCTTTCCCCTTCATGTGTGTGTTTGTCTTGTGTCTTTTAGGAAATGGGATTGGACTTTAACAGCAATAATGGCAGCTGCAACTCATCTCAAGCAATGTCCTCTCTTTTCCCCCCAAAGGACAGTTCCTACCATCTTTAATAGCATCTAAAAAACTGTCAAACAAGGGATTTTCTCCTTTTAAAAACTCTCTCCAGCTAAAGGAAAAGGGAATCAGGGAAACAGTTAAAATAAAAGCCTTAGTTAATACTTTACATTTCAAATGTTTTAACTGCTTTTCCTTCTTTTCTGTATCTTTAATAAAAAGCTAAAATATTTTTAATATTGTGTTTGCCATCATATTAAACAGGCTAAGGTCTCTGTATACCAAACCCTGAACCTTGTTTAAAACTATTTAACGTTGGACAGTGAACTGGGTCATGGTAACACTTTTGACTCTTTGGGCCCACATAGTCCATCTAAATTAATACAACAGTTCTCAAGACCAAAGACTGAAGCGTGTCTCATTTTGCATTCCTCACCTCCCACATGCTGGTAGAAGAAGCATGTGTTTTAGCAGATTTTTTGCCTTAAGCACAGTTCTCCTCTATTAGAGTGGGACAATATGATGTAGATCAGTTCTCCTGCAGGGAAATGAGCCCACAGAGCAAAGAAACTTCTATTGTTGTGGCATATTTAATTTTGTTGATTTTAAGCCCCAAGGACTTACTGTCTTAGATGCTACAGTCTAACTTCCTTAAAATAGTGTAAATTAACTAAAAAGTAAGATGAAAGCGCAAATGATACGTAGCCTCTGAAATATACATTTGCTCAGGCTTGCTTTTCCTTTCCAGCCCACAGCACCTTTCATCACAAAAAATTCACATTAAGGAAGTTAAGTATGCCAATTTTACAAATGAGTAAACTGATGTACAGAGAAGCTAAGGTTACACAGTGAATCACTGGCCAATCCAGTAACAGAATTTAGAGCTCTGATCCGCAAAACATTTCAGTATATGAGTAGTCCCCCATTAACTTCAGTGACATACGTAACATATCTAAGTGCTTTGATGGATCAAGGCCTATGAGTTTTGACGCTCAGGTTATGTCTACACTACAATTAGACACTAGTGGATGGCCTGTGCCTGCTGACTCAGGCTCACGGGGCTGAGGCAGCAAGGCTGTTAACTGTGATGTAGACATTCAGGCTTGGCTTGCAGCCCAATCTCTGGGATCCTCTCACCACGCAGGATCCTCCGGCCTAAACTCCAGCCAGAGTCCAAATGTCTACATCACAATGAAAGTCCCCAGTCCAAGTTCTGTGAGCCTGAATCAGATGGCATAGGCCTGTCATGGATTGTTATTGCAGTGGAGACATATCCTCAGTCTCTATGACCACAGACAGTATTCATTCCCCAACAGCAATGTCTTGAATGATTTTGATGACAAATCAGTTAATCCTCCCCTATTAATTACTGGGTTAATCTTTCTGATAGCATTTCTGTTAACTCTTCAAAAAGAAAATGAGTGTGCTTTATTGCATCCAACGAGGGTCAGATCTGGGAAGAGATGTCAACCCCTCATCTTCCAAAGCTGGAAAATAGCAAAATATTGCATAAAGCAAACTTTTCTTAAAATAAGTTAAAAATGATTAAGCTTCCTTTGTTCTTCCTCCCTTTTCATCTAATTTCTTACTTTCCCCTCTGTACCTTGCTGCATTTTTTCCAGTCTTTTTTATTGTCTATTGTTTTGCTTGAAGCTAATTTTTCTTCACATTGTCTTTTTTTCCTGATTTGGCCTCTCCACAGTTCCCCCACTCATGTTTCAATATTTTCTCTCCTCCTCTCTCTTTTTCCCCTAATTTCTTGCAATTACCTATCCCACTTCTATTTCTAACACCAGTTCCCACAGGTGTTAAAGGTTGATTGGATGATACAGTTAATGTGCAGATTTCACCCTCGAAATGTGGGTGAGATGACAGTTAGTTTTGGATGTAGCTGTTCCTATGGAACAGGTCAGGTAATTTTGTAGTGGTTAGAGGATGGGAGTAAATTTAAGATGGGAGGTAATAAGAAAAAACCTGCTTCCTACAATATCTGGAACTGCTGAAGTAACATTTTTTTGAGCTGCAGAATCCAATCTAAGCCTGGTAATTGCCAACATACACTTTTTTCAGCTGTTGGATGTATATGCTTCAATATTTCAAAATCAGGAAACAAACAAAAGTCAAAGACATTTGCTTTCTTCGAAAAAGGAAGTTTGTTCACAATTATTTTTCATTTTCTGATTTTAAGAGTCAGTATTGTTTCTTTATGACTATAGTTAATAAACAGATAGATGGCAATTTATTAAAGGTATACTTTATTAGAGGGTAAAAATGTCCAGTTAAGGAAAGTAGATCTATGAGCACATTGTATAAACATGGTTTAAGTTTTCTGTGAAACAGGGAGGTGTACAGTATCACCAAGCTACTCAATAAAGTGAAGATATCAAAGGAAAAATAGCATTATAATACAAATCCACTTTCAATTGTGGTTAACAGTAATAACATGTGCCTTATGCACCAATGACCCTGATTTAATACTAAGTTTAAAATAACTATATAATTGTTCATTAAATGAACCAACATTTTACAAATCAGTACAATCACATTAATTCAGAGATTTATGAAGACATTAGAAACGACTCTTTAGGTCAGACTATGGAGGACTGTTCAGTCCTCCTTTCTCACATATTTCTCTACATCTAAAACCTATAAAAAACTATTTTTCCTTAGTGAAATTGAGTTTCAACAAAGCTTAAGATATCCTTGATCTAGCTTGTCACAGCAGAAATGTTTGAGCATGGTTGAGCAGACTGAAATTCCAGAGCTGTTTGAGATGAAACTGGTTCACTTCTGACTCAATCAGCAACATTACTCTAACTGCAAAATTGTGTTGAAGCAATGTTTCCCTCTAAGTTACATTTTTAAAAAGCAATATGAAGTCTGTTGTATAATAAAATATTTAACATGAAGACTTAGATTTTTAGGCTTCTTCAGAACATCTAAAGTGGACTATACATGGGTGCAGTTAATGCTTAAAGTAACAGCCCACATGCGTTACACTTTTATACGTTATTATTCAAATATTTATAATTTATTTTGGCAAATCTAAGATTTAAAGCAACAATTCTGTAACAGAATAGCTATCAAAAAGGAATTGTACACTCCTCTAGTGGTTAGATAGAACTCTAATACACTAGCTTTTCATTGCTAAGTAAAGATTTAAGGGCTGCACGGGCAGCACATGCTTTCTTAGCCATTTTTTTGTTCTGTCGTTGGCTCCAATGGGCACTAGAGGGCCATGGTCCACCTGATTGTAAATTAGAGCAGCCTCGGGACTACTGTAACTGAAAATAAGGAAACACAAATATTGCTTAAAGTCAGCTTTGTGCCCCCCTTCTGTGCCAAACACTGGAACAAAGTAATTGAGAATCCAGGTCTTTGCAGAACTATTCTAATTATATCCTGAACACAGAAATGGATACAAGTTGAGAAGTCAGGTTGGATTCAAAGCTCTCATGACAAATTTTTGTTTTGGTAAGATGGTCTTTCTAGGGTATCTGAGCTGTGGGAGATCTGGGTTCTATTCCTAGCTCTGCTACACTTTGTGACCCAGTGCAAGATAAATTTCTTTCTACTTCTCTTTTCCCATCTGTAATATGAGGATAATAATATTGTCCTGCCTCAGAAGGGTGAAGATATTCCACTGTGTGCTATGCATCAGAATTTGTACAGTAATTCTGCAAGATATTTTCTTTGTGAAACTATTCCAGAGATTCAGTGGACTTGAAATGAACGACTGGAGTTTTTCCTATCAGATGAAGGGAGAATTATTCTAGTATGACTTTGTGAAATGTACACTTTATCCTGGAACTCAGAGATGGAAAAGACTCATTTGCAGTGCTTGAGTCCCGTTGCAATGCACTGGGAGTACCGTTCCAGCACTTTTTTGGATCGTGGGAATGGTACATTATGGCACTTCCAGTACTTGTGTTCCAGCACTTCTTCAGTGCAGCACTTACCCACTGCTCATTTGGTCAACTTGTTCATCTCGTCACCAACTCAGAAAAATTCCCTGAAGCATATTCTCAAATGCTTGATCCATTTCCAGTCCAGATGATTAATGCAATGGGGCTTTCCTTTTTCCACTTCCCTTGGAAAATAACAAAGGGTCCAACAGCATTTGCTCTTAGGAAACTTTCCCTGATTTTCTATTTTTAGTTGGTTGCTATCACTTGAAGGTGTATCTATTTGGGACACCTTTAAATAATTTGTTTTTCCTTGTTTATATGCCCTTTAAATACTGTATTTCTGGACTGTCATCCTACTTAGTCAATGCAAGATGACATATTTTAATCTTTCCTGATAAGTCAGTCCCTTTCCATCATTCTTGTTCTGAATTTCTTCCATGTTATTGTATTATTGTTCTAAAGTGTTGTAAAATATTTTTACAAGAAGTTTGGAGAGAAAGACAACAGTATGTCAGAGTGTGAAATGATAGAAAGCAATTATATTTGGACCCAATCTGCATTTGTCCATATTATTTTAATCCTGTGTCATGCATTAGAATAATGAATTGATCCAATTATTGCTACCACTATCTTGCTAATCTTCAGTCATTGCGTAGCCACACTATTGGAGAATAATTGTTATGAAGGAAGTGATTTTCAGGTGCCTTATATGTTGATTAAATAATGTCATTTTTCAGCTTGGGTTTGTACTGGTCAAAAATTGTGAACTGAGTTAAGCAACAAAATGTAGGGCAGATGGAGGATAAATTGCTCTTGAAAATAATTACAAATATGATACAGTATTGCAATTCTGCATTTTAAATGTCTTTTAGAAAGCAGTCCCTCACAGGTACTCTTTGATTCACATGGGGGAGGGAAAACTTTTTATGAAAGGCTATATTTATATACTTAGTTCTCTGTTTCCTGCTCCCAGAAATACCCTCTAGCCTAACGATCTTCTTTCCATTTGTTTTACTCCTTTTCTCCAGTGGCAATGTGGTAGTGGTCTTGGAGACAGCTGATTACCCAGATATAACTCATCCACAGGGACCATTGAGAGACTGTGGGGAGTTCAAAAGACAACTGAGTTTATTGTGGAGGCAGCAGAATCACACAAATCTATAGCTGTGACTACAGTACATACTCACAGCAAATTTCAAATCTGTTTCAAGTATATATTTAATTTGCCTGGGACCACCACTGAGTGGGAAGGACTGTTATGTTGTTTGTTGGCAACAATCACTCTGATCAATTAAGGAAAGGTGCTGACGTTATTCTTGACATTAAGGTTGGTATTAATGAAGGAAAAAGTGCTTTTTAGTAAAATACATGTGGACTCCACAAATTTAAAACTGATAAAAGGAAAAAAATAAATGAAAAGTAATGACTGTACACTGAAATAAAATTGAAAAGAAAATAAATTAGGATGTTCTTGAACATTTTCAACTCACCAAAATTACGACAGTTTAAAAGGCCCTCCCTCAGTCCCACTTATATATTTATATCTCTCTATAAGGCTGAAAATTGTGTAGTATATTAAGCTACTGTGTAGTCACTTTAAAAGTACACTGGGTTCACAGTCCTCACAGGACTCTGTTAAGTCCTGACTATGGACAGTCCTTCCTGCAGATGCTTTCACAGCTTCAAGGAGCTTGGCATTTTATTACTAAAAACATACCTGAATGTTGCCTATGTTCAAATATATCTTGATAACTGACAATGCAATTTTAAATAATTTACAATAAAAATGAATAAAAGAATCAAACCCCTCACTTAATAGGGTCTCTCCTCAAATAGAGGAACTAAAAGATGATTGGAGGGTTTTCATAATTCCTTCAGATGCCTGACTCACCTTGCACTTAGTCCCTACAAGGCAGTGTCACTTTTAAAACGATTGCTACTGTATCACACTCCTGCTGACATTTTGAAATTATACCCCCTCAAACAAAATCTATCAGTATATTGAAGTACAGCTAGAGGAATTTTTTAATTAATCTTTTTTTAAAGAAAAACATTAAGGTGAATAAAAGATTAATTCTGGCCCTTAAAACACAACCACATTTTGATATTAGGTCCCCGCTAAACTGTCTCCTCTTCTTCTTGTTCCCAAAGTTCTGCTTGACTTTTTTCTTCCTGCAATATTTCAGAATTGAATCTATTCCACGGTGGCTCTGTGTTCACCATGATGATCCCTCGCTCCCTTCTGATGCTGAATGAATCTTCCCCAGACAATAAGCCAGATGACAATTTTATGTTCCTGCCTTGAACAATCAAGGTATCACTCTAAGAGATCAGAGACAAAAGAGAAGCTTCCACTTCCACTCTAAAGCCCTGTCTTCACAGAGATTCCAGAGTGCTCCCATGTAGACAAGCCCTACGAAAACTGGGCAACATAGATGATACTGGCAAGAGGACTGACATACAGGTGATATGGATTCTATTCCCACTCTCTGTGGGAAATTGAGCAAATTCCATAACTACTATCACTTATTTTCCCCATCTGTAATATGGGGATACTGTAACTCAGCAGTTGTGATTGTCTCCTTTTCATTTTACACATTTATTCAAACATATACATTTGCTCAACATTTCTATGTGGGAGAACTCTGGTTCAGGTAGTGATCCCATCCTCTTGTACAGAGGAGGCCACCACTGAGTGGGAAGGACTGTTATGTTGTTTGTTGGCAACAATCACTCTGATCAATTAAGGAAATGTGCTGAAGGAATTTTAAGGGAATCCTATCCAATATTTATTGGTGGAAGGCTGAATACAATAAAAATCTTTGCAGAAGTCAAAATTCATCCTTGAAGGTAAAGGATGATGCACAGGAATGGTCTGCTTAGACTACCAGGCTGAAGAAACAGGAAAGGGCAAATTAAAGAAATGTATATTTAGAAGATGTGGTGTTTACAGTGAAATGAGTTTCAACAGCATTCTATGTGAATCTACACGACTTGCTAACTTTTATACTGTATTTTAATAAAGATCTGTTTTTGAAACCAAATACTTCATAAGGAATGTTTTGTAAAAATAACAAAAATTTAAAATTAGGCATCCTTGAGTTAAGTAGTAGCCAAACTTAGACATATTGACAAGGAATGTGATGGGAATGGAGAGAAAGAGGAAGAATGGTGTGTATAAAGTAGAAGGGGAGGTCTAGCTAAGACAACAGTAAAATAAAGAAAATAATTCTCATACTTTTTCTGCTATATTCTCATGTCTTTTGAGATGAACTATTTTATATAATGGAGGTTATATTTAATAAATATAACAAAATAAAGTAAAAACTTCATTTCACTTTTCCAAATACCAAGATCCACACTGTAATAAGAAAAATACAAGCCAGACAGCACATTTCTCTGGGATAGTTAAATGTGTTGGGTGACTAAAGGCACAAGCCTTCTGGCCCCTTACCTCACAATTTAGTCAGGTTTCCAATCGACTCCTAGAAATGCACAGTCTGTCATGTTTTATTGGTTAATTAGCTACTTGTCAAAAAGTTACACTATATAAATTCATTGTTGGGGTTTTTCCACATTCTCACTTACTTTTTATTGGGATAATGAGCTGAGGAATGACAGGAAGAATCTTGTTTCCCCCATGTTCCAGCATGTCATGGATTCCTTGCCGAGCAAAAAACTCATAGGGAAATGTCATTTCACAAAGCCCATCAAAAAACAGAGGCAGATAGTGATGATAGTCCAGTTTCTCAATCTCCACCTGAGAATGCACACAGAAGAAACAAACAAACAAACAAGTAATGAGGGTGACTGATATACTTCATCTTCATGCCACGTTCACAAAAGATTTTAATAAGCAATAATAAACTCAGTGTGTCAGAGTAGGGTATAACTGTGTCTCAAGTATGGTGTTTGGCATGATGCCGAAATTCTTAACTCCTTAACCACTAGATCTAAAGTGCAGACCTAAAAAGAACCTGCTCCTGAATTTTTTTTGGTACTGTTGCCACTCAAATCAATCTTTTGACAGTCTTTTCTAGACCCATATAAAAATGCATGTGTCTAAAACCTGTATGTCAGTATTCTAGTAAAGTTAGGGCAAGATTGCAATACCCTTGCTCATGCTAAATAGGGCCTTACAGTATGTACACTTCTACCGATTTCAGTGGGATTAGTCATAGAATAAGGTACTACTTATTGTGAGTAACAATGGCAAAATCTGGCCTTTACATATTACCTTCAGATGCAAAATGGACCATATAAAAAGAAGGATCTGTTTGACCAACAAAAAAAAATCATAATTTTACAGAAATGCAATATATGTATGGTTTACAACTCCCTAGAAGATTGTCCTCATTTAATTTAGTAATGATTAAGAGCAGTAACATAGTTTAAGAGAAAATATTGAGGAATCCTACACATTTCTGTTGTTCTTGAATGCATCGAAAGTTTGAGAGCATCCTAATGGAGCAATACATTCGGCTTTTTTTTGAGAGAAGTGGTATCCTCTAAAATAATCAGACTTTTCTGCCTTTCGTCACCTCTCGGAACCCTGGTATTACAAACTTTCCATAGGCAAAGGGGAGCAGAGGCTACTTCGCCAGGTCTGTTAATCCCATTCTGAGCATAGATGAGAGAGCTGCTTCATCACCGATGCACTTGCTCTCCCCAGAGACTTAGCAAATTGCCTTCAAAGTGTTTCTGGGTTCTATTGGCTCATGACGCAAAAGACTGAGCTTGGGGCTATGTGTTATTTTTCCATATTAAATGGTTGCCATTTCTTTGATAACAGCTTCCAAAGCTGATATCAGGAATGGAATTTCTATTTTGACAGCGTTTTTAAACAGGATATTTATCTATACTTGTTTGTAGCTTTGTTGTTGCAGTGTTGGTCCCAGGATATGAGAGAGACAAGGTAGGTGAGGTAATATCTTTTATTGGTGGAAGGTACAAGTCTGAACTACACAGAGCTCAGACACTGATTTCTGTCTCCTGAAAAAGAGCTCTGTGTACCTTGAAAGCTTGTGTCTCCCACCATCAGAAATTGGTCCAATAAATAGGTCCTCCCCTAGTTTGTCACAATTTAGCTACAGAATGCACGTATAACTACCTCTGAAAATCTGTACTAAAATAGAAACACAAAACATTTAAATTAAAAAATGATGGATGCTGGCTTTGTTTCTTGAGGACTTCCAGACTGCTACTAACAGTGCTTGTGA
The DNA here is from genome assembly GCA_007922155.1 of Mesoclemmys tuberculata. Lineage (NCBI taxonomy): Eukaryota > Metazoa > Chordata > Testudines > Chelidae > Mesoclemmys > Mesoclemmys tuberculata. The sequence continues at coordinate 18,472,625 of ML675604.1, forward strand.
GCTGGCAAAAGTAACACGCTCACCCAGTCCCTGACAACAGAAACCAACAGGAACAAATAGAAATGGCTGTGTGATCAGAAAGCCTTTGAGGTTCAGAGATGGTAGGTATTGAGAAATGACCAACAAAAGACAGAATAATCCTGTCATCTGTCTTCTAAGGGACAAGGAATATCCACCTTGACCTTCTTCCTAAACAGCTTTAATTTTGTGTTTTCTGAACAGGATCTATTAGCTGGTAATTTTTAATTCTGCTTATGTTTTCATTTATTATTAAAAAAATGTACAATAGCCACTTGAGTCAGTGGTACTGACTCCTGCCGTATGACGGAATAAAACATTTTGTAACCCTGATACATGTCACGTAAAGAGGGTCAGGACTAGCCTCTCAGCAGCACTTCTGTAGGTATTACATCTACATATTACAGTTACTTCGGAAAGATATTTCAGTCTTGAGCAGAGTATGGATTCTGGGTTTAATAAAATACAGCATCTCTCTCCACACACACACACACACACACACACACACACACGATTATTTGACTGAGATCTTCACTCACAGTTGGCTCTAAACCTCTCAGTGTCTTAACATAGCACCACTTTGAAAGGAGCTCTGAATTCTGTGTGATTTCTTGATGCATCAGCTGCCAAGCATACAGCCAATATTTCTTGATTTTGCAGACATGAATGTCCTCCCACGATATGGAAGCCAGAAATATTTTTGCCTAAAATTCTGTGGTGTGAAATACTTTGCTTTTGTGTTTATTATTTAGCTTTGAAAAGTGGCTATTATGCATATGTACTGAAAAAAATGCACATTTTTTGTTTATGCTCACAAAATCCTTTTTCCTTTTTCCTTCCACCCACAAAAATATTCTGAGTTAAGGCTGCAATTCTTGGATGAACATACTCCAAAACTACCAAGACACTTGCAATTTTCGGTTTCATGAAGAGTCCTCACAACAGTTTTTGTAAACTTCTTATATACGGGTAGCTACTGTATAAATTGCAAGATCAGAATAGAAATAGATTCCATTGACAGCCTTACCTCTGATTATTTTGTATTTAGGTCAGGCCCTTAATAGTATTTTAATATATTCCAATAAAAAGTGACCACAGTTTATAAGCATCTGTATTTTAAACTTGCAAATGTTTCATAAAAGATAGATGATACTTAGATTATTTTACAAATTTAAGCTTTAAGAGAAAAATTCCAAATGAGAAGCAAACAACGTAACTAGTTAAAAAGCAGCTCCTTGGCTCTTCTATCCATTAAATAAGGAAAGCAAGGCAACTGGACAGAACTCAAGGGACAAAGGTTTGATAATGAAGACCTGAATAGATATATAAATCATAGGCCTTCTTCAATCCATCACACGCAAATCTGATACACTATAAAGCAAACCTGTCATTTAGAAACTACTGGTTAAGGTACACAAACAAGTAAGGTTTAAATTCCCACACAGTTTCATAAAATCAGTCTCAACTGGTTACTTAATGTTTTTGGATAACAATTGCCCACAAGTTGGATCTGATATCCTGGAGATATCATATTCAATGGTGAAGTAATTTTAGTTGTGAGTGGACGTGTTATATTTTATGTTCACTTCAATGAATGCCTTCATCCAAGCACTGCAAGCATTGGGGATGTTGGTCTGAAATGGACATTTTTGTAAGGAAGGGAATAACACCTTTTAAACTCTATTTTTTATTCAGCAACTGCCAGACCTGACAAAGTTCTAAACTCTACCAAAAAACCCCCAACAATTAATATTAACAATGAGACTATGCAATGCATGATAAAAATGAACAAGCTTTAGCAGAGAAATCTAGAAGTCCCTAATCTGTCTACAAGTGTACAGGGAAATAGTGTGTATTCCACAACTGAACAGGTGGGTTTATTATACCCTTGGTTCTAGGTCATTTGACCAGATGGATACATGTCTGCATCCCTAAAAGTTAAGCGGTCTGAAAGGGAGCTGTCGGGGACCCTACACTGCAGATCTGTGGAATCATACACTGACTGTAGCTTCCTGTGGTCATACCTGTATACCAGTACTAACTATATCATCCATCTTTTATATCATTTATGCCATAGTTATCACAGTCTATTTTTCTTTATCTTAATTTTGGTAAAATTTAGGCAAAAAAAGTATAATGATGCTTTTTTCAGCTATTTCCCCTTTTTTTTTTTTTTTTTAACTGTACTTTTGCCTCCAGCTCCCTCAATGATTCCCCTAAATGGTAGTTGTAACCCGTCCATGCCCAGGGTAGCCCACTGATAATGCCAGGGTCTGGGCAGGCTGCAAAAGGAGAGCAAATTCTCCCAGCACTGGTGGGTGACACTGCAGTCAGACTTCCCAACCAGCCACAAACAGTGCTTCTGATTCCCCCCCACTGGTTATCAAGAAGCCACTGTGCAAATACACACAGCCCCCTTTACTGCATTTCAGTCTCTGGCTCCCAAACTGACACTAGGTCCAGTAAAGAGACCAGTCATTTAAACTCTATGCTCTTTACCAAAAGATTCCCTCTGATCCCAAAGGACCAGCCACAGTACCAGTTCACTATAAGTCTGGATCTTACCCAAAATACCGCGCTGCCAGCCAATCCTTTAGTAACTAAAACTAAAGGTTTATTAATAAAAGAAAAAACAAACAATAAGAGAAGTGTTAAAGGCTTAAAGCAATCAGATCATACAAATGATTTAAAAGTCCATATGCATCAGGTTTCTAGAACAATTGTGGAGTTGTATATTTCCTCTGGTATACATCCAGTACCTGGATGGGTCTAAGTCCTTCAGTTCAGTTGCAAAGTGCATTGATCCAGAGGTATGTCTGCAGCTGGACAGGAACAAGGAACAAGATGAAGACAAAGACAGAGACAAAGACAAAATGGTTTCTGTGGTTTGATCTTATATACCCTCTGTTACTGGCCATGTGGCTTGTGGAACTTTACAGGAACCAAAATGGAGTCCATAGTCACATGGGCCAATCCTGGTAACTCTTCAGGTATGCCTTTAGTTTCTTCCTAGGCCTTTGGCTTCTGTAAAGGTCTTGATGGGCCATTAAGCGGGCTATTGTCCTGTGGCCTCTCTGTCTGGAGTGTGTCTTTTCAGCACAGTTTGAAATACAGGTATAACAAAGATCTCCATAACTTTCCTCACACATATTACACATGAACACAAATATTGTCATCTTATTCAGCATATCATAACCTTTCTAACCGCACCTGACATGGTATGTCTCACATGAATCACTACGATTTTGACATATTAATGTCAAATAACACAAATGCCCCCCCTCCTAATGCAGTCCGCATGACAGTAGTAATAGGTGTGAGCATGAGAGAGAGAGACATAGGTGGGCAAACAGAAGATGAGGGCCACTGTCAATAAAGGCCTATAAAGAACATACTTTATGATAGATGGAGTATCTGAAAGATTTAGTGCACCTCAGCTGTTGGCTAAGAATTTCGAGATTGATTCTGTAAGGCCTTGTCATTTATCCAATTATAAAACCTGAAATAAATCTCTTACACTATATATTAATTAAACCACTGTCTAGGGTGTTATCCGAGTTTATTAAACATATGCCCTTTTTAATTAAAAAAGCTTGCTGCTTTTCACCAAACACTTAAAAGGAAGACTATATGAAATAATTAAGGGATTATGAGTCTCTGCCACTGTACAAACTTCTTAATAATACCATTACAAAAAGTTTGTGGGGCTTCCAGAACTTTGGGTATTTTGGGGATCACTGACCTGAAAGCCCTTCCCTATGTTCATGCTCCCAATGCAGAATCCCCAGATTTTACACACAAAGCAAGTGCATAACTGCTCTTTGTTACCCTGAATTACCCCTGTTGTAACTTGCTCCTTCTCCCCCATTATTTAGACTCGTGCAAAGCAAGGCTCATGGAGGGAGAAGGACAGAGTATATCAAGAGCTAGCTAATCTTTGGCTCATTTCATTTTTTGGTTTTTGTTTTTAACACAATTGAGGCAGTGCAGATAATTGCAGAAGATATAAAACATCTGATCCAAATATGGCTTAGATAATAGGAACAGGCAGCATGCTATAGCATCTGGAAGATCTCTTACAGTTTGCCAACTACACAAAGTACTTATGGGTAGTTTAGAACATCTTGTTTAAAATAGTTACTCTCTCAGCCTTTTATTAGTTAAAGAAGGAAATCCCTCCAATCCCCAGGCAAGAAAAAACAGAAAATACAGAAATACTTTAACTTATATTTTCTGTTTGATTTCTAAATTAATGGTCTCCCATTCAAATGTTATCTTATTCTGAAGAACGCTATTTTTGGGTAGTGCAAACACAAACATAAAAGTCAAATAATATCTTGCTACTAAGATTTCTGTTAATTCAGGTGTCCTTACATTGATTTAATGTGACAAATATTAAGTTTTCTGTTTCCTCCAGGATTAAATCTCACTCCTTAGTAATTATAATGAGTGTTTGTTGTTTTTATTGTTTTAATTGAAAGTGTGAATTCTGGTGTTTGTGAACAGTATCTGAACTTTTTGAAAGTCAAAGATGAGGACATTTTTAAAACACCATAATTTTCAAGCTCCTTTTCTGATTTTTTCCAAACTTCCCAGAAAAAATTCTCGCTGTAGAAAAGAAGGAACATGTGAATTTTCAGGGGCATTAGTTTGTTGATGGGAGTAGATCTGAGTTTATAACAGGAAGCTAGGTTAACCTCAGCTATGGAATGGCTACTGCTGACTTCCTATATCTTTCCAACATAGGGCAAGTGCAATTTCAGACATAGTAGCTTTGCATGTCATTTTTATTATTCACATCTCTGCTCTGCCTGCTACATTCAGTAGCTTTAGTCCTCTTCAGTTTTCCAGCCAGAAATATTCTCCTACATTTCAATCTCCACTCACTTTTTAACTCATAATGTATAGACTCAGTGCATAAATCCACTCACTACTGAGTTTTATTTTGAATTATCTCTAGTATCCTATTTAATGTACTGCTCCTCCCCCCCTAAAAAAAAAACAAAGAAAAAGGAAGTGGACACACCTACATCTTACAATTTATAATTTAACATCTACTGTAAAGCACAACAGAAGACCAAAGGCTATAAGCACTAAAGTAAACATAACAAAGGAAAGAGGGAGAAGTTATTTAGGCACTCCCACAGCAATCCTTGCAACAGGAGCCATGATGAATTTAGGATCTTTTCAAGACACTGCAGAGGCATTAATGTTCTGTAAAAGTAGAACAACAAAAGCAAATAGCTGCCTTTCATAACTAAATAAAATGGAGTATCATAAATCTGCCCATCGTGTATTACTGTCCTGGCAGAAGTAGCTTTGATATACCCTTCAAGTATTAATTCATCAAAATATAACAATAAAAAAGTACTAAGGCAATCATTTTTGGTGTTATTTGCAAAAGAGATAATGTGAGAGCTGAATGACCTGATCTTTATAGATAATTTTTCCTTACAGAATTAAACAAGATGATTTCCCCCCAATCTGTTGATATCACAAAAAGTAAAGTGGTTGGGATATGTTAGGGAGAGAAAATGTTTTACTGTATTTTATACAATAGGACAAAACATAATTTAGTTTTGTATAGTATTTTCCATGCTCATGATCTCCCAATGCACATTTCAAAAAGAGGTGAAACTCAGTGATATTTTATCCTAAAAACACCCAGGTGGAGTACACGACAATGATCTGCACTGGAAAACTGAAGAATATTTAGTTGCTCTTCTCTCTCTCTCCTTAGTAAGAGGTACCCTGTCATTTCTCCAGCTACTGCTCCCACTCACAGAAGAGGCTACACACACATCTACCCTGCAAAATGAGGCGGCACAATTCCTTACCACCACAAAGTGATTGTTCCTGCTTGCCTTACCTTGCTGCTGCCTCATATATATCCCAGCTGAGACTGCTGCCAAATTCATGATGGTTTCATCTCAAACTCCATCTTCCAGTGCAACCCACCAACTTTTTTCTGTTTTTTGGCCTGAGACATATCAGCAGACTATTCTAGTCAGTGTTTTTTTTAAAAAAAAAACAACAGGTTGCATTACAATCAATTTGCACAAGCTAATATCCAAAACAGCTGAAAAGAAACTGTTACTTACTGTAACTGTGGGTCTTTGAGATGTGATGCAGATGTATATTCCATTTAGGTTGGAGAATTTTGTCTAGTAGTATCCATATGAGACAGTGCTCACCGCTCATGGCCATAGCCCCTCCCTTGGCTATATGAGGCAATGTCAGTTCGATCCCCTTCAGTTCCTTCACACCGCATTCCCAGGGAATAGATTCTCATGAAGAAGAGATTGAGGGTGGGTTGTGGAATATACATCTGCATCACATATCAAAGAACTGGAGTAAAAGTAAGTAACCATTTCTTCTTCAAGTGATAACAGCCACATAGTCTACTTTCGTGACTCAGAAGTAGTACTCACAGGAGGTGGGGCTCGGAGTTCATCTAAACAAGGATTGCAGGATCTCCTTTCAAAAGTTTGCAACAGTGCTTGGATGGTGCAGTAATGGCATAACGGTTTGTCAACACATGTATTGACGACCACATGGCAGTCCTGCAAATGTCCAATATTGAGATATCACTCAGGAATGCTATTGACATGGCTTGTTCTTTCATGGAATGAGCTCACACTTCCTAAGGAGACAAAGTCGAAGCTCTTTCCTATGCAGCCTTGATACAGGATGTTATCCGCCTCGAGGTCATTTGTGAAGAGATCACTGCCCATTCACACAATTTGCATGTGACACAAACAGATGAGTCAAACCATGAAACAGTTTAGTCCTGTCCAGGTAGAAGGCTAGACATCATCTGAAATCTAATGTATGGTGATGCTGAGCGTGGGCCTGGCTTTCCCTATCAGGCACCAAGGATTTGGCATACACCAGGCAAAGGACAGTGGACTGCCTGGAATGAATTGTTCCGGAAAGACTGTTTACTCCCCGGGAGGGGAAACCATATAGTGACTTGACTGCAGGGCCAAGTCACAAAGAGGAGGCTGTAGTTCCTGTAGTGAGAGGGGCCTGCGAGGTGAGAAAGTACAATGAGTAGGGACACGGCCAGAGGAGGGCAACACCTAGCAGAGCTAATTGCCAGGATGGCCAGGAGGAGGCACCACAAGCAGTGGTGCAATGAGGATGTTCTTGCCCCAATCCTATTTCAGCCTGAGGATAACCTGTGGAATGATCAGGATCAGAAGAAAAGGGTATGGGAGAGCCAAATGCCAGTTGAGATGAAAGGCATTCGTCAGGCAGTGCTGAGGCCCCTCTGAGAGCAGAACAGACGGCATTTCCAATTGTCTCTTGTAGCAAACAGGTTCATCGTCAGGATACCCTAATTTGCAAAGATGACTTGCAAAACACTTGTTTTCAGGACCACTTGTGACTCAGGGAAAAAATTCCTGCTAAGATAGCCCATAAGATGTTCCTGAACCCTGGACAAGTGATCAGCTATGGGAGTGATCTTCTCCTTGATGCAGAACTGCTACAGCCTGATTGCCTTTTGGCAGAACACCCTTATGTGTGCTCGCCCTTGTCTGTTCACTTAATACATTGTAGTGGTACAGTCGGTAAGTATGTGAACCACTGAGCTCCTGATGCAGTCCAGGAAGTTGTGACAGGCATTGCAGATGGCCCAATGTCCCGGTGCATTATTATGCAATGAAGCTTCTGACTCTTACTGCAGACTCTGAACTTTCAGTGATCCCTCATGTGTTCCCTAGCTTATCATAGAATCATAGGTTAGAAGGGACCACAAAGTAGTCTAGCCCTCGGCCAAGATGCAAGATTTGTTGTGTCTAAACCATCCAAGACAGATGGCTATTCAGGGAATCATCAGTGACAACAGTCCTGGTTGGTAAGGGCTGGACAAAGAGAATGCTCTGACAAACATTTCCTTGAACCATCCACCCACTGCAAGGAGCCCAGGACTAGTGGAGGGAGGTAGACCAATCTGTCCAAGGGGTGGCGAGTTGGACAGTAAACTGTCCTGAACCAAATTTGAAGAGGGTGAAGACAACTTTGCAAACTGGATCACTTGTGTGCTAGTGGACATGTGGTCCTAGAGCCTAAGGCATGTCTGAATTGTCAAGGAAGGTTGAGCCTACAGACAGAGGCTAAGTTAGTGAATCATCTGAAAACGGTCAGTCGGCAAAAACTCTCAAACTCATAGAGAGTATTAGGGCCCCAATGAACTTGATTTTCTGAGTGAGAACAAAATGTTGATTTCCTCAGATTTAGGATGAGACTCTGACAATCGAGTAAGTGCAGTGTGATGTATCGATGAGAAAGAACTTCTTCTCTGGACCTGTCCTTTACTAGATGGTCTTCCAGGTATAGGAAGATCTAGATCCCCTTCTTTCTCGAGGCACACTGTCACCACGACCATACATCTGGTAAAAACATCGGGGGACAGAAGAGAGGTCAAAAAGAAGCACTGGGTACTAAAAACAGAGATTCGCCATGATGAATTGGAAGAATTTTCTGTGGTTGAACAAAATAGACACATGAAAATAAGCATCCTGCATGTGCAGAGCAGCAAACCACTCATAATGATGTCTTGGCCACCAAGAAGACTTCAGTGAGGTGTGACCAAAATTCCTCCCTGGAGGCTTCAGGCAGCTGGTCTGTACATTTGGACACAGCTGTCCAATTCACAAAGTCATATATGAACAACAATGCCTCCTGCTTCACAATCTGCATTTGCAGAGGAGAGGAGGTACAAATCTTTCTTCTCATTAAATCCATTCTCTTCAAGTCCTTGTCCTTAGGAGTGGACTTAAATCTGCCCTGACAAGCTCTATCATTCACCATGGTTACAACTAGGGAAATTGGGGCTGGTGGAAGTAAAAGCCCTCAATTTTCTGCACTGGTACAAAGTAGCCTTTCTCCAAACATTTTGCAGTGTGTGGCACCAAAGCCTGTGTGCTCCAAAGAACTTTTGCAAGGGCAGATAGCTTCAGGATGTCCAACAATTTAGGAGTATTCTCTTGCAGGAACTCTGCCTGAATGCCCAGGAAAGCAGACGCATGCTACAAAAGGTCCTGGTAGGCCATGAAGTCCAAAGGCACTGAAGAAGAGGAAAAGCCAAGCATCACTGAATTATCCGGGAAAGAAGAAGCAGCAGCAGCAGCAGTTAACTGTACCAGGGCCAGATCCCAGTCCTGGATTGGCAGACCTGGTCAGGACAATACTGGAGGCTCCACAAGGGGAAGGCTTGATGGTACCTGAACCTGTGGTGGGTTGATGGCCCCAGTCACTGAAGGTGGCTTCTGGGGTTGATGGCCCCAGTCACTAAAGGTTCAGTATCCCATCCAGACAGCTGGTCTGTAAATGATGTAGCCCTGGTGAAGTCCTGAACCAAGGAAGAGGTCAGGATGGAAAAGCAGAGGAAGTCCGTTGCTACATAGCATGCCACTAGCATGGACACAGCTCATGCCAGCATCACCCTTGTTGGTACCAGACTCAATGGACTCCCTAAGGCCATAAATAGAGTCGATGATGTGGGGTCTGACCTCTATACGCACTACAGGGGAGCAGTTGGAAGGACCTGCTTCATCCCGCAAGCTGGCAGTAAGACCATATCAGTCTATACTCCTCTTGGAGAAAGCAGAAAAGTCTCTATGAGACCTGGAATGGTCTTGATTGATTTTATGAACCTTTTCCTCAGTGCACTTGATGTGGAGGGGCTCCTCCATCTCTTCAAAGAGGCACCAACTCCAAAGCACAAAGCAATAGCACTCTCTGAACTCAAGTTCAGGGTGACCTCTGATCTGATGTAGGTCTTGGAGCTGAAGCAGGCAGCATGGCCTGATCGAGCAGGTGCTGTTTTAGGCGAAGGTCCCTAGCTACCTGAGTCCACTTTGTGAATCACTTGTAAATCAAACACTACACTTTGATGTGGGCCTCGGCGAAACATAGCTAGCACCCCACATGATGGACGATGTTTGAACCGTGGTGAGGTCATCACCAGGAAAATACTTAACTAAATCTAAATCTCAAACATTAATACCAAGAGTACTAAACAACAGCACAAAACTAGAGCAAGTCACTAAAAAAAAGAGATTGTGAGGTTAAGAATCACACAGAACTCTAAATCCAGCTACAGGCAGTAAGAAGGAACTAGGAGGAGCAGAGGTTGATGCAATGCTGCCTCATATTGCCAAGGGAAGGACTATGGCCATGAGGTATGAGTGCAGCCTCTTACAGGTACTGCTAGGCAAACTCTGGCTCTGGTGTGCTAGGCATGCACACACCTAGCTGGAATACACTGTTGCATCTTGAAGAAGAGCTAACCAAAATAAACCTTCCAGTAAAGACAGCAGTGTTATCAATTATCTGTCATAGAAATCATAAGCATATAGCATTTTGTGGATCTCCATTTGCATCATTAGGGAATTATATTTCTATGCTGTTAATTCCCAATTCCCATCAGACCTTGCCCTATGACTGGCATTTCTGAACATAATATAAGAGGCAGAACATATTCAGCCATGGTGTAAGTAGACAACTCCCATGGGCTTATATGAGGGTTAAATTTGATCCTAGATTTTCTTTTCACAGTTTATTCATGGTTTAGGTTTCATTAACTCATGATATTTCAAAGTGCAGGAAAATTAATTATATTTTCTCTTTATGTCTCATCTGAGAGTCACAAATTGAATTCTACCACCACTTATTAAGGTAGTTGTAAATGAGAGTGATCCAATATTTTGTTACTTCTAACTTCTTATTAATTCTATAACCAAAGTAACTGAGACAACCTGATATGTAAGATACCCAAGAAAACAAGAGTAAATAAAATCAAGTGGTTATATTTAATTATTAATTTAGTTAGGATCTACTGATACTTTTTGACGCAAAGGGCATGTGAAATATATCTTTCTAATATAATGAATGATTATGGATCAAATTTAAAAGGATTTATTTTCTATTAATTGATGAAAGGCAGTAATGGCAGCCAGATGCACACTGAGAAAAGTGTTCTATAAACATAACTCTGATAAATGTGGAATGCACTTAAGAATTGTTTGTGTGAGGAAATAATGGAGAGACATTGTTATCTCAGTGCCAGACAAAAACCCATCTCCTCTACTTCAGATTGCATGTTTTTCTATTCATATCCTTCTAGTTACTAAAAAAGCTTCAGACACTTCAAACACACCCAGTCGCTTCATCTCTGTTCTTTTATGAGGCATGTTAACATGTCATAAGAGATCCACAGTCACAATAAATGAGAAATTTTAGACTGGGATATATATGGTGGTAATCATGCCTTAAAGAAATGCTTTTTTTGCTAACCCCTAGTTTACTAATACTTGACCCCCAGTTATTTGTAATTGCCCAATATAAGCATCATTTATATGTATATTAAATTTGGGAGGACTGTGTGTGTGTGTGTGTGTGTCCCACTAAGAGACCCTACCTACAAAACAGAATCAAGCCCCACCTACAGCAGTTTACCTGCTATCATTCTGGAGCAAGCCTCTTCATGCTTCACAATGATAGCAGATAAGCTGCCCTAGGACGCAGCCCTAGGATGCAGACAGGTGTGTGAAGGGAATCCTCTATATTCTGCATTAACGGAGTCTAGGGCAGGCACGAGTGAATTCCACCTCACCTCCAGATGTTTAGCAAGGAGGAATAAGATGCTCCCAGTAATAGGCAGATAGGGGGCAGCCCTTTCATCTTCCCATAACATCTTCCTGTCACCCCTTTCCTCTTACCATAGCATATCCCCACCAACAGGTAAGTGGGAGCAGAGAGAGCAGCAGCTAAAGCAGCTGCAGGTGTCTGATCTCCCACCTTTACTGAGGCAGGTAGGCCTCTTGTTTTCTCTGCTCCATGCAATAGGGAATTTTCTCTAAAACCCTATTAAAAGGGCAATGGATTAATCTGCCCCTTCCTGGAAAATACAAAATAGTGGTTTCACCATAAAATAAAACTCCACAAATGGATTTTTTGGGGGGGGGGGGGGAGAAAACACTGATTTTCCCCATCCCTGAAAGAATTCCAACTGTCATTTGTAACTGATGATTGCAGTTGGGAGATGTGATAAGCTTAATGGTGAAGGAAGTTAAAATGATAGGGAAAACAATTTGAAGTATAGAATTGCACATTATTTCTCAAGAATGAATTATTAGGTCAAAGCAGGAAGGTACATCGTTCCATTCTGAAATGCTGAACAATTTTTTTTTGGTTCGGACGCCAGACTTGTTTTTTATCCTAGTTACTCACACAAAGCTGTCTGTCAAATCAATTTGTATTTTGTTGGTGCACATCAAAGTAAAGCTAAAATTGAGGGAAAAAGTCCATAGGGAAGTGGAACCAGTGGGATGCAACCTAGTGAAATTATTGAAGACAAAATTACAAACAGATATCTAAAAAATTACCCTGCTTGAATAAAGATGATATAGCACAAAATATTCATTTTGAAATCTTTTGAATTGTAATGCATACTTAACATTCTATTAATTTATAATTTGGCATGTATTCCAGACATACACAATTTTATGACTGATAGTGTTATGGTTCTAGATGTTACTTATTGGAGAAGATTTTAAACTATGTAAAACACAAGACTAAATGACAAATTATGTCATGCGTTTCCTTGGCTTACTGAGCCATACTACTTTCCTAAAATAAATAAAAAAGCAAAAGCATGGCTCTATGACAAAAAGAAACATTATTCATTTTTTTCTGAGTTTAAACTGTGTAGTTATTTTTTCTTATGTCTCGCAGTTAAAATGACCAAGTAGATACTTTTTTCCATCTGACTCTGAGTTTTGACATTTGTCTCCAAAGTTGAAACTAGATAGTAAGGCCATCACAAATACAAATAAACAAAGCTACACTGCCTGCTTCCCTTGGCAGAACAATAGCAAGATACATTCCTGTGAACAATCTAAGCAGGACAGAAATCAGGTGGCAAGACTACTTATTGTAATATTATAACACTAAGAAATACAGACTCAATAAATCATTAGTAAATGGAAAGGGAGGAAAGACACCATTGACACAAATCTGGGGGTGAGGTCTAACCTTCCCAGGAGACAGCTAAATTATTTTACAAGTCCAATAAAGATACCTCAGTACAATACACACATCAGTAGGTTTGGAAGTTTGGTTTGGACGTTCTTTGAAAAGCTAACCAAAACTCTCAATGAACACTGACAACATGGGACTCCCGATATGATCACCTCTCAGATCCAGGGTCATATACACACTCCCATCTCAAACCCCTGCTACAGGTTTTTCCCTCTGTAGTTTTCTGCCCAGCCAAGGAAGCCCAACTAAGGCTGTGAATCTAATACCCTTATTCAAATCTGATTAATTAGAATACCAACCCTAAAAATTTCAAACTGTAATTATAAACAAGACTAAAAATAAAAATTGAACTCAGGGAATGATGGATCTTCCAATTTTAAACACATTAGTAGGGGAAAAACTTTGTCATTAGGCTAATCATTATTTAAGGAACTAAGGCAATTACATAAAGGAATAGGTACAGTTTATGTACCAAAACAGATGTGCTTCTCTATATGGGTGTAATTGGGTTATTTCTTAGTTAGCTCTACATTATTTAACCATCCCCCACTTTCATTTAGTTAGAGCAAAGTAATTTGTTTAATGATGGCCTCTCCTAAGTGATAAACAAATCATACTCGATCACATGATCCAAATACTGATTGTGATTAAGTAATTCTGAGAGATGTTAGAGACAACACAACTGCTGTAATATGCCTGCCACACACTCTTTGTAAAGACTGTCGTAGAATTATTCTAATACCACATCCACACTACACCGGGAAAATTCTTCCTTCCCTCATATTTTATTAAACCCCAGTGACTTAAATATATGTCTGGGTAGAATTTCTTGCTACTTCTTAAGCATGGAAAACATTGTACAAAACACAAAGGAAGACATAATCCTTGTCTAAAGGAATTTAAAATATAAGGACCTATGGCTTACTATGCCAGTAATCTCAATGACTTCCTATTGCATTTGCAAAACCACCTTATCAGATTTTTTGGGTAGATCATCAGGTGAACTCATATTTTACTAATTCTACAGATTAGAACTGACTCTATATATGAAATCTCTCAAATCAGAATCTTAAATTTACAAGAATCAGGTAACTCAAGTGGCTGTTTCACTAATTTGGTAAGGACCAAGCTGATGTCTCCGACACTGAATGTTTTTTAATTAGAAGGTTGTATATGCCTCTTACTTTTTTAAACAAGAGAGCTAGAGAATGAGCCAAAGTCTGCTTATCTTAGACTGGATTCTGAAGAGCCACAATTGCAGCTTGTTGATCTCTGATAAAAGTGGTCTGAAGAACAGTTTTAAAAGTTAACAAAATAGTAGATAAAGGATATCTGGCCCTCTAGATGTCTATTTAGACTTTCAAAAAGCTTTCAGTAGAGTCCCTCACAAGAGATTATTAAATTAACTTGGTAGCCACAAGGGGTGAGATAAAATCCTTTCATGAATTAAAAACTGGTTACAGGAAAGAAAGCAAAAAACCTAATAGCAGGATGCTCCAGGGATCAGTACTAGGACTAATGCTGTTCTATGTTTATCACAGATCTAGAAAAGGGTGATTAGTGAGGCCACAAAATTTTTAGATTAAAAACACTTCAGATCAACAGAAACGATGGAAGATTGTAAACATCCAAAGGACTTGACAAAACTAAATGATTTAGTAACATGGCGGCAGATAAAATTCAAATATAGGCAAGAAAATAAATAAAGGATTTTTTTTCTTATTATTTCTCTTGCAGTGGCATTTTGAGGCCCCAGTCACAGACCAGGGTCCCATTGTGCTAGGAGCTGTACAAACACAGAACAAATGATAGTCACTGCCCCAAAGATCTTATGGTCTAAATAAACTGTTTTTACAAACTAATGAGATCTGAATCATGGAAATCAATTTAAAAAGTACAACAGGTAGTGGCAACATACTTTCCTCTGATATCCATTCAGAATGCGGCTGCAAAGATCATTTTCCTAGCCTGTTGCTTAGACCATGTCTCCCCTCTCTTTGCATCCCTTCCCTGGCTCCCTCTTCTCCATTGTATCAAACAAACTATTTATCTTCACTTGCAAGGCCCTCAATGACCTGCCTATGATTTCTCATTCAGCATCAAAAAGTTAATTCCCACCTTCGATTGGCCAATAATGTCACCCTCCATTGCTTACTTGTTACATTTTCAAACAAACACCCCTCCCTTCAGATTTCTCTGGCTCATGAGGAAGGATAGATATATAAAAAAAGAAAACCTTTGGGAATGAAGAGACTAGAAATTCACAAAGTATCCTGATGCTATTGCTAGTGGAAGAAATGGAGCCTATCTCCCAGAGGGTAGAGGCTTGCTTCCCTAGCACCAAAATCTTTGCTTAGCTGGCTTGATGGATACTGCCAGTTTGACTTACTTCTCAGACCCATTGTGTGGTACAACTTCAGGAAAATTTTCTTGTAGTAAGACTTAAAGGGATATTTGTGAGGACCTGTGCAATGACAATACAGGAAGAACAATAAAGATTTAAGGACTCTGGCTGGGAATCTCCTCGACTTGGAGGTCTTGAAGAGGTAAAGAGGTTAAAAAGAGTGGGATTTATTGGGAATAAAGTGTGGCCACCTGGCTACATGCCTAATTAGGCTCTTCTCAGGGTCTCTGCCTCATCCAGGAAGCCTCCTATGTGGGATCCACTGGTGTCTGACCATGATGGGAGTGTGTGTCTTATGAGTTCTTCCTTCTCTCTCTCATGGGGGAAGGAGTTTGACACAGAAAAGCCTAGGCCAACTCCAGAGTAATAAGAACATAAGAATGACCATACTGGGTCAAACCCAAGAGTCCATCTAGCCCAGTATCCTGTCTTCTGACAGTGGCCAATGCCAAGTGCTTCAGAGGGAATGAACAGAACATGTAATCATCAAGTGATCCACAGTCATTGCCCTGTAAACCATGTTAATCTCTCTACACCACCACTGTTTTAGAAGCCTGAAGTAGGAGCTCCTGACTCCTCAGGAGGCGGCAGAGAACTGGACTGAGTAATAGTCTCTGGTGACGAGCAGGTGGATCTACCTGTACAAATGTAACAAGAATCCATCTTTCTGCAGGCTGGTGGGTTCCTTCGCATAAATGCTTGTTTCAAATGATACATAAAAGTGGGGAGAGGGTTGTGGTATTGTTTTGTTTTTTGCTAATACTACCAGCTTTTAGTGAAAATACTCCCCTGCTCAGAGCTCTGCTATCAGTAGACACACAAAAATGGAGACCTACACTAGGCTGGAATGCATGAAGCCAAATCTAAGTGGTAAGTACCGCAGATTCAACTGAGAGAGGAATTGGCACAGTATAAAGGCATAACAATTAATATCTGTTTATTATCTATCAATGCACTTCTTGCAGCTACTTTTAAAAACAAACTCTGGTACTCATGGTCAGTCCTATGAACGCCTAAACTATTGTTCTTTAAATCAGATGTTGAATGTATGTAAATCATAGCAGAGCAATGGCCAATAAGTAAAGTACTTCTAACCAAAGGTTGTTTCCATGCTGATTTAACTCATTTATAAAACATACCTATGCTTAAAAGTCACCCAACTGTTTATGACCTCTTATCAACAAACCTCTGCAGCTTACTGAGACCCAGAGGTCTCATTAATATGACTAAGTAGCACACTACATTTCTATTGAGTACAAGAAAATTGTTGACTTTTACAACTGAAACACTTTGCTCAGTGTAGATACATGTTTTTTAAAAGCATATTAATTTACATATTTAGGGAGTCAATTCTATGCATGATGAAGAAAATACTTCAACCGAGTAATGTTTATATTCTCACTGGAAACTGAGTAGAATTTTTCTCATATATGAAAACATATCACTTCATTATACAGCCAAAGGATGCATATCAAGATTAAGACAAGGATACAAATGGGTGAGTTTTGGGTTCAGGGTGCTCCTAGCAAGTCTGGAACTTGATTCTGTTCTTTGCTGACCAGAGCCCAGATATAGTGACCTTCCAAATAGGCTGTAAGGGTCATTTGCTCTCTGTGACTTTTCTTGTGGAAGAGGATTTGATGGAGCTTATATGGGGCTGTATGTCAGGGAAGAACCTGTTTTCTTTCATGGCTGGAGATATTTCTTGAGGGATTTTTTTATATCTGGTATTATATACCATGTGATTAGTTGAGGTTAATGAGGAGTTGCCTTGTTTTAGGGCTGGGGAGACTCTCTCAGGGAGATTCATTTAATTGCTGTTTTGAGTTGATTTAATTAGTGTGGTTTTAAACATCTTTGTAAATCCCTAGAGATAATTGATGTATATAATAAATCTAAATAAATAATCATTTCAGTATTGTGCACAGGAAACTCAACACCAAAGCCATGTTGTTAATGGGAGCTGTGTATATTGATGCTTCTGCACTTTGCTGAAAATTTACCTCAAGTTCTAAATCTACACATTGATCACTGAAAAAGTCTGATTTTGAACAAAGAAAATATAACTTGTATTGTGCCAATTACCATATTTAGCTGCACACATTTATATATCCAAATTTACTTAACATCTTTAACAATGATGCACTCCATGGTATCTGCATATGCAATATTTAGGCAGGGAACCCAGTTTCAAATTTGGTTATGGGCACCTGCTGCAAATGTCAGTTGAGAGCCAAACCACAGAACTGGGAACAGTAACCTGAGTGACCACATTTGAAAATTAGGTCCTATATAAAAAATACAGCAATCCTTTATTGAACAGACTCATTAGACCTGTGGTTTGCGGTTTGCATTGGTTTCCAATTGATTTCTAGATTAAATTCAAAGGGTGAAATCCTGACTCCACTGAAGAAAGTCTGCTGGGAAAATAGGGCATCCTCTGATCAAAAAGGGGAAGAGCAACTTCATGCACCAACTCGCCAACCTAGTGAGAAGGACTTTAAACTAGGTACAAAAGTCTACAGTAAGTATAATAAAGTCAACTGTAAGAGAGGGTTAGATGTTGGGCAGAAGAGAACATGGAAAACTACAAGAGTGTAGAAGCAACAAGAGGAAAATCAGTGGGGGAAATCTGCTCAATAGCTTAGATATCTATACACAAATGTGAGGAATATGGGAACGAACAGGAACAACTGGAAGTGTTAGTACTGAAGTAAAATTATGATGATGGCATCACAAGGACTTGGTGGGATAAGTCTCATGACTGGAAAATTGGTATAGAGGGGTATAACTTGTTCAGGAAGGACAGGCACAGTAAAAATGGAGGAGATATTGCATTATAAATAAAAATATATATACTTTCGTTCTGAGGTCCAGAAGGAGGTGAAGAGCAGATCAGTCAAAAATTTCTGGGTAAAGATAAAATGGGTTACAGATAGCGGTGATGTCATGGTAGGGGGTCTATTACACACTGCCAAACCAGGAGAGGGAGTGGATAAGGCATTTCTAGAACAAATATCCAAAACACAAGACCTGCTCGGAATGGGGAACTTCAACTACTCAGACATCTGTTGGAAAAGTAATATGGCAAAATACATAATTTCCAATAAGTTCTTAGAATGTAAAGGGGACAACCTTTTGTTTCAGAAAGCAGAGGAAGTAACCTCAGGGACAGACATTTTAGACTTCATTCTGAGAAGCAGGAAGGAATTGATAGCAAATCTGAAGGTGGAAGGCAATTTGGGTGAAAGTCATCATCATCAAAATAAGGACAATGGACTTCAAAAAAGCAGACTAAAACTTGGAGAACTGTTAGGTGAGGTCACATGGGAAGAAAATCTAAGGGAAAAAAGGAGTCCAGGAGAGTTGGCAGTTTCTCAAGAAGACAAAATTAAAGGCACAACCACAAACTATCCAGATACAAAGGAAAGACCAAAAGAATAGTAAGAGGCCAGAGTTTGGCTCTATTAGAAGCTCTTTAATGAGCTGAACACAAAAAGGAAGCCTATAAAAATGGAAACATGGGCAAATTTCTAAGGAGGAGTACAAAAGAATAGCACAAGCAGGAAGCAACAAAATCAGAAAGGCTAAGGCACAAAATGAGTTACATCTAGCAAGAGACATAAAACACAATAAGAGCTCTTTAAATACATAAGAAGCAAGAGAAAGAGGAATGACAGCATAGGTCCTCTGCCTCATGGGGAAGGAGAGCTAATAACTGACAGCATCAAGAAAGCTGAAGTATTTAATGCCTCTTGGGCTTCAGTCCTCACTAAAAAGGCTAATGGTGACCAGATACACAACACAATTAGGGAAAAATATGTTAAAGAATATTTAGATATGTTAGATGTATATGGGTGAGGTCCCAGAGGACTGGAGAAGGGCAAAAATAGTACTTGTCTTCAAAAATGGGAAAAAAGAGGACCCAGGGAATTATAGACCTTACCTTCAAAACCTGGAAAGATACTGGAACAAATGATTAAATAATCAGTTTGTAAGCAGCTGGAGGATAGCAGGGTTATAAGGAATAGCTATCATGGATTTGTCAAGAACAAATTCTGCCAAACTAACCTAATTTCCTTCTTTGACAGGGTTATTGGCCTAGTGGATGGGGGGAAGTAGTAGACTTGATCTCTTGATTTTAGTAAAGATTTCGACATAGTGCCATATGATATTCTCATAAGCAAATTAGGAAAATGTGTTCTAGATGAAATTACTAAGGTGAGTGCACAGCCGGCTGAAAGACCATACTCAAAGACCAATGGTTCACTGTCAAATTGGGAGGGCATACCTAGTGGGGTTCTGGGTCTGGCACTATTCAATATTTTCCTTTATGACTAGGATAATGGAGTGGAAAGTATGCTTATAAAATGAGCAGATAACACCAAACTGGGAGGGTCCTAGCACTGTAGAGGCCAGGATTAGAATTCAAAAGACTTAGACAAATTGGAAAATTGGCTTGAATTCAACAAGATGAAATTCAAAAAAAGAAGAGTGCAATATACTTCACTTAGGAAGGAAAAAATCAAATGCACAACTACAAAATAGGGAATAACTGGCTAGACCAGGGCGGGCAAACTACCGCCCACAGGCCGCATATGGCCCATCCAAACTTTTAATCAGGCCCTCCAGCTCAACTGGTGGTTCTTGCACAGCTACTCCCCCTCCCAGCCCTGCCCCTCTCCCAACACGTAGGCCCAGTGGCACCCTGGCCAGAGCACAGCGGCCGTTCCCCCCTCCCAGCCTCACCTCTCCCCCCCCCACTCTTCTCCCACTACAGGGGCCAGCAGCACCCTGACTGGAGCCACTCCCAGCCCCAAGTGGCAGCCACTCCTCTTGCACAGCCCCACCCCTCTGTATGGCCTGCCATACCATTTCTATAAGCAGATGTGGCCCTAAGCCAAAAAGTTTGCCCACCCATGGGCTAGGCAGTAGTACTGCTGGAAAGGATATAGCGGTTATAATGGATCACAAATTGAATCATCACAGAATATTAGATTTGGAAGGGACCTCAGGAAGTCATCTAGTCCAACCGCCTGCTCAAAGCAGGACCAACCTCAGCTAAATCATCCCAGCCAGGGCTTTGCCAAGCCACAGCTTAAAATACTCTAAAGATGAAGATTCCACCACTTTCCCAGGTAACCCATTCCAGTGTTTCACCACCCTCCTAGTGAAAAAATTTTTTCCTAATATCCAACCTAGACCTCCCCCACTGCAACTTGAGACCAATGCTCTTTGTTCTGTCATCTATTACCATTGAGCACAGCCTAGCTCCATCCTCCCTGGAACCCCCTTTCAGCTAGTTAAAGGCTGCTATTAAATCCCCCCTCATTTTTCTCTTTTGCAGACTAAACAAACTTAGTTCCCTCAGTCTCTCCTCGTCTTGTGCTCCAGCCCCCTAATCATTTTTGTTGGCCTCCGCTGGACTCTCTCCAACTTGTCCACATCCTTTTTGTAGTGGGGGCACAAAACTGGACACAATACTCCAAATGCAGACACACCAGTGCCGAATAGAGGGGAATAATCACTTCTCTCAATCTGCTGGCAATGCTTCTACTAATGCAGCCCAATATGCCATTAGCCTTCTTAGCAACCAGGGCACACTGCTGACTCATATCCAGCTTCTTATCCACTGTAACGCCCAGGTCCTTTTCTACCCCATTCTCCAGATCATTAATGAAGATGTTGAACAAAACCGGCCCCTGGACCAACCCCTAGGGCACTCTGCTTGTGACCAGCTGCCAGCTAGACATGGAGCAAAACTGAATTTGAGTCAACAATACGATGCAGCTGCCTGTGAAAAAGGCTAATGTCATTCTGGGGCATATTAACAGGAGTGTTGTATGTCAGACATGAGAGGTAATTGTCCCATTCTACTTGGCACTAGTGAGGCCTCCGCTGTAGTACTCTGTCCTATTCTGGGTGCTATCTCTGGTACACTGAAATCACTGCCTATCATACTGACAAACACTATCTCATTGTTTCCTTGTATGCCCCCACTTCTGTGTACTCATCTTTTGTCTCTTGTTTTATACTTATATTGTAAGCTTGTTAGGGCAGGACCATGTTCATTCCCTGTTTGGGCAGCAGCTAGAACAATGAGGTCCTTGACCATGACTGGAGTTTGTAGATGCTATATTAATACAAATATATACTAATAATGCAATCAAATATGGCTTGTTTCAGTGTTAATTGATTTAGTGAGAGCATGCAGACCTCCCCTAGTTCTACTCTAACACAGCTCTGTTTTATACCTCTGATTACAGAAATTCCTCCAAACCCTCAGATAATCAGGTGCTTCATGCAAAATGGGGTTAATTGGTATTCCTATAGAGAGCACCTGCTAATCTACCTGTTTGTGTTAGCTAAATTGAGGGCAAGTTGATTGATTTAGGATGGGTGTTAAATTCCCTGATTATATCATCTGCAGTGCCCTTTCTCCCCACTGCAGACATCACAGAGGTATGCTGAGATGTGACGACATATTTGGTTGATCTTATGATCATACCTAAAACCAAATATAATCCTTAGTCATAGCATAATGCACAAATAAGCATTTTAACTGAAGTATTTTGGGGGCTGAACTATGAAACTGGAGAACCCTGAGATTCTCTTGAATTACAAATAGGACCAAGTTCTAAATATATGGTTACCAATAAAGTCCTGAGATCCTTTCTTGGTGTAAATCTGTGTAGCACCAATTAAGTCAGCAGAGCTATGCAGATTACACTGGCTGAAGAATGACCCATAATGTTTTACTCCAGAACTGCAGCTATTCTGCACTGTGGCAAATAGATCTCCATAAAGAGACAAAAGTAGGGCCAAAATAGCTGTTTTAGACTTGTCACTAACGGCATTCTTCCCCCTTAACATTACTTCAGCTAACTTTAAGTGGAATAAAGAACATACAGAAGCCTCTGCATAGGTGGAGCTAATAAGGAGATTATGAAAATATATGTATCCATCAAATATATCTGTTTAAATAAAGGTCTCAGGGCAGACATTACCACTTGAAAATACTGTCTGTATTTTGAATATTCTTTGACAGTGTTTGATAGATAGAATCCTGCTCTGACCTTGCATACAGTTTAAAAGGACACTATTGCTTTCAGTGGAGTGTCAGTAAAGTGAAAGGCATATCACACACCTGTTATATTGGCTGTAGCAGACTAGATGGCATGTTACAAATGAAAAGCAGGTGTGACATGCCTTTAAGTTCAATGACACCCATGCCACAAAATGGTGTGACCTTCACTGGTCTTTTTTCAAAACCTTATGTTGACAGTAAGCATGTCTTGACACAGGGCTGAATACAGTAGTTACCTGACCTTTGGCTTTTTGTGACATATGTAAATGGAAAACATTTGCTATAAATCAATCAAGAAACAATACTTTGGATTCTCTATGTGAATCTGTTCTTCTAGCACAAATACCATTAGGCTGTTAAGATTATTAACTGCATGTATTCAGATAAGGTCATTCAGGAGTCTCTTCTTGAATTTGGTAAATAGAACAAGTTACTTTAACACTTAAACTCATTAAATACAGTGTGAATCTAGAAACCCTTCCCAAGCTAGATCTGCATAAAAGCCACATTGTAGGTGGAGATACATTTGTAATAATTTCTGTTTCCTTCATGGTACACAAAGATTTTCAGGTAACAGTGAGAGTTTGCAAATGCTTGCCTTCTTAATAATCAAATTTAGCCCTAAATGATAACCTATCAAGTGATTTAGTAGGGACTACAAGCACGTATTTACTTTTACACACTTAATTTATTTAATTAAATCCACTTGAAACCTTCCCCCTAATGAGTCAGTTGTCATCATGGCACTTGATATATCTGCCTAAAAGATAGGACAAAAAGTTCCTGCAAGCAGAATGATCGAGCAGAAAGAACTATTATAAAGTAGCTGGAGAGATACAACCCCTGCAACACGTACTCACAAGGAGCCTCATCCAGCCTCCAATCTGATGAGACTGGACTATACCTGCCAGGTCTAAGCGGGGTGGGAAAACAAGCAGACCCTCTCAGGCCCAGGTCAGGTCTACTCTCTTCCTGCTTGGGGGGGTTGGTGCTGCAGTAACTACGTGCCCTGCTCCTGCTGGCCACTACTACCTTGCTGTGCTTTGTGTGCTCTAGAGTGAGTACGCTGAGCAGCTGTAGGCTCCTCCTCAGCACACCTGCAGTGCAGGTCAGCAGTGGATGGCAAGAGTCAACACTGCATTAACCTCCGGGGCAGGAAGAGAGGAGCTAAGCCCATGAGCAGGTGGTACCAATGCTATCTCAGTTTTGTGGGGAAAGGGCTTGGGTTGGGTCTGGTTGGAAAAGGTCTCAACCCTCTTGGGCTCGGGCTGCATCAGGTTGGGCCCAGACTTCTAAAGTGAAGTAAACGGGAGTTAGATCAGGCACAATATTTGTTCCTTGCACAATCTGTTCAACAGTACAGGAACAAAAACAGTCCAAAGTTAACCGTCAGACTTTTGAATCCAAATCTTCAGGCAGCCCGTTGGCAATAGAATGCCTTGCACCTGCACATTGCATGCACAGAATTTGCTCTGTTAAGCATGCATCTATTCTTTGAATATATTCAGTTTTCTAACAATATATCTTATTTCAGTGAATGGAAATGGGTGTTCTCTACAAAGAAAGCGTTTCAGAGGGAACTTTAATTAAAGGGATAACAGCATATTAACTGCTCTACAATGCGCAATTTTTTTCTTTTGCTAGGTTATAAAGAGAAAAGGAGTAGAAGGAGTTTTCTTTGAAATTTAAAATATTGAAATTCATGATTACAAGTGGGAAAACCCAAGTATCATTTATCTAAATTCAAGTTTTGACTAGTTAGCATGCAATGACATTTCTTACAGTAAAAACTATACATAA
Source organism: Mesoclemmys tuberculata (assembly GCA_007922155.1). NCBI lineage: Eukaryota > Metazoa > Chordata > Testudines > Chelidae > Mesoclemmys > Mesoclemmys tuberculata. Next base: position 18,496,984 of record ML675604.1, read on the forward strand.
CTGAGTGATTAGGTACAGACTCATTTACTAGTTAAAACTGATCAATCAACTTTACTTAGTGTCAAACGTGTGTCTTTTTTCTCTTCAGCATAATATATTTTGAGGCTGATTTTGTAATTAGAGTACTGGTTTTTTTCCCCAATGTTAAAATTATCTGAAAATTTATATTTATTGCATTCTTCTATCAGGTGACAGAATCAAGTGTTTGTGTGTCCTGTGATGCTGGAAATTCATAGTTTTATGGTTATAATATTTTCTTAAAATACAAATTGGCACGCACTGTATGATAAAATTGAGAAACTCCATAATAAGCTTGTATTGAACAATGGGGAATAAAATGAAACACCATTCAAGTTGACAATTATAGCATAATTTATTTCATATTTGTAGTTAGGGAATGATTATATATACACAATAACTAAAATTTATAATCTCTAAAACAGTCCTATGTTACCTGACTATGCATTCCAGATAATGCTAGTGTGAAAGATGTCAGTTTTGCATAGGTCTCAACAAAATTATGATACTGATGTAGTGGAGTACCATTTTAACATTGCTGATTTGACTGGCAAGTTAAAAATACTTTTAGCAAAGAATATTCATAATTCATTACAGAACTTGTTTGGGATTCATTTTTTAAAATATACTGGGGAGATATACCATATGCTGGTAAAAATCTTGTTTTTAAAAACGTGTTTCATATACAAAAGTCTACTTTAAAATAAAATCAGTAAGAATCTTTGTTAAATTACTGTACCAAAGTCGGAATACATTCAGCTACATAAAGTAGGCAATCAGATACTATGATGATGGTGGCACTTCAATATAGATAGATGAACTGACAAGAAGTTTTAGTAGCATTCATATTTTGAATTTCTGATATAACAGTGCACAGACACAAACTTAAAGCTATACATTTTTCCTAGAGCCCTCCCATTCCCCATAAAAATTCTCGAAAACTCAGAGCAATCATAACGACAAAACAGATACTCCTGTTTTCTCAATATGCATTAAATTCACTATGTATTGAACTCAATTAAACATTTCCTCCTTGAAAAAAGGTATAGACACTGAACCGCTGCAGTGTCTTCAACCACCTAATATAAATAGGCATCAAATGAAATGCACATCAAAACATTAAAATTATTTACTGATCTAATCCCCATATGGTATTACAAACTCATTGCTTTTCAGTCCGTGATGTTCACCATTATTATGGATTTGTTTTCATAATTTCAGCTGTCATTGTTCTCAGTATTTAAGGTTCACTTTTTGAAACACAATAAGCTGCCATTAGCCTCTATTGACTAGTCAAGCAGAAGTTTCTTTTTTTCCAGTCCACTAGCTGTTGAGCTTTACCAGCCTTAATTTGAAATCTCATCTTTCTCACCTGCATAAACTTTACAAGGCACCTGAACTACGTTTCCTTACAGCAGAGTCATCTCTGTTAACCCTTCCTACTATAGTGAAGAGAAAAAGGAGTCACACACACTAGGATTATTAAGATGTCACATACCTGCCACAGTAATGTTCTGAATTTGTATTGTCTACCCTATTGACACAAGAACTCTATTTATGTTAGCCCAGCTGAATCGCTCTGAAAACAATGGGACAAGACTACCTTTTCCTATTGTAAGTGCTTAGATCAATAACATCAGTATATTATAGCCATTATAGTTCTTTCTGATTTTTGATCCTGCTGAAGCAATGAAATGTGAAAAACAAGACATGTGGAATGAAAACCAATCTTAAGTAAAATAACACCACAAAATGCTGGCTAGAATGTGGCTTTATTATCTCTGCAAACCTCAACAATTACATCATATAGAGTTCAGTATCATATAGTACAGCAAACCAGATTAGATTACAGAGGATCACTGTCCAGTTCTTTGTCTTTTTTATTTAATTTATCAGAGAAATATGAACTGTGTCTTCTAGCATGTTGCAAACTGAATTTGAAACAAGCAGGAATTTCATAGTTTTCACTAGATGAAATCAGGTCATGGGATCTTCAAACTGCCCTTGGAACCAACACACTAACGAGGCTAACTGCATAATGTTGTGTCTGACTGCGTACTTTCCTACATCTATCTGTTTAATATGAAAATGATACAGCACTAGATATGAATATTTATGTATCTATCTACTATGACCTTTACCCAAAGTACACAAGTTACTAAAAAGAAAGATACTGCCTATATTCACTAAAAAAAAAAAGGATCTGTTTTCATATAGAGCAGTAATTAAATGGCAAGGAATTATGAGCAGGAAACAAAAGAAATTACATTTAAAAAAATGAAAATCACTTTTCTCTCTTTAAACATTCTGTAGGCCCAAATACATGTAGACACAATTAGGTAACAGAGAGAAGAAGTCTCCTATGAATAGATGAAGAATTTTAAAAATGACACAAACAACTGATGCCAAATATAACAGTGAAAAATTTCACAAGATCAAATAGAATGACTTTGTTTCATTTTATACAAAATAACACTATATTCAGAACAAGTACGGTAGTCCCTGCTTTCAGCAAGACTACTGACGTGGGTAAGACAAGCATTTAAGAACCAAACCAACTGCCATTGAAGTCAATGAGAGCCCTTGGGTACTGGAAGACTATACTAAATACTGAATAGCACTGGGCTGAGAATTGATCTCTGAAAGACTACCAAAAAACACCCCCTTTAATTGATAGTTCTCCATTAACAGTCGTGTTTTGAGATCTACTAGCTAGCCAGATTTTCATTCCTTTAATATTTATGATATTGATTTTATATACTGCTAGATTTTTAAATCAAAATGCGATGTGATGTTAAGTAAAATGCTTTATAGGCCTGATTCATAGGTCACTGAAATAAACTGAAAGACGCTCATTTTCTTTAGTGGTCTTTGGATCAAGCCCTATGCAAGAGGGAAAAAACTGTAGTCTAATGGTCAGAGCAGGGAGTGAATGTAAGGAATTCTGGATTTTATTCCCAGCTCTGCCACTAACTAGCTGTGCCTTTGGGAAAGTCACTTACAGGCACATTTCTGGGAATGCCCTGAAATTTTGTTTGTCCTACTTTGAACATCTATGGTAGTGTCTTATTTTCAGAGGTCCTGAGCATGTGTAGCTTCAGTTGACTTCAACTGCGGTTGGGTCATTCATCTATAAAGCAAGTAGAGCACAATAACTCACAGAGATGACAAGAATATCAATTAAGATTTGTAAGGGGGTGTGATATTGCTATGCTGAGGGTTGGGTGAAGCCTCATGGAAGCTGGTGGATGTAATTCCTGCTCATCACTTCGGACAAACGTAAGAAACAATCAAGCTCCTTTGTGGAATAAGATAGTTGAAACAATAGGCACCACTGCCGAAAACGCATGCACGTGGCAAGGCATGAGTTTTCCTGGAGAATAATCTGACAAAAGCAGGAGGTGGGGCATTGATTGGTGAAGCTGTGTGTCTTTCTCTGCATGTGTGAGAGAAGCAGCAGAAATATAGAGGACACAAAGTAGGAGTAATGAAGCCCCAGCTTGTCAGGTGCCTGGGGTCTCAAACCCAGGCCTGTACAGTTACTAAGTGAGAGCCTTACCTATACCACTGTGCTGCACGGTCAGAGGAGGGAACGGCACTTACTGCCCCGCCACCAGAAGCTACACTCACTGGCTGAGGGGGAGTCAGGTAACTAGCAGCAGACCACAGGTGGGACACCACCAGATATATAGTTTCTTGTTCTTCACCCACCCCTGGTCTGAGAAACTAGTTCTTAGACCTGTTGCTGCCCAGACACCTGAGACCAAATCCCTATCACCTTACTTAGTTCCTGGGTCTCAGCCCTGCTCACGTTACCAAACCTTGCTCCTGCGTACTTGCCCTGATCCCTGCTGTGGACTCCATCTTTGACCCTTGGTGTGATTTCCAACTGACCCTGATGCCACCCCTGGTTCTGCCCACTAAGTCAGACTGCTCCATTATGGGCCTTGACACAGACACATCAAAAGAAGCCCTTATAGTGTGACCCTGAGTAAAAAAAAAATACCTAAGCAAGAGAGAACTTTGGGCGTAAAGATGATTGAAAGAGGCCTGAAACTGTGAGCAAAGAAACTATCCCCTGGGGGTTTTTTCCATTCCTACTGTGTTCAGGGGAACAAGACTTTTTAAATTTTTTGTAAAAAAGCAGGATTGCATCAAAGAAATACCTGACTCCATCATCAATTTCTCCTCCTAACAGAAGCAAGCTGCTAGACCCTGAAAACTGATGAACTGCTTGGTCCAAAATGAATAACAATATATTTGGATGAAAGGTGACAATGAGAAAATCCTGGGACAATGCTATGGAGCAGTACAATATACAGTAGCAACTTATTGTTGCATGTATCTGCCCGACATTGGATTGCCATCCTATGAATGGTTATCATCACCAATTTATATGGCAGGGGGAGAAGGTGGAAGCTAAAGGACTCTGTGCCCACTTTATAATCCAATTCTTTGTCGATCCTATGATTTTTTTCTTGACTCTGGGATTGCAGAGGTTACAGTACCTCATTAATGCAATAACCCCTATGCAGCCCCTGCTTGGAGAAGAGTCACAGACTGCCTGAGGGTGAGGTTGGGTGACCGCTTAGGTACTAGCTAGCCTCCACTTAGTGATACAGTTTATTTCTCAAGTGGACAATTTCAGAAGTTCCTTAGGACCCAACAGTCTAAACTCACCAAACTATCTGCAGAGTAATAGCATAGTCAAGAGAGCTATTCAAACAAATGGTGACCAATCTCTTAAAAAAAGCTACCCATGATTACAAAGATCTCTATCTGGGCCTGATGGATCTTAGAAACAGGCCAGTAGAAGGGTCGATTTTCGCAACACACATGCTAATGGGCAGACAAACAAGGACTTTCCTTAACACAGTACTTCAGTTAAAGGAATCTAAGCACATATCAGACATATAAATATAACTGAATGAAGACAAATGAAAGAAAAAATGTAATGTCATACATTCAAAACCATTACACAATGATACAGGTTGAAACAGGAAACAGCTGTCAGTATGTACATGCTCCATGCAGATTATATACTATTCAGCCAGTGCACTAAAACTTGCTTCATACTAAACTCCCCAAGTAGACAAGCCCTTACATAAACAACCAGGCAAACAGTTGACCTAAGAACCAATGATAAAATATCAAAGCCAGCAAATGTCAAAAGACCCAGAGTCATATATTGTGGAAATGAATAGTTAAATCAGAGATTTACTTGGAAAACCCAAGACATACCAGATATGTTTTGATACAGGAAGGGATAGTGAAAGCTGTTTCTTACAAGACACGGGGCAGTTTACACCTAATGCCACACAAAACAGGAGGAGAAGGTAATTTCCCTTAAAACTTTTGGCCCACTGGTTCAGTGACTCACATGAGAGGTGGGAGACCTATGATCAAGTACCAACTCCACATCAGGCAGAGGGGAGAAATGAACTGAAGTCTTCCATATCCTGAGTAAGTACCCTGATCATGGGGCTGAAGGTTACAGGGAGGCCATCAGTGCCTCCTCTTTTTCACCCCAGCCACTTTGGGTGGAGTTAGATTTACTCTGAGCACACCTAGCAGAATAGGTCCCACAAGCAAGATAGGCAGGGCAAAACCTAGTTTGAGAATCCCTCTGGGATTTAGGGATGAGATAGGTGCTCAAATGCTGGGTGAGGTCAGGAATGAGGCAGCTATGAGCACACATAGGTGCCTAGGGGACTTTTATGGTGAAAATTTAGGTGCCAAGAGACTTCAGATACCTGCAGTCTCAAATGACAGCTGAGGAGGGAGGATCTAAATGTTGGTTTTAGGCTCCTAAAGTGGCAGTGATGCAACTGAGTCCTTTTGTGGATCCAGTCCTAAATGCAGAACCTTTACAGACGCTAGCATGATCAGATGTTAGTCGGATTTAGCAACTTTGGTGAAGCTGTAGCATAATCAACTTGGAGTAAGTTGTTAGAAGTTGTGTCCTGGGAAAGCAGCTCAAAGATAATACATGCAGGACTAAATATACTATAGTTAACTAATTAATTGAATAGAGTTGGTTATGAATTTCAAAATGTACTGGCTAGTTATGTTATGCTACTGCAGAGGGGTATAAAGTATTGTTTTAAAAGAACTAAGGCAGTTATAAAAAGGTTTAATGAAATGATAGCTGTCATGCTACTAGCATGGGAATGAATGGTAATAAGATAAGATGATGCTTGTATGCAACGGCCTATGCTAATGTGATGCGAATTTCATGTTTCCAGAAGGCTAAGTAGACTCAGATTGAATGTTCATGTAGTTGAGCAAAGTGCTGAGCCCTCTCTTGAAGCAATCGGTTTCTGAGTGCTTGTGAGTTATGCACAGGAAAGGGAATACAAAAGCAGGAGGAGCATGGCTTGGGCCACAAAGTAGAAGCTGGAATCTGCCTTATACATATCATCCTTTTGACTGGTCTCACTAGCACAATGAGAGCAGGGCTCTTAGGTGCTATGGCAATATAAATAATCCGTAAATAATAATGTGTTGTCTATCTTGAATAATTATTTTGGTTTTTTGTTTTATACATTGGTTTAAATACGTTACATAACCATATCCATTTTAAGCCATCATTTTAATGTTACATTAGTAGCAGAATTTGTTGTCTGGGAAGTAAAATGAAAAAAGTAGGCGTGTCTTTGGTAGATTTTCTGGATGAGTTTCTCTGGACTAAACCAGGGTGCTTGCCCAAAACAGTACATTAACACTATCTGTATTGTCTTGGCACATTAGGCAGGGATTCCATTTCGCTACATAACAAGCTACCAAGAAAACCTTGTCACTGCAATTTTTACACTTACTTTCTTTTTGTGTGTCTGTTTTATTTATGAGTGAAGTCTTACTTGCCTGCCACTGCCATAGGTTTCTGGACTGCAAATAAGCTCAACTGAGATTTAAACATAATGAAATAAAATAAAAATAAATAGCAGGCACAAAGGAAATTGTTAGGGATTTTTGTTAATAGCTGTAGAAAGTTTCCCCAACATGCTGTGGAAGATGAAAGACGTGAGGGTGTAGGAGTAACACATATAGCAATATTCTCTCTTTTGTTTTCTATTCCATTTAATTCTATCTTACATCAGATATCATTGAAAGACATAAGTGGTCTTTCAAAAATATATATTTATTTATTAAAAGCTGCACAGACTCCAGCAATTCCCACCAGGATTACTCAAATCCTTCTGCAGGAATCAAACAAACTGTTAGCAGGTAACATCATCAAATCCCCTTAAACATTTTTTGAGAAGAGTAGCAAATGTTTTAATTATCTGAATAATCCAAATTATGGTATAACACTTACTGCTTTGTTCCTGCAATGTGGAATTCAGTAAGATCAGTTAAACCTGGCACATGACAGCTTCATCCAACCAGACTAGACAAGCACTCTAGTTGGATGTTTCTTGTACAGTGACAAACAAGAAAAACGATTCAACATATTAAGATACAAGCCGTCATAATCAGATCTGAGACTTGATACACCATTAAGATAAATGTTTCATGTTACACCTTCCATGGCACTATTGTTATAACAACTAGTTTCTTGCGAATACCACAAAACCCAAAAGCAAAGTCTTAAATCAATTTTCTGTGACCACAAGCTTATGCTATATCACTTTAATATTCAAACTAAGTGTCCTTCTTACAGGATTTGCAAGTTCTGGATCTACCACTGAAACTCAGAAGGCATGCTTTTTAACTCAGGGAAATGGTAATAGGATAGTAAAACTTCCACCTTTAAGCCACCAGTTCAAGTCATCTGAGTCTGGCTAGTGGCCCATGCAAAGTTAATTGGTGCTCTTAAACCATTTCCTAGTGGACAGATATCCACAAGCAAAATTAACACTCTTTTTGGCAATATTAAAGGGGCCAAGTGCTGAACTGACAAAGAGAGTGAACGATCTTTCCAAATCTAGAGGATGTGCTTCCAGTTCAGGGCTGAGGCAGACTGTTGGGGAAGCTTGTTCTTGCTGCAATCCAGTGCATTGCAAGGTTAGGTCACAGATGGAAGTTATGCACATGTGTTGGGGGATGAGCAATATGAGAGCGGAAAACAAACTGATTAGTAGGTTTATAAATCATGTTTAGGAATATTGAAATTGCCTTCCTGGTTCAGAGTGAGGGTCTATCTAATCCCGTATTTGTTCTCTGATAGTGGCCAGTACCACATGCTTCAGAGGAAGGTACAAGAAACTTCATTACAGATAACCATGGAATAAGCTGCTCAGAGGGGAAATTTCTTCTTAACACCCATCAGTTGGTAAATGAAACCTTTATGCATGAGGTTTGTATCCCTCCAAAATGTTATTCTAACCAATTAAATTGTGGACATACTCATTGATATAAATACTTAATCCATTTCACTCTAAGATTTTGGCTTCTGATATCCTGCAGCAAGGAGTTTCACAAGTTAATTACATGTAGTGTTCTGCTACCTCTCAATTTACTTTTATGTCCCTTGTCCTTATATTATCAGAGATGGTAAAAAGGAGCATATGATTAACATTCTCTATTCCATTCACTAATTTGTACTTCTGTCATGTCCTCTTATTCAACTCCTCTCTAAAAGAAATTATCAACACAACGGTCCTTTCAAAGCATTATATTTTTCTTCACAGCTCTCCGGAAACATTCTTGATCCATCAACCCCCAAGGAGAGACTATAAAAACAAATCTCTCATCTGTAACAGGAGAGATATTCCCAAAATAAAACCACAGGAGATAATTATCAATGTATGCTATGGGAATAATATCCGATGCCCTAATCTCAATCCAAACACAATATCCAAAATGTGACTGGATGTATGAGTTGCAACTACCTAAGACAATCCCCTGGTTGCTCTGATGGCCACTAAAGGCTTGAACTAATGCCTACTGAGGTCAATGGGAGTCTTTTCATTAAGTTCAGTGGGAGATGAACCCTAAATCCCCAGAAGATCCCAAATGCTCAATGTCTATATGAATGTTGAAATGATGGAACATCATCTTCAGTACATCCTATGCCAACAAAATGAAAAAATTCATCCCTTTACGTATGGATTTTGTGGTGCAGCTGGAAAAGCTGTAGACTAGCACTAGCCTCTTCTTAAGTCTATCTTAGGTCTTGTACAGCAAATGGATACAAACTCTTTCAGATCTTATTTTGAGATAGGAGAACCTCCTCCACTTTAGGTGGGATGTGAACAACACAGCTTTGCCTTCCACCTTGATGACTGCCCCTCTGTTCATGTCCAACATACCCAGGGGGAACCAACTGTGCCAAAACTAGTCCTGAAGCATAATCCAGCCAGGTTTTAGTTATACATATAAAGTCATGGGCCTCATTCCTAATTAAACTGTGGATGGTTGATTCTTTATTAATAAGCTCACATTAATTAGTATGAAGAGAAGAGTTAGATCCAGGAGTGAGGAATTTCTCCTTCTGAAGGATAGCAGATGAGAACAATGAGTTGAGGTTAAGTGCCTTATTCTGTTTCCTACACTTTGACACTTTGTCTCCTCATACACACTCACAGGAATTAACAATTTCAGGCCCTTGAAACCAAGCTACTCCCAGGTCTTCATATCTCCAACACATGATATTGTTTGTCAAACCTCTTGGCCATCCTGAAATCGTTATCAAAGGGTCTTAATTGACATATTTGGGCACCCAAATAAAGAACTTCAGGGCATGTATAAAACCAAAACCAAAACCAAAACCAACTCCTACCTCCTCAGCCCACCATAACTGAACACCGTTCATGCACTGTGACGGGGTCAGGCCGGACAGCTATGAAAAAGTACTAGAAGGCAGGTATATTAGCCCCAGGCTCAGCAAAGCCTTATTCCCTGGGTGATTCAGCTGGGGCTGATTAGGCAATTAGGCCACCTGGGGCTGCTTAACTAATTAGGCCACCTGGGGCTGATCAGGCAATTAGGACACCTGGGGCCAATCAAGGAGCCCCGCCCCAAACACTTAAAAGCCTCCAGTGCAAGCAGGCAGTGTGGGTTGTGGAGTTTGGAGTTGAGAGTTTACAGGTCACAGTTTTGGAGTTGAGAGTTTGGAGTTTGCAGTTTAAAAGCCTGCAGCTTGGAGCTAGGAGACTGCAGCCTGGCAGCCTGCAGTCTGCAGAAGCTTGGGAGCTGCCACAGTTCCTGCCACAGCACTGGAGGCAGGCCACCAGCTGGGGAAGCAGGAAGTGGTCCACAGACTACCCCAAGGGAAGGTAGCAGTACTCAGGGGCAGAGCAGGCCCCATCCCCTCCCTAAACCTTCCCCCAGCTGCCCCACCAGCTGGGCTGGAAGAGCGCAAGACCCACGAGGGCGGAGTACATCTGTTCCTCCCCCCCCACTCTGTTACAGCACCCACTACTAAAAGGAAACCTACAAAGGAACCCTTCCAATTCAGTCCTCCATAACTCTCTGAGCATCTCACACTCAGTGTTCTCCCCATCATATAATATGCATATAATCTCTTTCTGGTGACAAAATACTTCTTGTTATCAGGCCAAATGTATTTACCACAACTACACTGATGTACTATTCAGTTTTGATTTCAAGCTTCTTCTCATTTTACACATGCCAAAACATTGCTAGTCAGATTTGACATATGGTAATGAAGATTCCCCCTAGCAAAAAAAGAAGGAAACTAATGCACAGCAGCTGCAGCAGCACAGGAGCCAGCAAACAGGGCTGCTAACAGGGGAGTTTCAGTGGGAGTT
>ML675604.1:18507726-18647342 GCA_007922155.1 Mesoclemmys tuberculata
AGGAGCCAGCAAACAGGGCTGCTAACAGGGGAGTTTCAGTGGGAGTTTCCAAGGGGAGATTCCAGAGGAGGGAAGGGGCAGAGGCCTGCCAGCAGCCCAGGCCCTGTTGGTGTCCCGCGGTGCAGTGTGAGGCCTGAACCACCAGGCACAGATTTGGAAGGCCATGAGTGAGACAGAGAAAGCAGTGAGAGACACACTGAGGATGACTGGATGTGGAAGCTGTGGCATGTACATGGTCCTGGAGGGGGCACCTGAAAGGAGTTTTGTCTGCATGAAGTGCCGCCTGATAGAACTGCTGGAAGAAAAGGTAAGAGGACTGCAGATGCAGGTGGAAACCATGACTGAGTTTAGAAGCAAGTTTGAGCAGATAATGGAAGACAGACATGATGAGCCACAGGGGATAAGCTCAGACGAGCAGATGGAAGTAGGTCCAAAGAATTCTGAGGAGCTGCTGGGTGAGGAACCTGGACGGTGGAAGCATGTGACTAGGAGAACCAGGCAGAGGAAAAGACGGGCCAGCGAAGGAGAAATAGAACTCAGGAACAGGTTTGGTGCATTGGAAAATGAAGATGGAGCACAACTGGTGCTCGCTGTAGGAGAGAGGGCAAGGAAAAAGAGGCGAGCGGCTAGTCCTGCGGGAGGAGGGGAGGAGTCGATGGAGGCGACAACCGGTATGAGCCCTAGGAGGATTGCGAGGGCAAAGACGAATCGAGAGGGCTTGCGGCCAGCTGGTGCCGGGGATAGACCGGAGAGTCACACTGTCGCCGGGAAAAGGCAAGTCTACGTGATTGGAGACTCTTTACTGAGAAGAATAGATAGGCCCGTAACTAGAGCTGATCGGGAGAACAGAAGGGTGTGCTGTCTGCCGGGGGCTAAGGTACGGGATGTGGACCTAAGGCTGAAAAGGATCCTAGCGGGAGCGGGAAAGAATCCGTTGATTGTCCTTCATGTGGGAACGAATGATACGCCTAGTCGCTCCCTGGACTGTATCAAGGAGGACTATGTCAGACTGGGGAAGACGCTCAAGGAAATCCAAGCTCAGGTGATCTTTAGTGGAATTTTGCCGGTTCCTAGAGCGGGGCAGCAAAGGAGCGACAAGATTATGATGATTAACAGATGGCTCAGGCAGTGGTGCTATAAGGAGGGCTTTGGGATGTACGGTCATTGGGAAGCGTTTGCGGACAGACGACTGTTCGCTCGGGATGGACTTCATCTAAGCAGGGAGGGAACTGGACTTCTAGGATGGAGGTTTGCCGACCTCATTAGGAGAGCTTTAAACTAGGAAGTTGGGGGAGATGGTTGGGAGATGTTCAGGAGATCTCCACGCCAGAACTTAACCTGGAGAGGGAAGCAAGCAAAGTGAGAGGGGATATCCTAGTGGACCGAAGAATTGACCAAAGGGGGAAAAGCGGAGTTGCAACTAGCCAGACGGGTGATGATGGTGGTAGAAGGTCTGTGCGTGACAGGGGAAAGAATGTCATTGACGCCAAACGTCAAAAATTAAAATGTCTGTACACTAATGCGAGGAGCCTAGGAAACAAGATGGAGGAACTGGAGCTACTGGTGCAGGAAGTGAAACCGGATATTATAGGGATAACAGAAACCTGGTGGAATAGTACTCATGACTGGAGTACGGGTATTGAAGGTTATGTGCTGTTTAGAAAAGACAGGAAGAAAGGTAGAGGTGGTGGAGTAGCTTTGTACGTCAATGATGAGGTGAATTGTAATGAAATGAGAAGTGATGGAATGGATAAGACGGAGTCTGTCTGGGTAAAAATCACACTGGGTAAAAAAGCTACTAGAGCTTCCCCTGAGATAGTGCTTGGGGTGTGCTACAGACTGCCGGGGTCTGACTTGGATATGGATAGAGACCTCTTTAATGTTTTTAATGAAGTAAACACTAAGGGGGAATGTGTGATTATGGGAGATTTCAACTTCCCGGATATAGACTGGAGGACGAGTGCTTGCAAGAATAATAGGGGTCAGATGTTTCTGGATGTGATAGCGGATGGATTTCTTCATCAAGTAGTTGAAGTACCTACGAGAGGGGATGCCATCTTAGATTTGGTTTTGGTGAGTAGTGAAGACCTCGTAGAAGAAATGGAGGTAGGGGACAATCTTGGTTCGAGTGATCATGAGTTGATTCAATTCAAATTAGATGGAAGGATAAACAAACGTAGATCTGGGATTAGGGTTTTCGACTTCTCAAGGGCTAATTTCAAAGAGTTACAGAAATTAGTTAGGGAAGTGGATTGGACGAAGGAACTTGGGGATTTAAATGCGGAGGAGGCCTGGAATTACTTTAAGTCGCGGCTGCGGAAATTGTCGGAAGCCTGCATCCCAAGAAAGGGGAAAAAAACCATGGGCGGGAGTAGCAGGCCAAGCTGGATGAGCAAGCAACTCAGAGAGGGGATTAGGAAAAAGCAGAAAGCTTACAGGGAGTGGAAGAAAGGCGGGATTAGTAAGGGAAGCTACCTTAGTGAGGTGAGAACGTGTAGGGATAAAGTGAGGAAGGCTAAAAGCCGCGTAGAACTGGACCTTGCGAAGGGAATCAAAATCAATAGTAAAAGGTTCTACAGTCACATAAATAAGAAGAAAACAAAGAAAGAAGAAGTGGGGCCGCTATACGCTGAGGATGGAACGGAGGTTAAGGATAACCTAGGCATGGCCCAATATCTAAATAAGTACTTTGCCTCGGTCTTTAATAAGACTAGTGAGGAGTTTAGGGATGACGGAGGGATGACGAACGGGAATCTGGATGTGGTGGTGGATATTACCGTATCTGAGGTAGAGGCCAAACTTGAACAGCTTGATGGGACAAAATCGGAGGGACCGGACAATCTCCACCCGAGGATATTAAAGGAGCTGGCGCGTGAAATTGCGAGCCCGTTAGCGAGAATTTTTAAGCAATCTGTAAACTCGGGGGTTGTGCCGTACGACTGGAGAATTGCTAACGTAGTTCCTATTTTTAAGAAAGGTAATAAAAGTGATCCGGGTAATTATAGGCCTGTTAGCTTGACGTCTGTCGTGTGTAAGGTCTTGGAAAAAATTTTAAGGGAGAAAGTAGTTAAGGACATGGAGGTCAATGGTAATTGGGACAAATTGCAACATGGATTTACTAAAGGTAGATCGTGCCAAACCAACCTGATCTCCTTCTTTGAGAAGGTGACGGATTACTTAGACAAGGGCAATGCGGTAGATCTAATTTACCTCGACTTCAGTAAGGCGTTTGACACGGTTCCGCATGAGGAACTGTTAGTTAAATTGGAAAAGATGGGGATGAATGTGAAAGTTGTAAGGTGGATAAGGAACTGGTTAAAAGGGAGACTACAGCGTGTCGTGCTGAAGGGTGAACTGTCAGGCTGGAAGGAGGTTACTAGCGGAGTCCCCCAAGGATCGGTTCTTGGACCGACCTTATTTAACCTTTTTATAACTGATCTTGACACAAAGAGCGAGAATGTGTTAATAAAATTTGCGGATGATACGAAGCTGGGGGGTATTGCTAACACGGAGAAGGACAGGGATGCTATTCAGGAAGATCTGGACTACCTTGTACACTGGAGCAATAGTAATCGGATGAAATATAATAGTGAAAAGTGCAAGGTCATGCACTTAGGGATTAATAATAAGAATTTTACATATACGTTGGGGATGCATCAGTTGGAAACGACGGAGGAGGAGAAGGACCTTGGGGTATTGGTTGATAACAGGATGACTATGAGCCGCCAATGTGATATGGCTGTTAAAAAAGCAAATGCGGTTTTAGGATGCATCAGACGAGGTATTTCCAGCAAGGAGAAGGAGGTGTTAGTGCCGTTATATACGGCGCTGGTGAGACCCCACCTGGAATATTGTGTGCAGTTCTGGTGTCCCATGTTTAAGAAGGATGAATTCAAACTGGAACAGGTTCAGAGACGGGCTACTAGGATGATCCGAGGAATGGAAAATCTGCCTTATGAAAGGAGACTGAAAGAGCTTGGCTTGTTTAGCCTGGCCAAAAGAAGGCTCCGGGGGGATATGCTTGCTCTATATAAATATATCAGGGGGATTAACGTTAGGGAGGGAGAGGAATTGTTTAAGTTTAGTACTATTATAGGCACGAGGACGAATGGGTACAAATTGGATATTAGGAAATTTAGACTAGAAATTAGACGAAGGTTTCTAACCATTAGGGGAGTGAAGTTCTGGAATAGCCTTCCGAGGGAAGTAGTGGGGGCAAATGACTTATCTGGCTTTAAGACTAAGCTTGATAAGTATATGGAGGGGATGTTATGATGGGATAGTTTAATTTGAGCAATTGATTTTAGATTATCGGCAGATAAGTCTGCTCAATGGTCTGTGGGAATGCTGGATGGGATGGGAACTGAGTTACTGCAGAGAATTCCTTTTTGGGTGCTGGCTGGTGAGTCTTGCCCACATGCTCAGGGTTTACCTGATCGCCATATTTGGGGTCGGGAAGGAATTTTCCTCCGGGGCGGATTGGCAGGGGCCACGGAGGTTTTTCGCCTTCCTCTGCAGCATGGGGCATGGGTCGCTTGCTGGTGGATTCCCTGCAGCTTGAGGTCTTCAAATCTCATTTTTGAGGATTTCAATAACTCAGTCATGGGTTCGGGGTTGTTATAAATGTGTATGGGTAGGGTTTTGTGGCCTGCCTTGTGCGGGAGGTCAGACTAGATGATCATATTGGTCCCTTCTGACCTATGAGTCTATGAGTCTATGAGTCTATAATGAACTTTCAATTAGTTGATAGTGTAGATTTTGCATTACCAAGACAGCAAACAAAGCACATACATCATCTTCCAAACAAAAATTAAAAGTAACAATAAAAATCTATCTATACTCAAATATACCAGTATCAAAGAAAGCTTCTCCCTATTAGCTGTCAGTTCAGAGCAACTTCAAACAGTTCTTGAACATCCAATAATATCTTTCCAACAACCTTCTTATCTCTTACAAGTTGTTGTGAGAGTTGAATTAAACCAGCATGTCATGAATCCTGTCTTCTACCACTGTACATCAAAGAGATGAAATACTTCTGATCACTTAACTATGCCTTTCCAGATCACCACAATTGGTAAAATTTACAACATAAAACAAAATCTTGTACAGATAGACAATCTGCCCCTGTCCCTAAGCCTTGATTTTCTGACTATAACAAACATGGAAATATGCCAACCATAATTTCAATACATATTTCAAAATTTACAGTCCTGCTAACTGAATTGTGGTTTTGCATTTTCACATTTAAAAATTATATTTTGAAAGCAGGGTTAGGAAATTGTCTTGGGCCAAGCTTTCACTTTCCAGCTCTTTAATGTGACATGTTACAGAATCTATCTGTGTTCGTATCTACTTTGTAAACTCATTTGCATTGACATCTTTCTGAACACATTACTTCGGTACAAATTCAGGTTGTGAAGGCTGAAATTACTACACTGTCACAGAGCAGTTCAGAACTCTAGGTCTAAAGATATATGTTGATTTTGAAATATTTTCATTTTCTGTAGCAAAATAGGTGATATTAGTGGACTTCTTAATCAACCATTAAAAGGACACTAACGGGTCCCAAATGTGTGTAACCTTAAAATTGGCCTCCAGATCCAAACGGCTAAGTTTTTTTGCTCTTTGTGTTGGTGTGCAAAAAGAGAAAAAGGCTGAGAGCAACCACAGAAGCAAGGTTTAAAATAATAGAAAGATTCTCTGTAGCACAAGAGAATCATAGGCTATTGACTGGTTAATATGACATCTTATACACCCTGCTCCAGCAAAGATATTACATTGATGGAGGCCATATAAGCATCTGGATACAGGTATGTAGGTAGATAATGCTCAGAGCCATGTGCATTTTTGAGGCTTTCAGTGATGCACAAAAGGAAGTAAAGAAAAGCATTTTATTTAGGCTTTTGTTCCTTTCAAATAGAAAATACTCCTCAAACGGGAGAGAGAGTGAGAAACCACTGATGTGGGCACAATGGATGGAAGCATCTAATTTAAGTGTTTTATATCCTCAAAACTGCAAGACATAGATTGTAATCATTAGCCATAACACAGTTTTAGAGATACCTGCAGTCATACCATATGTTCAAATGTGTAAATAGGTTGCGTTATGTGACCTACTACATACTCTTGCTCATATGCAGTCTGCTAAATCCCTAATGGGGAACATCAGATTATTAGTAAAGGATTTACTTTGATTATGTATGCTACCAAATATAAACTGACAGCTCTCACCAACGTATGAAGGAAAGATCTAGATCTAGCAACTTGGAAGTAAGTGACCAAAATATTTAGAAATTTCCCCATCTTCAAGCATAGACTGAGTCCACAAATTCAGTTGCACATATAGCAGATCTATAATAGATGGTAAATGTCTAATTGTGCAACTCTACTGCATGTTGGCAGTATCAGGCTTACTGTCTTCTACTTTGGAATCCTATAGGTTTTGGAGAGAGAGACTTTATGTGTCAGATTCTGTGTTATTGTTAGAGCTGTGCAGAATTCAGTGATTTCAGTTTGAATCTCATGCAACCTTTCCTTTGTCTCAGTTTTGGTTCAAGTTTTGGGTTAAAAAGAGACTAAAAATCTTGAAGAGAAACTCACCCCAAACCAACAAGTTTCATGGTTTCCACCCTGAAAATACACATTCTACACTAACATTTAAAATTCAGTAAACATTTTTGAAAACCTGATCCCAGTTTCAGATTTGCAATGTGTTTTTTATTAGAAAAGAAGTTTCTGCACAACACAAGCTTTCTCTAAGACCAAAAGGCATAATGCACAAAGCCTGTAAGGATCAGGACATTTTTAACAAAGCTTATAAACAGCAAACAAAGAAATTTCCTTCTCCACAAAAGAAGCACTATTTC
Organism: Mesoclemmys tuberculata; assembly: GCA_007922155.1. Lineage (NCBI taxonomy): Eukaryota > Metazoa > Chordata > Testudines > Chelidae > Mesoclemmys > Mesoclemmys tuberculata. Next base: position 18,514,593 of record ML675604.1, read on the forward strand.
ACTACTTTTTAGGGAGGTGGGATGAAGCAAAGCAACTACCAGACAGCACAGCAGGGGTTAAAAAGAGTCTCTGGGCCCTGCTAATCCCACCCTGTTATACCTGCAGCCAATGCAAGGCCTGGAGGGAGGAGAAAAGGAGTGAGCCAGGCTCAGTTTGGGGCTGACTGTTGAAGGGGCAGAAGCTACCCACCTCACTAACTGAGGGGGAAGGGTTGTTAACTTGTCCCCCATGACAGCAACCTAAGAGGAAGCACTGTCACTCCTCCAGCTGTAGGAGACTCTGGAGGAAACCTAGGAGCTTCCAGCTACAGATGAAACTGAGTGGGTGACATCCAGAGACACTGAGGGGCTTTGCCTCACCAACTGGCAGCCACCCACCCAAAGGAGCCGGGGACTGTTGTGAGGCAGCACTCAAACCCCATGAGAGGACTCTACAGGAAGCAGGCTGCCCAATTAAGTGGACTAGAGGGGCCACACCCCAAACCAAACAGACATTAATAGGAAGTATCCCAGAGCAGCAAATTTAGACTCCCTGCCGGTAGGGCTGTCCCTGTTTAGGGGTTGACAAACACATAGCCCTGGCCTGCGCCTTGGGGGAGACAGAGGGCTTGAGTCCCCTTTCTTCTCTCCTGGCCTTAAAGACAGGCCCCGCAACCAAGCCAGGAGCTGGAGGCCACACACTCTAACCAAGAGCCCTCTGGCCCTCCAGGCTGCTTGTTATGGGAGGCTTAATGGTGATTGATAGTAAAAGGAGTTTTGTAGGAGGATCCCATGATATGAAGATGTAAGATCCATATGAAAGCAATGCATACTAAAACCCAATATATCTGCATTTTGTCCTGTCAATTATTGGTTTATTGTTTTAGATGGGTTGGTTGAACCAAGAAAAATACTTTAACAGTTAACAAGAGAAAGTTTAGCCAGAAAGAATTTTTAAAAAGCAATGAAGGAAATGCAATATATGAAGGAAGCTCTTTCCAGTCTACTGTAGAGTGTTAGAAATTAATGAAAACATAGGACAAACATACATGGACCCAGTATGTAATGCATAATAATAAATAACAGGCTTTGAAATCAATTCCTTTGGTTTTATTCAAGTCCAGAACACAGGATTTGTTTCTAGGTGCCCTTTAAATAAAATACTTCCACAACCAGATAGAAAAAAATTAGATCCTGTCTGCTCTTCAGTGAAGTCCAATACCATTACAATGGGGCAACATTATGTACCTGTAAACCTAATGCCAGGTGGAGGTGGCAGCAAAAAGGGGGGTTCAATGTCTAGGGTTTTCTCTTAATAGCACCCATTAGAACCACCTTGAGCCCTCACCCGGTAATCTGGGAAAGCTAAACACCACCTCTGCATGCCTCTAAGGATATACTTACACAGCAAAGAAAAGCCCTGCAGGGTCCTAGAGCTTGGGCTTCAGCATGAGCCCAGACATTTACACAGCAATAAAACACACCACAGCCCAAGTCTCATGAACCCTGAGTTGCGTGGCATGAGCCAGCCACAGGTTTTTCTTTGCTGTACCTAAGAGGCAACACTTCCCCTTTTGAAAGACTGAGTCTGTGGACAACTAAAGAGAATTTTTAATAAAAGGGAAAAGGGGACCTAACATTTGGGAAAACTCCACAACCACAATTCAAAAGCATGTGACCATAGGCACGTGACCACTGCAACCCACAGTGAGTTGGGCAGTGGTCTTCGCCTCTGTTGCATTGTAAAAGTGTGACAAATAAGTATCCCTTGACACACCACTCCCCTCTCTCTAGATTGCACCCACTCACAGTTGGCTGTCCTTGATTAGCGAAGACCCAGAGTTCAGAGGTGGGTTTACCTCCTGCCCCAGGGGGGTCAAGGGATGTCAAGCACTGCCACTGCAACTAGCTCACAGCTGCTGCTGTTTTTCTGTCACTGCTCTTTGCTGGCTACTGCGGTTTCACTGCTGCCACTTGCTGCTCCCATATCATATTCTGAGGTTCTACCACTTAACCCAGCTCTCAGTGATTTCAGCAGCTACTTGGGGGACCTCAGAGCCAGTACAGGCCATGTGTTGTCTTTCACTATCCCCACAAAGTCTGAGGCTTAGCTCCTAGACCCGCTCAGTAGTGATGTTAGCTCTAAGAATCACCAAGTGGCAACAAAAACTTTTAATTAAGTCTAATCAGCTCTGTCATTAAATACTAGAGAAAGGCAGGTCAAACAGTGCCTAGGACTTTTGGGGCAACATCTATACCCTTCCCTCTTGGCATCCCTCTCCCCTGCTTAGCAAGTGAGGTTCAGTTTAGGGCGACCTCCTCAATCAGGGCATGCAAAGCACAGTTCTGCTGCCCTTTACTCATATAATAAGGATAACAACATTTCATTGCCCTTGCATTCAAATACTTGAGTGATTTGCAAACCAAAACTAGCCAAAATTGATCGTTTTGGCAAAGCAGCTCCATCTGCTGCAGACCTAAGCAGAGTAGGTATGTCAAGGCAAATATGGTCTGCTCCTGACGTCTTTTCCCCCAGTCTGTCACTAGATGTCAAGGAAGAGCTCATTCAGACCCTGCTTACATACCAAACTGAGCTGCTATGCAGTTTAATTCCAGCTCTGCTACAGTCAGCATGTCTCAATCCGTTCAATTTTATTTACATGGCTTCACTTCTGACCTTTACATTTGTGACAACTGTCCCTTTTTTGTTTTTTTTATCCCCACATTTTAATAGTTGCTTACCCTCAACAGATATCATTCATAAGAACCGGAGAGGCATCTGGAAATTTCCTATTTTTACTCTGACAAATTATTTTAACAATATATTTTCCACAAAAATCCTACCACCTTTTCCCTAAACTCCCACTACGGTAAACACAACAAGGAAAGTGTCTAAATGAAAACGGAGTATGCTATGTAAAAAGTGTGAATGTCTTTCACAGGATGACATAAAGGATAAAGGATAATACAAGTTTAACTTACAAAAATAACAAAAGGATATGTTCATATACCTATTAACTGGACTGTAATAATCTTATCAAAGGACCCATATACATTCACGCAAAGAAAATTCAGTTCTTCAATGAGAAGAGCTTAAATGCACCTTTGATACTCTCTGAAACTTCCCTCTCATGTTGTTAAAATCAGCTTTTCTTTGATTTAAACAAAGAAAATGCTTTCCCCAAACTTTCCCTCCTCTTGTCCACCCCCCAACAATCCCTTCCATTCCTTCTCAATTCATGTACCTCCCTTTGGGCTATGATCTGGGTAGTGTTCTGGTTTTGGTTTTTGTGTTTGTGTGTGTGGGGCGATGGAGGAGGGTGCTGTGTTTGTTTTAACAGGAGTTTAGGAAGGAAGGCTATGACAGGTACAGAAGCGGTGACCTGAAGAATAGAAGAGACAATGAAGTTGAGTGGATGTGGAACTTGCGAGATGTACATTATTCTGTAGAAGATACCTGAAAGGTGCTTTGTTTGTATGAAGTGCAGCCTCATAGATCTGATAGAAGAGAAGATGCAAGGTGTGGAAATGCAGCTAGAAAGCATGGTTGAGATTGAAGGGGATTTGAGTGGATGATAGAGGAAAGGAGAGGTGAGGCTGAAGTGAAAACTCAAGACTTGCAGAGGCAAGCTGGACCAAAAAACTGAAAAAAAAAATATTTTTTTCATTCTCAGTTCAAAAAATAGCAAAAAGGACATTGCTTGAGTTTCAAGAAAAATTCACATGCATGTGTCTGCTGGAAATAAAATGACCATATTTTTCCACATCAAACATTGAATCATTTTTGTGGTGGTATTTTTTAGGTCACAAAACAGACATATGAATGAAACAAATCCTTTTTTCTTTTTTAAATGTGTGGTGATATTGGTATATTCCAGACTTGGAGTGCAGGATATTGGTATATTCCAGACTTGGAGTGCAGGATTTTTTCCAGTAACTTAGTACTTTGAATAGCTTATCATGAAATGCAGAAAAAGCATTGCTAGTATTCACTTTGAGCAAAACAACAGGTTTGATGATGTCTACACTATCAAATATCGTTTAGTTAAAAACCTGAATTTTGATGTGAACACAACAATCATGACAGACACCTTAATGTGGTTATCTGCAGAGGCTGAAACTTCATTGAACAACTAACCATGATAACTATTCCAAACTACCCAGTGGATTTGTTCCAGTGTGGCTTCCAACAGGCACCAATGGCTAAGGTGACCAGATAACAAGTGTGAAAAATCAGGACAGGGTTTGGAGGGGTATCTTTAAGACAAAATCTTCAATATTGGGACTGTCCCTATAAAATTAGGCCATCTAGTCATCCTACTAATGGCCCTCCAGGTATTATAGGTATTATAAACCTGAGGGCAAGTATGAAGGCCACAGTCCCTTGTAACAGGGGACACACCTCCTGAGTGCCTCTTACTAGCTGGATGTGATACTGCAATCTTCTTCCCTGTCCTGACACAGGTTGCTGATCTGGCAGTGGTTCAGCCCTCCATCAAAGTTACACAGTCTAAAAATGAATAACCCCCTTCCAGGGTAGCAAAGAGTTCAACCAACTGTCGCCCTCACCAGGTCTTCAGCCCCACCTCTGGGCCCTGTAAATCTAGCCCTTTGCTTGGGCTTCTAAACAAGCCTTCTCCCCTTGATGGGGCTTAGGCTACTTTCTCAGTGACCAATGGGGGAACCCAGGCTCACCAACTATTCAGGTTCCTACTCAGGGACCCTATAAACAGAAAGAATGCATTGATCCCTTTAATTCCCTCAGCTAGTTGATGCTGCGCCTCTTCCCACAAAGTCCCTTTACCTACATTCATTACCTTAGTATTAAAGTTCTCAGGTCCTCTCTCCAGGGGTCAGTAAATGCAACCAGTGAAGCTCTTTGGCTGGAGTTGAGCACCCTTCCTTGCTCCTTTTATCTGAACCTGCTGGACTCTGATCAGCTACTTCCATGAGACCACTCTATGCAGGCCTGGAGGATCCACAACTTTGCTGCTCCTTCCTGGGGTGGGGTGTAGTAGGACTCTAGGGCTTTCACCAGAGGACCACAAAGGGCCAGGTACACCCTATCACATCCTTCTATACCCTCAGATCTCTAAAGGGATTCTGACTGAATGCCAGAGTTCCAGTCTCCTTGCCTTCTCCGTACTGGAGGTAGGAGAGATGAGATGAGGGAGCTACAAACTGCATGAAACACAGAAACGTACCTAGTCACCATGCCATGTGAATGCCCAGGACCAATGCCTAGTCAGCCCACAGGGCTTTAGGGCCCTTAACTGGACTCTTCTTAGCCTGCTGGAACCCACCACAGTTATGACAATTATAATTTAACTATCCCAAAAGCAGACCTCCTGGATGCCGAGTGAAAGGTGAAAATTCACACAGCAGTTTGCTAGTTTCAACATATGGGAAAAACTCTTTCCAGATCTAAAAACTGATCAGCTTAGCCTCTGACATAATATCACAGATCTGTCATACTCATTTAAAAGGGGAAAGTTTGGATTGAAATGGGGAGCCTGCAATGGCTAACCCACCTCAACAGGAGACAATCAAACAACCATGTACCACCCCCACTACAAAGTGGTAGGGATAGTGAGACAAATCCCAGAGCTAGGACACAGATATAGCATGTAACCTTCCCCCTGCCCCCATATCCCCTCTCTCACACACACAGGAGGGAGAGGGAAGAGGAAGTCCCCCTGCCACCTGCTGGAAGTGAAAAGGGCATCTGGAACTGCCAGAAGGTATGCCAGCTGAGATGTTTAAACAGTAGGAACCTCCACCCAAAATACAAGCCTCATGTAAGGCTGCTCAGCAGTCTGAACTATGTGGAGAGAGCAGTTTCACTGCGGGCTGAATGGGTGAGGGACTGATTTTGATTGCAGCTGTGTGTAAGAGAGGGGCAGAATCCCCACAGAAGCATAGAGAGAAGGAGCAAAAAAGCCCCAGGCACATATGGAGAGGCCCAGTAGTGTAACTCTGATAAAAAGTGGAGAGAGAGAGCTTATGGGTAAAGGACTGGCTGGAAACAGGTTGTAACTCTTAGCCAAGAAACAGTCTCCTTCTGTTTCATTGCTACTATTTTCAGGGAAACAGGACTTATTGTAAAGGTTTTGTAAATAAACAGGATTGCATCACAGCAACATCTGACTCCATCATAAATTTCTCTTCTGAATGGAAACAACCCATCAGAGCTCAAAAATTGACTACCCGTTCAAGTCACAAGGGGTAGCAATATCAATACATGAATGGAGAATGTTACAAAATTAAATATATTTAGAAATTCCACAAATGATTATCAGAGGGTTCAATTTTGTATCTAAATTACTTGCAAGGGTTCCTTTAAATCAAATAAAATAAAGGTAGAGATGAAGAAGATAGCGCATCAGCTGGAAAGTGACAAACAATGCTTGGTAGCCTTGGGTAGAATGCTTACTCTCAAAAGCACTGATTAACAACATATAAATGGATCTGGAAAAGGGATCTGTGGAACTTGAAACTTGTCTCTTTCACCAACAGAACTTGGTCCAAAAATAATAATATTCCTCACCTCATCTCTCTTATAAAGAGAGAATAAATTCGTACATGAAGAACGCAAAGCGTGGCTCGTCACATCTGACCAAGATGTGTAAGAGATCAGCTCCATGTGGACAGTTGCTTTTATTCATCTGGACCCTATTCCACAAAGGAACTTAGGTGCATATCCATACAGTGTAGTCCACAAACCCAGCATTAGACGCTTAGCTTTCCTATACAATGCCTGCAGTGAGATGGGCGCCTAAGAATGGGATCCACAAAAGCCAGCATGTAAGGCAGGGAGCTGCTAACGCTAGACAATAGCAAATGTCAAGGAGGATGTGTGTTCTAAACCCCCTCCCTCATGGAGCTAGGCAACTTAACTCTAAGCTGGAGGGATGCAACTATCTCTGCTTGGGATCCATAACCAGGAAACTTCTGCTCATGTCAGGCACCTAAGCCATTTCTTGCAAGAACAGTGAAGGCACACAAAATGGAGAGGGAGGAGATTTCCCCCTCAGGAACATTAGTCCAGTGGTTAGGGTTCTCACCTTGGATGTGGGACACACCAGTCCCGTTTCCCTTTCTACCTGCTGAGGAGAAGGGATTTGAACTGGGGTCTCCCATCTCATCAGGCAAAGGAGGGAACTGAAGGAGGGTGTGCACTATACCAAGCAAATACCCCAACCCCTAGGCTAAAGCATACAAGAGAAGCTTTGTCCTGCTGGCCATGAAGTGTGGAGTTAGGCATCTTTAGATGAGGCCATGCAGGGGAGATAGGTGGGAGAACACTTACCTTCACCTCATTTGAGGATCCTATTGGGGTTTAGGTATGAGATAGGTGTCTGGGCACCTGCTGGAGGCAACAGTGCACGTCAAAAGGCAAAATGTAGTTGCCTAGGACACTTTTACAGTAAAAATGTAGGCATCTAGTTTGAGCAACTAGAGGGTTAGGCTGCAGCTGAGTAGGGGTTTTGTAGGCTAAACCCTGGATAATCCTAAAACCCAAATTTAGGTGCCTTAATCCCTTTGTGGATCTGAGCCTTGCTTCCTTTCTGATCTTTCTGTGACTTGCACTTGGAAATAGTCAGTAATCAGCTGGTATGCAAATAAACGTGCCGGAGAGGAACAATAGTCACATTAGCAGAATGGGTTTTGACCTTGAAAGGCAAGCGCCCAAGGAATTGTGAACCTGATGGCATAAATGGAAATCAGCTCATATTAACAACTATGATGGCCCTTGTAGCAGATAAGCCTCTAAGGGAGTTATTAGAGGAAATAACCTCTAAGTTGAACAATTTACAGAGCACTATGTCAACGTAAGATAGAAAACTGGACTAATTGACATCCTATATTAATGTTCTGGCAAAAAATATGGAAAGATGGAAATGAAACAACTTTGATTAAGAATAAGTCAGCCATTTGGGTTTTTTAAAAGAAAATACAATATCACAAATCAGTAAAATCCAAAATGAGCGAGTGAAAAGATCAAATCACGGAACTCAAGAACAGAAATGTTGGGAACTGTGGGTCATTCAATGCTTAGATTTTCTCTGAAGTTTTTGCTCAGTCTAAACATTTCTGTTTCTCAGCATCATCTTTCATTTAATTTACTAGACTGCATTCTCTGCTTAATAAAATTACTATTCGCCAATATCTTAAAGAATTGATCACAAAATAAAAGCTATTGGTTTTGTTTAGCAGAAAACATATGAACCAAAACTAGGTTTTGTACATCTTTAATATGCATTATGACAGTATTCACCTTAATATCACAATTGGAGATTCAAAAAATCTAATTGTAACAAACTAACCACAAGTCCTTTGATATGAAGTGTAACCAAAATGCATCCGTAGTGCTTTTGTAGCTGAAAAAAATACCTATAAAGAAATCCTGAAAATTACTAGATCTTATGTTGAAAGAGATCTTCTTTCTCCTTGACATAATGTTTAGGTTGTATGTCCAGAAGTTCTCTCTTTTATCCAACAGCAAATATGGCTAAGCTTTCACCGAGGGAAATGTTAAGGTAACATCTCTCCATACTTCCCTAAGCATTACTAAAAAGTAAATTAGCTTTAATTTTGAAAGGACCTATGATATATAGTGTTTACATTTTCTCAATCTAATATTTTCTGATACAGCTTGTTTTGGTTACTTTTCAATAAATTGGAAGTCTGTACGACATGGTGTAAGGTTTACTAATATTAACCTAAAAAGTGCAACAGCATCTGAATATTGAGGGTGTTCTCATTTTCCTTTCCTGTTTAATCATGAGTGATTGACATTCACTGGTGGGACAACAGAAGAGAGAGCAAGCGCCGTCAGTAAAATACTCTTACAGTTCTACAAGCTCTGATACAAACATCAACTGATATGCCTGACTGCTGGTCTCTGAAAAATCTCAAGGTCATCTGAATCCTAACATTCCCAATCACTAACAGCAATTTAATTCAAACACTTAAAGTTTATTCTGGAACAATTTTTAGGATTCTTTCCATTGTCTGTCTCCCTGAAGTAAATGGAGTTCTATCTTTTTATACAAGGTGTGAATTTGGCCCACATACTGTCATAATATACAACACAAGCAAATATATTATAATGTACATTAGATTAAACTAAAAATAGCAAACCAATGCTAGGTAAATACATAGCTATTATCTTGACTGATCAAAGATATAAATAAAATATATAACAAGCAATAGAAGATTTATAAACAGCTCAGTTCTCCTATTTGGCAATTGATTTACCATTTGAAAGAACATTTATTTTATTTTTATTTGTATTTGCTGATGAGTAAAATAAAATAGACACCATAAACGTTGATTTGTTTTAAAGTGACCTTAAAAGCTCCAAATTGTTGAAAACAAACTAAAAAGATGGGGAAAAAATGAAGTGTCTGTTTTACAGAAGTTAAATATTCCTGCTGATCCTTTCCTATCCTTAGAAATTGCAATCACACGCACACACATGCACTTTATGGGTCAATTTAACTGTTAGCTCAAACATGTGTCATTCCAGTAAAGTCTCATTTACGCTACCAATGAATTTTAAAACCTCCATCCACACATACTTTAATTCAAGTTGAATAAGAAAATGAATGTAAAGTATCCAACTTACAGCTCATGAAATCAAAGTCTTCCCGGTAGCACCATAACATAGCTCTCAGTGTTGGCATTACATGATAGTAACATCTTAGTGCTAGCTGACAAAGCTAGTACTACAACTTAGTACAGCAAATGTTTGGTAGCACAGGAATGCAACCACTGAGCTAATGTCACTAAGAGTAACCATTACAGTTACTTTCTTCAATTAATCCCATAGGTTAAAGAACAATGCAAGTCATTCTACTAAGTCCCTATCAAATACTTTAATCTAAGAGGGACCGTGTTCTTAGAGATGTGATACAACTGCATATGTTAGTTTAGTCTTCAGTCTTGAGACTCTCTTCAGCAAAGACTATCAATCACATGGATTTACTCATATAGTTCAGACAGCTGTTGACAAGGGACTGAACTGATACTATCAAAATCATTTAATTTAGGGTGAGAGGCTGTGTTTTCAAAGGAATAGTGCTAATACTCTGCTGAATCACCCAGTGTCCAAGATTTTAGCTTGGATTCAGGAAGACATTTTAGGTTTATAAATCTGCATTCAGTAGTTCAGGGTATTCTTCATTTAGCCCTCTGTCAATTTGTAAAGGGCCAGATCAGAGAACGAACATCTGATCAACAGTTTAGAAACCACTTATTCACTAGGATTAAATAACTGAGACAATAACTAATGTATTGTTATTGTTCTCATCCAGTTATAAAACATATCTAATATCTCTTCTGGCTCATCCACTTTAGGCTTCTCTTTATGCTTCTTATACTGAGTTGCAGACCTCCTACTAAGTAGGTTCGGAGAGACACTGCAGCTGAAAGCAAAGGTCATGGATAGAGGCCATTGAAAATGCACACAGTCCTAACAAAACACAGAAGTTGCTACTACAAGCAGATCTATAACTTTCTAACTGGCTTTCCCTCTGGTGGTAAAACAAATATTACACTCACACAAACAAAGAAAGAGTGTATACTGAGCAAAAAGCCCAGGAGTAACACAACCAACAGAACTAGAAAAAAAACTATGGTATAAGTAGCTATGTATACAGAGATCACTTCAAGCTTACCTATGACAGTTTCTGGAGTGAAATTACTTGTTGCACTCAGACAGGGTCCTCTGTAGTCTGCACAATGGACCTAAATTCTGTGGCAGGAACCTCTAAGTAAATTTTACATTAGAAAGTTTCTTTAGCTTCTCAGGTTGAACTGTGGGATGGAGAGAGTTTGAGCAGGGCTACTGACAGTCTTTGTAACAGTTAGGTGCTCGAAGGAACAGCTGCTGAACCAGACTACGAGTTCCAGCCTGCCAGGCTGAACTTTTGTGTGAGGGGATCTCTGAACATTGATGAAAGTGATCACTGATAAACAATCATTGATGAATCATATTTTCTTATCTTTCAAGCGTTTTTTTCTCTCTCTCTGTTGCTGTGTGGAAGATCCACACACACACACACACACACAAAAGGACAAAATGACTGACTGACTGGCAATACAATAGAAACAGTGAAGTTGTTCACATTATTTTCTCAAAACAACACAATTTACAGATTTGAACAGAAAAAAAATAACTGTTCCACCTAACCTTAATTTCTTTCATTTATACTGACCTTAGGTAAGAGCAATAGGTAAAAAATGATCAGATAAAAATATGACAGTTAAATTGACAGTACCCCTTTAAAAATTCCAGGTATGGTAACTTTTTAAATTTAGCCTTCTAACAGACTGGCACATGGGAACTGTGAGACAGTTACACTTCAAAATTTGAATTACATGTAATTAAAAGTGGATAGGAGTTCATGTAATTGCACATAGTTTAGAAAGGAGAATAGAAAGAAGAGATGATAAATTGTATAAAAAGTAATCAGTAGTATAGAAAAGACAAGAAGAATATTCTATTTACTATTTCTCATAACACAAAGAAAAAGAGAACATGACAAAACTAGGGCCTGATCATCTAAACTATATTTACATAAACAATCCTAATTTATGGGAGTAGTTCCACTGGACTCAAGAGGACTAGTTATCTGAGCCAGGACTGCTTATATTATTGTAAGCGTTTGCAACATTGGGCCCTACAGGCAAATATGTAATAATGAATAGAGGCAAATATTTTTACTGCAACATATAAGTAACCTGTGAAATTCAGAGCTGCAGGGTATTATTCAAGCAAACACCTAAATAAAACTCAAAGAGGATTGACCTTGTATGAGAATAAAAATGGCAGTTGTACCAACTAAGACAGAGTTACATATGTTAGCAACAATTATATTTTGGTTTGTATGCATGTAAGTATATGATGGATAATCCTCATCCCTTTCTAAGAAAGTATTTAAAATAAACTCTATGATGATTCTGGTGGATTTGATGCTGAAATGGGACATCAGGTTTCACAAGTTGCTGAGTAAGCATTCCACCTTCAAGATCACTGATCAGCCAATGAAAACTTGTTCCAATGATGTAATACTTCTATCTTGTATCTCAATGACTAAGTGTATTGTCAGTCAATTAACTTTTTGTGAAATTAAAAAAGAGTCCATCTTGATCATGCAGTTAAATTAATGTCTATTAACAGAGTAATTATTTTTCCAGACGTCTTTAATTGATTTTCAGTATTAATGTTTTCATTGACACCTTTTATAAATGATAGCGTTTGGGCAATAAATGCATTAAATAAAAAAGTGGGGGCATACCATCATTCACTTCCTCCCCAACCCTGCATCAAGCACTTAGCCCAAACCTTAGGAGGTGGCCTTAAGAGAAGGATTCCTTAAATCACAAAGAAAAACTTTCTAGACATGTTAATGTAAAAATACAAGAGTCAAAATACAGCTGACACGTAAAGCACAAATTAAAGATGGCTAAAACAGGGAAAGTTTGTGTCCCTTTCTTTATTTCCCCATTTTACTACTCTTTTAATGGGGTCACAGACTCAGAGGTGAATCTATATGTAAAAATAATTCTGCCACAATATCCAAACCAACCAAAGAGCTGCCATGAATTACACTTTGAAGAGGCAAAGTGAAAAATGGAGATGAAGTCAATTGACAAGACTGAAGGATTAAGTTACTAAGTCATAGCATTTTCTCTGTTAGTGCTGCTTGTCTTTGTCTTTTGGTGAAATGAGTCTCCTGATTGGGGCTGGTGAATGAGCTGCAGAAAAATGCATGACTTGAAATATTTTGTATAAATATTTATGTGGCTGCCATTAATTGTCTCCCTGTATCAGAAACATAGGAGACACTATTTTTATAACAACATTTCTACTTAACCATTATACAAACCTCTAACAATGTCTGTCTTTCAGCAATTTTACTGAAAATACTATACTGAAATAATATTTTTGTGCTTCCCATAATCTTGGAAGAAAATATAGCATACTTCAAGAATAGACAATGAACTTTGTCATCTCTCTTGGGTTAGGAACTATTTCTCTAACAATATTTATCTTCGCAATTAAGTCAGGAGGTACATGTTCTGGTTACTGTAATGTAAGTGATATTAGAAAGACAAGATGGGTGAGGTAATATCTTTTATTGGACCACATTCTGCTGGTGAGAGATACAAGCTTGTGACTTTACACAATGCCCAGACCTGAAGAGGAGCTCTGTGAAAGCTTGAAAGCTCGTGTCTCTTACCAACAGAAAGCTGGTTCAATCCAATAAAAGATATTACATCTCCCACCTTGTCTCCCTAATATCCTGGAACCAACATGGCTACAACAACACTGTACCTAAGTCATATTAGCATACTCTATAGAAATATAGAAATAGATTTCTGTTAAATCAGATGATTTAATCCATCTCAAACAGTAATTCAACAGCACTAGACACATTCTGACAATAATATTTAGTACCTATCCAGTTCTTTATATATTTAAAGTGATTTACAAACTTTAAATTCTCACAACATATCTGTGAGGTAGCTAAATATTATCTCCATTTTACAGATGAGGTAATGACGACAGAGTTTGCGGCTTGTCCAAGGCCACATAGCAAATCATTAGCACAACTGTAATGAAGTCTGGAATTCCTGGTTCTATTAGTTAAACAGCAGTGCCTCAGCACCATATAGAGTAGGTTAATAGAATATTCTTAACCATGTAAATGTTATAATAGAACATTTGGTAACAACAGATATTACACTGTGATTATGTCAAAGGACAGCACAAGAGAAAAATGAATAAAATTTTGAAATTAAGTCAGATTTTTAAAATGTGACTTTATTGTGGGGGGGAGAGGGGGAATGAACTGGTAGTGACCGTATATTGCAGATGCTTAACATTTTCCATTATAAAGATTCTTTGGACCTTTTCTTTGACAAATGTTCCTCCCTCATTGTTTGCAGCAGGCATTTAATACTCAGCACGGGAATACCCTCAGGCTAAGGAAGTACCTTTCCTTTGTCCCATGAAATTCCACCTGGCTTTTACTGAGATCTATACTGTTAAAAATTGCCATCACCCCTCTCTTCACTTATAATCAGGAAAATCTCAGCAGCCTGACAAAACACCAACTGAACACATGAACATTCTATGGCTGGGAAGGAGCTACCAGATAAGCAGCAGCAGACTGTACTGGGAATGCAGCTGAGGAGCTGCCAGAGCAGCTGTAGGGGAAGGAGGGGTTAAGGAAGAATGCAGGGCTAGGCTCTGCCCCTGGACCCAGCACATAAGTAGTCTTTGCTGCACTGCTGAGGGTTCAGGATTTAAAGCCTGCTAATGTTGCATGATGTTATTACACATGCACGGAACAGAAACATTTTACCTTTTCTCTTTAAAAAATCCCTAGGAAACTATGGTTAATAACCCTATGTTAAAAGAATGTTTAGATTACGAAGTCAAGCACCCAAAGTTAAGAAATGTCATATTTATGTTTGTTGTGACAACCTTCGTTCAGCTCCTTTATGTACAGTCGTTGTGATATGGTCTTTAACTACATAAACACATACTATTTTTTCCACTAGACCCCGATCTCAATCACTACACTGAAGGCACAATATGACAGAATGAAAATTACATGGGCAACTGTGAACCTGACATTTCCTAACTTCTGAGTGGTTAACTTTGCAACATAAATAATGTTTACCATAATTGAAGATGTTATATGAAATAAAAGACTCCTAAATTGTCAGTATTAGTGTCAGAAAATTTCTAAAATTCACCATTTTTCTATCCAGCTGTCCAAATTACTTACAAAAAAGCTAAATTTGGAAAGAGTGTAGAAATTTATGATAGAGGAATTCACCATATCATTATGGCTTGAATTTAAATCCTTCCCCTCTCCAGTTTTTACAGTACTGTTTCCCATTTTGCTATGACTTGCTTTCAGGCTTCTACTCTTCTACACAATGAAGACCAGGCAATGCCAACAATTGTTCCACTGAACTCTTTTCACATCTCATTTTTACAATTGATGAGAACATAAAACTTCAGTAGTACTTTATTTTAAGTGTTCTATCATTATAAATTGATTTGGTATTCATTATAGTAGCACAGATAATAATGAGTTCATTTGGTATTCATATGGATATCACATGTACTTCCGGAGGCGTTACTCTGTAATTTAGCATTAGTTAATGGACACTTAAAATAAAATGGTATCAAATTTTCTAACAGACCACTTTAAAGAATTTAATTCAAATTAATTAATGGATTATAGCTCTGATTATTAACTATGATATACAATGAAGGGGAAAAATTGATTTCTGACTTATTGAGTCCCTTGTCCTGATTGTCTTAGGGGAACAATTCCATTACTGCAAAGAAAATATAATAAATAAATAATAATAATATATTATATATATATTATTATAATATTATATATTATATACAGAGTTACATACAGAGTTACAAAACTTTCAACCTTTGAACAGAAGGCACCTAGTTTGGTTGTTACAAAACCTTTAATAGTGGCTGTGAATAAGAAACTACTATATTGATTAACTAAGGGACAACTGGCAGCAAATCTTGATGTTTATCCGGTACAACGTACCTAAATTTTTATATTTAAATTATAAATGCTACCACATTTTTATGAAGTTTAATTTGTGTTCTTAATTCTTCCCTTATTCTAAATTCTCACTGATTCAAAGATACTGCCAGTGAAATCTTTCAAACAATCCCCCATTCTACTTATACACTATTCTTATCTTGATGGAAATTTCAAAAGTAAGGATAATACCATAATCTATATATATAGAAAAATATTAATCACAAATGCAATTTACAAAGTCCTGATCTAAAAAGAAGCATTTACTAATAGTGTTTAGTATTTAGATTAAGTTTTTAGATTAAGAATTTGACTCCACAGATCTTATCTGCAGCAATATTGCTATCCATACTCAGTACTTGCTCTCCCAGAAGAGGAGGAGGATGACTTGTTAGTGCTGAAGATGTCTAGGGCATCTCCTCTTCCTTATAACAATGTGCAAAAATAATATCTAATGGAAGTTCAGGAAAGGTTCAATGGAGAGAGTTTTAGTACAATGTGGTACATTTTGTACCAGATGAAAATATTTTCTAGGGTTAAGTGAACCCAGAGATATTCCGATTCAGGTTCAGATATAGTCAATTATAAAGTTCTTTGAATATCTACACATCCAGAACCCCACCAGTTTACTAAAGAGGTGAAAAATAAAATATTTACAAGAACTAACAGCTACCTTCTTCAAACAAAAATTTTGGGCAGAACTTTCTTGATTCATATAAAAAATGTTAGTCATTGTAAAAACATGGAATAACCAGTTAATCATTTATATTACATCTACATAACTTATAGTCGCTGCATGATAAGTGTTTTGCAGTCATGCTAAGTACTGCCAAGAAAACAATTACTTGTGAAACTTCAGGTAGACTTTTTAAAATTATTTTTCCAGTGGTTTGGGGTAATTAAGAGGGTGCCTATAAATCCTTGTTATATGCATGTATAGCTTTTGTTGTTGTTGTCATCATTCTTTTCTTTACAGGTGGGCAGGTCTTCTTTCATTTTAATTTTTAACTATGATGAAGCAGCACTGAGCTAATGGGAGCTGATAGTCAATTCTATTGCAGCTTGCAGCTAAAAACAGTTTGCAGCTGAAAGTAATATTACTAAGTGTGGAGAGCAGAAGGGATTTCGAGTCTTTGTCTTGTTGCTCCTCCTGTTAAACATATAGGGGTGCATTGGGAGGTTGGGGCACAGACTTTTCTCCTACGAAAGTCAATGGTAAAATACTATATTCATTGTTGACAATTATGCTCCTCTGGCACAATGAAACTCTCAATTATAAGAGTAAAGCTTGTCTGTGCAGGTAACAAGATTTTTGGGGGGATGGTCTGAGATGGTAGAATGAACTCTGCTAAAAACTAAGGACCATCAAAAACCTTACCACCTTCCATTTCAAATGCAAGATGCATTTCACTTATGTTGCCTTGTTTAACATAAGTACATTACGAGTATATTTATATAAATAACAAAACCCTACAAAAAATCCACATACCCTACTAAAACAAGACACTCCACTCCACTGCACTCCACTCCTCTGGGAAGAGGATGAGAGAACAAACAAGCAATATGTAGTCATGTTGCTTAAAGCACTACTGAACTTATAGCAGGCTCAGCTACAACACTGATGAGTATGTATGTTTAAGAATCTATATAGAATAGAACACAATAAGTGAGATGAGCGCCACCATTAGGAATAAATGAAGGGTCTGCAGTGCACAGATAACACTCATCTTTATATCTTCATCTCACGTGACCCAGCTGATGTGGAAAAACTAGTTATTGCCCAGTGCCCAATGGTCAGTATTCCCAGAAAAGATTACACTGTGAATGGGAGCTAGCTAGTTTCAACCCAGACAAGACTGAGGAAGGATTTGTAAGATGGAGAGGAAGAAAATGGAGAAAAGTTCCAGCTTTGGAGAAGAGTGGTCCATTTCTGAATTAAAGTTTTAGGTGAAGGCTCTCTTTAGGTACAGCTCTGTCTCAATTCTGCACAAGTCTATGTGGGGCCAATTTCAGTGAGGTAGTTTACTCCTCATTATTTTCCAGGATGAATTTAACATAAATTATATTCTGATAAAGTTCATTATAAGTAGTTATAAGTGTGGAGGGTTTTCAGGTTTGTAACAAATAACTGTATTGATTTATTTTGACAATATATGAAAAGTTCTTCCACTGACACCTGCAGATAATTTTTAAAGTTGATTATCTACAACCAAAAGCCTTTTATTGTCTTATAGGCAACTAAAACAGAGGTCTCCTGGTGTCCTCTAAAATTGCACTGTTTCATCAGTTCCCACCCCTCTACACCTACATAGTTCCATCTATTTCTGCTTCCAAAACTCACCAAGTTTCAGTTTAATTGGGTGGATCAAACACAGAATATTTTGATGAATTCAGATTTCCATTCACCCCATTCTCCAGTCATGCTCATGTTTAGTTCTACAATATATTTTCCCATTACACTGAAAACATATCAGATATTTCTCTTTTTATATACTAATGCTTGTGTTCTAAGCATGCTAAGAAAGCATATGTGAAATTGACCATAATGATCTGTTACCAGTTAAAACAAAATTGAGGTTTTGCTTTATAAAAAAAATTTGAATGTTTTCCTTATTATGAAAGTCTTTTCTTAAATCCATGCTTTAATTTTAATACTGTACTTATTTTTAGAAAAGTCCCTAGACCGTCTTTACTCTTTTATCCAGTGAGATGATTAATGTAGATTCTCAGCCCAGTATAATCATATGTGACTCTGGGCTGAGTTGAGACAAGGAAGATGGAAGAGTCAGTATGGATTTGTTTCATCTTCCAGAAGTTCACTGATTTATAATTACTCTCCATTGGAATTCATTTAAAAAACCCTCCACATTATGATCACACACAGGAATTTCAGATTAGTAGACGGCACAGATAGATAGAAAGTTCAGAGATGGATTCATAGAGACACAAATAAAAAATGCTACATGACCAAGTCTAAGATTATTAACATATGTGAAACTGTAGGTGTAAAAGTTATCACTTAGCGTTTAAAAATAACAGACTTATTTGTATACTTAACCTACACTTTCAAGACATTTTGGGTATAATTGTACACTACCTGGATTGTAAAGTTCTGCCATCCATAAACAATAGAGCAGATTTTATTGTGCTTGATCACATTATAATGCAGCTGTGCTACACTCAAAACAAAAATAGATGAATTTAAAATGAAATTGTTTGCTTAAAATAACCTAGTCCTTGTTTTTGATAATAAAAACAATTGTTATAAACACAAATGTATATCATAGTCCAGAGTACTGGTATAAATCAATTATCCTCACTAAAGGAAGTTCCACATATATTTCCTAACATCCCTTCATACCACAGAACCGTTTTCATAAATGGAATAGTGCACTGTATGAATTTATCTATTTATTCATGTGCATGCATTCTGGATCCATTAAAAAAGAAACATTGTACTCTGTGTATTTAGATGTCAGAAACAATGCATGTGCAGGCAGTCACATGGCCCCTGAAAATGATAATGGAAAATTTTGGGTTAAGTTATATAGCCAGCTCTGAATACTGGATGCTCTTCAAAAGAACTAGTCACCCCTTAAATACAGGGGGTGGTAGCAAGGGGAAAGATCCTATGTTGTACTCTCCTTCCCACATCCAGTTAACAGCAAAAGATAAGTGGATCAAGAGCCCATTGGTGAGAGGAGGAAATCATGTGACCCTGACCAAACCTTTTAGTAAACCCTGGCCAGTTTCTGACTGGTACTGAACTAGAAAAGCTGTATCTTGTTTCAGATTTCATAACAAAAGGTTGGCAGTTCTAACCCAGATGTAGTATATACCTGCTTGTCTGGCACCTCTGAAAACAGGATCAAGAGTGAGTTGGAGCAATAATATTGTCGCTCAGGTATAATCTTCAAAGAAAAGATGTATGGACAGTTTTCATTCTGGCTAGGCAACTTTAAAGGAATAAGAAAATTACATCATACATTTTAGATGATAAAATTCTTTCAAGGCTTTTAGATTAGAAAAAGGACACTTCCACAAGAGATAAATAAAAAAATAGCAACACACTAGCTACCCTTCGTTGGACCTCAGAAGATAACAGTTTAATTAAACATACAAAAAGACTATTTTGTTTCTCTGTGGAAATATTTGACAAGAATAAAATGCCACTTCCATCTCAGTGGTGGGAATGTTTAATGGACCACCAGGAGAAAGACAACCCCTAGGGTCCTGAGAGGAGGAGGGGAGGGAATGGAAAGCCAGGCTAAGCTGCTTTGTAGTCTTCCTCCTTGCCCTTGCCTAAAACACACATGAAGATCATGTCTTGAGGAGGTGTTGGAGATAAGGTACGAGAAAGGTTTTCTCCAACTCACCCTCTACTCATTAACTAGGCTGTTAGGGGAAAGTAGAGAGATAATTGTCTCTCACACCCTCTTCCTTCTCCTTGCTATATATAAAACCCTTACGGCTTGGCAGCAGCCATTCTGCTGTGGCTGCTGCCTTTTCCTCACTGCTCTGTAATTAAGGTATAATTTGAACTGCATTTCCAAGATGCTATGGGTCTGACCATTCAGATCACCACTTTTTGAAATCAGGAAGGAATTTTTCCTTGAGGCAAGATTAACAAATTGTCAGGTGTTTTTTGTTTGTTTGTTTTTTGTTTTATTTATCCTTTCTCGCAACATCCTGTAAATTCAGGTTTAGGCTAGTAAAGAGTAAGGACAGCAATTAAAAAGCTGTAAATTTATAAGTTGAGTATTTTAATTTCATTGCACTGATGTCCAGTGCAAGCAAGAGACTGAAAGCAGCCAGCTCCTTGAGTAAACATGAATGAGAAAACCAGGAGATGACAGGTAGACCCTATTAATCTGTAGGGAGAATGAGACACCTTAAATCTTCACAAATTGAGAT
This sequence comes from Mesoclemmys tuberculata, assembly GCA_007922155.1. Taxonomy (NCBI): domain Eukaryota; kingdom Metazoa; phylum Chordata; order Testudines; family Chelidae; genus Mesoclemmys; species Mesoclemmys tuberculata. The sequence continues at coordinate 18,535,088 of ML675604.1, forward strand.
ATCCTTCCTACGTACTTTTATTCCCCTCATAAGGGAGGGCAAGAGTATTCAGAGATGGGCTGAATATTAAGGGTTAGGCTGAAGGGGGCCAATCCTGAATGCTGGTCAGTTGGCATGGAGGCTATTTAACACTGCACTGAACCTAAGTAACTATACACAGGCCCATTAAAATGAAAATTTAATGAAGTTACAGCCTTCCACTTTCTGATCCATGCTCGTGTCTGTATTCATTCTTCTGTAAATCCTGAGCAAATTACAGGATCATTGTTTTATCAATAATGGTAAAAATTTCATCACATAACTTTTAAGCAACAGATATAGCAAACAATCAAGTAATTTACTGATGCTATACCAAGGACTGCTAGTCATTACCTATTTTTTCCTTTTGCTACCTTGCCACAATAGCAAATAATGATGGAACATTATAATGTCGTATCCAAATCTATCAGTTTTAATCAGGCTCAACCACAAAATGATACATCATGTCAAGTTATAAACATTTCCCCCTCCCTGCTTAAAAATTAAAAAAAAGAGTATGCAATTTAAATGCATATGTAACTAAGATTTTTATAATCAGTCTTCAAATAAATATTATATTAAACCCCAAAAACTACATAAAAACATTAAGGTTGCAAAGTCAAGCATTCAAAAATTAGGTTATGTCAGATTTAAGATTGCTTGTGCATATGCATTATTACACACTCTTTACTTATGTGATCACATCCTATTTTTTCCACAGGTCCCCTGCCTCATTCAGTATACCAGGTGAATGATCGTCGTTTAATGAGCAACTATTCAATATTTTACTATACAAAAGGAAGGTAACAAATAGACATTTATGCTTCTTTGCTTCTTTCTCCAGATTGAGAGTTAGAAATCCTTGGCTTCTGATTCTTAGAAGTTGGCATGCTTTTCCCTCAGACAGTTCAGTTTCTAAAATATTCGTACAAATCACAACACATCACATCAGGCACTGAGTTCCTGACAAATTCAGGGAGTTTGAAATGGATTTAAATTCCTGCTTTTGCCCCATTGCAGCCTTGGCTGAGTCCCTGGGTCTGGATGGTTATCAGGCTGTTATAAGCGGCCCCAAACGTTTGGAGCCCATGAGCTGCTAAGCTCCATAGGTTTGGGTAGTGACTGATAGCTGCTCCTAACTCTGGGTGACTCAGGGGCACTTCCCTGATGCAGATCCTGTGTCTGACTCTCTCCCCTTGGCAGTGGGACCCCAGGGTCCAGCTTCCTGGACCCTGGAACCAGTTCTTCAGCCCACAGAGGTCTACTCAGTAGCTTATGCTAGGGTTACCATATTTCAGGTTCCCAAAAGAGGACACTGTGAGGGGTGGGGAGGCAGGATCTGGCTGCTATGGCTCAGGGGAATGGACCAATCAGCTGCTGATGCAGGGGAGGGACCAGTCAGGAAGTGGACCCATTGAGGTTCTTTCTTGTTATTTGAAAATCTGCCTAAACAGAGAATGGAGCCTCAAAAAACAGGCAACGTCCAGGAAAAACCCAGACATATGATAACCCCAGCTTATGTACTCCACCTTTGTGGGCACTCCAGTGTGTAGTTTAATTCTTTGGTGACACATGACAGTTAAAGCAAGAAACATAGTATTTGCAAAGGAGTTTCTTAAGTACATGTATATGTTACTCTTACATGGTGCAGTAACGAGATGTACAGTTCTAGGCAAAACAAAACCCTGAATGCAAACTGCTTTCTCCAGTGCCTTCCACTTCTCCTGCTTAATCTTTCTGGTTCTAGCGACGGTCTGTCTCCCTCTTGCTAGAAAGCTTGTCCCCTTTAAAAGCAAGGTCTGACATCTTTCTGCTTCTCTTCTCAAACTGGGATTTTCCATTCTCAAGTGGCATTTGTGGAAAAGCATTGTTAAAAGTCAGTGGTTTAGCTTGTTGCCTGCATGAAACTGCTCACCTCTAGCCCTACTATACCATCCAGATAAGGCTATTAAATTGTAGATGGCCCTTGATGGCCCTCTTTCGGATTTGCCAACATGGTCCGTTTTCTGTCATAACATGGAAATTTTAATCCACACAAGAGATCATAATCAGGAATAGAGTTAATGAAAATGGATCAAATCAAATCAGTTGGAATTCATAAATTTACATAGACAAAGTCCCCAGGCATTACACCCCTCTTACATACAGTGTCATTTCTTTATTTACTCAATTGTCAAGGGTAAAAATATATTTTTCTACTTGTAAGAGATGCAAATGCAACTTGAGATCTGAAAGATCTGAATGAAGATTGTACAAGCCAAATTGCAGCCCTCTGCCTGTGTTGGTTTTGCAGAAATAATAAAAATTAAAACTCATTTTTGTCACTAAACTCAGTAGATATGACTTGGAATACACATAAAAATATCTATTGAGTAAGGAGAAGACATTTTTACATAGTCGCTATTCAGATTAGATACCCAAGAAATGTGAACATACCCTAGACTCTGAGTGGAGGTGATTGAATAAACAGAGCCCTGCAAATCTGCAGATATCCGTAGATGATTTTTGTGGCTTATGGCTCAGATGTGGATACAAATTTTGTATCTGTGCAGGGCTCTATGAATAAAATAAAAAATGCCAATAGTAAGTACTCTTTCCTCAATAAAGTTAATGCCCCACATGGCTATCCAATTTTCTCCCAATTTTCTCGCCCCAGTCAGTAGCCTTAAGTAAATGTATTATATCTCCAGTGCTTCCTAACAGTTTCAAAGATTACTTGAAAAATGAAACCGGTATCATTAGATTTCAGTACATAAAAATTTCCTGCACACAGGCCCCTAGTGATGCTGAACTCACTACAGTCTTTTGCCCTGTCTCTCATTTCTTTAAAGATAACTTAATCTTATGTACACTTACAATAGTGCCATGAAATCTCACTGAGAAGACAAAATTTGTTTCTCTCCAAAATTTAAGATAACTTTTTTGTAAAGAATGATAGATATACAAAGCTATTCAAGTGACAATTGAACAAATAAGAATATTTCTTTTTTATTATTTTATTAACCCTGTCTCTTGACTTCCCAATCTGTTCCCAGTAGTATTAAAAAAAAGTATCATGCTGAAATCAAAATCCTAGCTCAAACTTTGAAGCTGCTCACAAAGAACCTCAAAGATTCTGCAGTTCTATCACAGCAAAGCTGACACTGAAGTCAATGCGTGGTTTGTCTGTGTCAAAACTGCAGGAGTGGACCCTAAGCAAGAATGAGATTTGCAATAATTTCATAAAACAGTTCAAGCAAGGACAGTGGCAAATTCATGAGGCAGGATAAAACTTTAGATGCATACCTATGGTACAGGTAAAGACTTGGAAAGCTTGTTGATTCGTGCATGTAAAATAACTCCAGGCTACCCAGTGAATGTCAGGTATGTGGGCCAAGTCAGAAGTTCTAAAAAGGACAGGATGGCATGTATATTTTATAAATTACAGAGACAAAGGTAGGTAGACCTGTCTGAACCTATTATAGTTTGAAGGATTACACAGAATTAATCTGAATGACTGACCTACTCGCTTTTACAAAGACAGGATAGCATATACTCAAATTAGCAAACATATTTTTGTAACTATATTTCATGAAATTAAAATAGAAGCAGCAAGTATTCAAATAACAAAAGTAGCTAAGCATAATTCAAACAAGGTTTCTGTGTATCTCACTTGGGAAAGTGAAGGGAGTTTAATATATGCATTGGCAAATTTTAAAGGCATTTGCTTCACTGAACACTCTAAAGTTAGGAGCAGCAAGTTAAAATCATACCATCACACAACAAATACCCATTGACATTGCACTGAGAGGAAAAAAAACAGTACAGTTTAGAATGGAAACAAAATATACCTTTAAAAAGAATATATCATATTCTAGATTTCTTTTTCTTATACTGATGTCCAGCATAGTAAGTATTTCAATTCAGGATTTACAGGCCTGAGATGAGAACCCAGGTAATCCATATGGCTCCATTTCATACAACCTCACACCAGCTTCTTCACCTTCACTTCCTTGATAGCTCACCCCTTCATCTGGTCTCTGCCATCCCATGGTATTTTTTCTTTCCCATTCCTTGTCACTACTCTTCCCATATGTTTTAAATTTCTCCATTTCCTGTTTCTCCTCTTCTCTGTCCCTCAGCTCCATTTTTCTGTGCATATTTTTAGTTTATTTGCTGCCTCCCCTTCTTTCTATTCGCTCTAACCTATTTGTGTTTTCCTCTTTCTTCTCTGTAATCTTCAACCTTGTTATTATTTTCTTGTCATCTCTTTTCCCCAGCTATTTTTGTTTTTCCCATTCTTACCATATCCATCTGCCTCAAGCAGGTGAGCTAATCAGGTTTCTCATATTGTATGATGATGTCACAGAGTGCCATCATCAGAACTCAGCCCTTACTGGCTTCTTGCAGCAGCAGGATATATAGTGACTACACTACAAAAAACAAAGGACAACAGTTGCTGTTATGCCACTCATATCCACCACCCCTAAAATCCAGTCCTAGAAAATTGCTCCAGCTGTCTAGCTCTACAACTCTTACATGATTTCAAATCTTCCTTACCAATTACTGCCTCCATCTCACTCACAAAGACTTTAAAAGGAAAGTGTATCTTAATCAATCTTTTTTTTACATCTATTATTGTACTGATAAAATTATTTTCTCTATATCACATTTTACTCCATTTGGTAGTTTGCCTCATTAAGGAATTATCCTACAAATTGTCTTTTTCTACTTGTGTCAGAAAGAAAATTTGTATTGACACATCCGATCTGACACATTAACAGGATAAGTAAATTCCCTTATCATAATCTCATTCTTTACAATGCCACCAGAGAAATAACAAAATATTAATATAGTTCCAAGTTCTGCCTCATCATACCAATTATGCAGGATGGACATGGCACAACATGGTTGAGATCCTGACCCCACTTTAGTCAAAGACAAAACTACCATTGACTTCAGTGAGACCAAGGTTTCATTCCATGTTTTTCCTTGACATAGAAGATTGTCAATGGGACAAACGGCTTCAGGAGTAAGAGACAGAAACTGGGAACTTGTCTTCTTTTGTGTCTGAGGAGGTCCTAATCCTGACTACTTCTTCAGCTGTGTGGTTTTTTTCCCAATGAATATATTTTCAAAGGTGAGGAAGTATCTTCTTCCCTATTGATAATTTAAGCAGTTTTTAGCAACATGCATCTCCTGTTCATTTCTTTGATGTGGTATACATTCCTTCTATCTTCTGTATGTAGTGTAACAATTTGCTGTGAAGAAAATCCTGAAGTATTTATTCAGTTTAGTCTTAATGACTTCAGTGAGACTTTTAAATGAATAAGGACTTATGAATTTGGCCCTATTACTTTATGCAGACAACTACCAAAGATAAATATCACAGTTTGCACTAAAGGGGAAGAGGTTCAAAAGGGTCAGAAAACTATACTTTTTAATAGTAATTTATAGTAATTTATAACTGGATAGGGTAATAAGAAATACTATTCATTTATGTTTCAAGAAAAGTAATTTAATCTTTGTTTTCTGTTGAACATCTCATATCAGGACTTTGACAATACTTCCTCTAAGTAATATACATTGTAATCTTCTAATTTAGCTGAGTATCTGTGCAATAGTGCCAAGTAATTTGCTTCTCAAATGTCTGCCAATTTTCAAACATGTACTCAGGTTTCCTGAATAGGTTTCATATCTTTTATTTTGGGTCATAAAGTTCCATGCCCCTGTTAAGTTGTTCATTGATGCAGTTTGCTCTCAAAACAAACACACAGAAACTTGAATAGATTATATTAAACCTGCAGTAACTGAGCTCTGGTAGCATTTTATAGCATCTCACAAATAAGGCTGAGTTCAACATTTTGATATAATAAATGTAAAGCACGTGTGCACATACTCAAACAATTTAAAAGTAACTCTTAAGTAAGAAATAATCAGAATATAAGGCCCTATCAAACTATCTGGTAGATACTAAAGTAACTAGCAGCTGCAAGCCCAGTATAAACTTATCATAAAAAGCCTACATCAGCCTAAGTAGCTGTGCCCTGTTATTCTTATTCTATATGCAACTATAAGAAAGAAAACAGCCATTCATGACTGTATAATCACAAAACACAGCAGCATGTGTCAGTTTATTTTGACTTTTAAAAAATCACTAGCATTTCTCTGACAAGGCTGATTTAGACAGTAAACAATGATCTGCACACATTATTACAGAAAGGATATCCATGAGATGTAGGTTAACAAGTTATAAATCACATTTTTATTGCCTAAAGTAGCAGCTGACAATATCTGATGTAGCAGATTTCTATTTTTACCTACTGGCACATTTACAGCCTTCTGTATTTTCAAATATTCAAGCTTCGTACAAAGTAGAAAAAAATTGTTGTCTAATTGGAAGGAAACAGCATTCCCGCATATTTTTTGATGCTCACTTTTGAATAGAGAAAAATGCATATTACTTCAACAGAATTTATAGTTACACTAAAATTCCTATTTTTGTAAAGCTAGAAAAATGTTATGTAAGACAGTCATGTATGAACTGTTAGCCTCCCATAAGCAGTTTTTTTGTTTGTTTTAAATAAACTACTTTTCAGATTTCCACACAGAAACATGTTTAGACACAGGAGCCTTGATGCTCTAAATGTCTCAGCTTCCAGTTCCAGCTTTTTTCATCACTCTAAAAAGGGCTCATTCCTCTCCTAAAAAGATGTTCATAGATCAAGCCTAAAATGTGATGCAAAGTTGACATAGCTAACATTAATTATTGATTCTTTTATCCAATTTTTTAAAAATGGTTATTAAACATAGGAGATTATAGGCAGGTTCTTGTATACCCCGTCAGGGGTAGCACATAATTCAAGAAGTGTAAAACTGGCTAAAAGAAGAACAAAGAATAAGAACAAACAGTCAATTTTCATTATAAGAAAAGGTTAACAGTGGAGTGCCTAAGATTTCATATTAAGACTGTTGTTTTTTAATATATTTATTAATGATCTGGAGAAGGGAGGTCACAATGAGATGGCAAAACGAAACAGTTATTTGGGTTTGTCAAGTCCAGTGAAGACTGTGAGGCACTTCAGAGGGATGGTTAAAGGTCAACACAATTGCAGATGAAACTGAGTATTGACAAATGCAAAGTAATAAACACTGGAGGGAAAAATGTGAACTACTCATACACTTCACAGGGTGCTAATTTATCATTATCAATTCAGGAAAAGGACTTGGGCGTCATTGTGCACAGCTCAGTAAAGACCAGTTCTCAATGTGCAGCTGTAGTCAAATAAACTAACTAAATGTTAGATGCATAAGGAATAGAATGGAGACTACAGAAAATACTATAATACCATTATATAAATCAATGGTACAGACTCATCAGGAATGCTGTGTGCAGGGCTGGTCACCTCCTCTCACAAAGACATAGCAGAATTAACGAGGGTACAGATAACAAGGATGATTATGATTTGGGGCACGGAAAAACTCATATAAAGAGAAGTTGACAAGATTAAGATTGTTTTTAGTCTAGACAGGAAATGAGTCAGAGGAGTTTATATGCTAAAAGTATATAAAATAAATAATGGTATAGAGAAGGTAAATTGAGAGCTTCTGCTCTTACTGTCTCAAAGGAACATGGGGATACTCAGTGAAATTAAAAGGTGGGAAATTTAAAACTAAAAAAAGGAAATACTTGTTTACACAACACATAATTAGATTTCAGAACTAATTGCCACTGGATTGTTGAGGCCAAGAATTTAGGAATAGTCAAAGAGGTATTTGGATATTTATATGAACAACAAGAATATCCAGAGCTACAGTAGTCAGCTTTTATTTAAAAAAAAAAAAAAAAAGGAGAAGAAAAATTAGAAGTTTGTGAAAAATCCTTATGCTTCAGAGTTTAAATTAGTTTCTAACTATTAGATATGAGGATGAGATTTTCATTGGGGGAAGGTAGGGGAGGAAATTATGCCACATTTGCATACTGTGGGATTTCCTTATCTTTTCTCTGTAACGTAGGTGCTGGCCACTGTCAGGGAGAGAGTAGAGGACAGGATGGATCCTTGATCTGATCTAGTAGGGCAGTTCCTGTCCTTCATAGCTGTGGTACACAAGAAACGCTACAGCTTGGATGATGAAATATTTCCTTACCTAGAACATTATTGCTTTGTCAAATTCAAATTTAATTTTTTGCACAGTTCCTCTTAGATTCATACTGCAAAATAAAGAGTTGGTCTACTTTTAGATAGTTACACAAACAGTATGTAGTTGTCAGCTAGAATTGCATTAGTTTCTTCCAGTTAACACCCGCCACTCCAGCAACACAATCTGGTTATTCATAATATCAGCAGTTAGCTGCTAGCAACAGGCAACAATATAGATTCAGGGGGTAGAAACAAACTAAAAAAAAGCCACGCATGGTATGAAAAATGAGCTTTACATAGCAAAATGGGGATTCCACTCAGTGTGTGTTAGCTACGCAACAAGAGTATTTATCCAGGTTATGCAGTGGGTCTTTATAGCAATGCTACCGATTGCATCTTCCCAGCAAAATTCAATTCAAAGTGTACAGAACATATTAGGATTTGCACTGCAACCTGTATCCTACCAAGAAAGAGAATGTCTATACCTATATGTCTATATATTTGAATACACAACTGGAGTCCTCACTGGAGAACACCTGCCACATTGAGTAACGCTTTACTTTACAATAATCCCATTGAAATGAATGAGCCTATTCATGTAATAAAGTGCCAATTAATATGATTAACAGTGCCAGAATCTGGCCCCATTTAGTACAATGTGTCACAAACATATCCATTTTGTCACACAGTAGCTGATCAGGAGAAAAATACACATATGCAATCTATAAAAGTCAAAGTAGGACTCTTAGAGATTTGATATTTCTAAGTAACGAAGCTTTGAAATTTAACTTCCTAGATTGTTACAAGGTCAATGTCAAAATAATAAAAATACACATTAGTTACCCTTTTAAATCTGCATATTATGATAGAGAAAATAAGATTATTTCTGATGGAAAATTCATACTTTATGTTTCAGCTGGCTGCCAATTGATTTCTGAAAAGGGGCCTTTTTCAGTTTTCTGAATTTCTTTTAGAGTCTCTCACAGTTTATCTACAGAAGTAATAAATTCAAATAGAGATTGGTTTCTACATTTTAACATTAACTGTACGTGCTGAATCAAATGTAAACTTTTTTAAACTGTGTATTTTAACTTTTCATTCGACCAATACAGATTAGAATTTCCATTGGCTTTCAGGAGACATGTAAGTGCAAAAAAGAATAAAAGGCACTCATTTACAGATTATTTTTGCTTCTTGTACAACCCTTACTATATCTGATACAATTTTGTTAACATGCCTTCTGAAGCACATGCCTGATAGATTCTTTGCCAACTTTGATGTTGCTATCTGAAAATGGAGCTTTGCTTATACATAGCCTCTTTAATCTTAAACTAATTTGAGGATGTGGGTTATCTGGAAAGTATAATTCTCATGTGTGTGATCTTCACTGGAATCTATTCCACTATCATGTAAAAGGGAAACATTCAACATTAGTCCAAAGGATTTCTGAATAGTGTTTGAAAAATCATCTGTATTTTCATTTTCTTCTCAAAGCTTAAATTATTGTTTAGAGATTATAGTCAGCAAGCCACAGACCTATTTGCAATATACTTCTCTTATGTATGAGCTGTCCATCTGCCTGAATGCTTTTGTGTTCAGCAAACTATTTCTTCACGTCTTATACAACTTGATTAAGAAGATGTCAGTCCAGTTGGATTTTTATGAAGAGGTTCTGTATGTCTTCAAAAATGTCATCAAAAGCCATTTTAAAATCATTTAACTAATAGGGCAAGGTTAAAAGAAGAGATGGATAGAAGAAAAAAGAAAAGAGAAGCTTACGTACATCTGATTTCCAATAAGCTCACTTGGGATGAAAGGATAAGAAAAGGGGGTGGGGGTAGTAGGAGGGAAAATTATTGACTGATTTATTTGTGTTATCTCACCCTCCAGCAATGAGCTGTCTTTCTGACCATCTCCTTGTGGATGTCTAGCCATCAACTAAAACCTAACAGGAATAACTGAGCTTTTGATCTCTCCCCTGAAATCTTCCCTTTCATATACTTTCTCTATAATTTCAGCTTTTATCTTTGACTTAGCCTTTTATTTGACCCATACATATAGGCTCTGTCTACTACTTGCCACTTCTTCCTCAACATCTCCAAGATGCAACCTTTCCTCTCTGCTCATATTCAAAACCCTTGTACAAGCCTCAATCATCTTGACTACTCTGAACTATTCCTCTCTTGCTCTGATGCCTGTAGCCTTGCTCCCTTCAAATCCATTCAAAATGCTGCTGTTAAAATTGTCTTCATGGCTTGTAGCTCTGATTATGTCACACTCTTTAAGGGCTCATTAGCTCTCTTTATTTCACCACATCAAACAAAAACTTATTTTCCCAATTTTCAAAGCACGCCACAGTTTAGCCCTACCCTACCTATCTTTTCTGTTATCTCAACCCCTTTATTCCCTTTGCTAAAGATTTGTGACTTGATCACCTGCTTGTCCTCATCTCCAATCAGCACCTATATGCTTTCTTGCACACTGTCCCTCACACATGCAAAATCCTCCCCATTCCTCCTCCAAACTCACTTCTGCTATAATGCATACAGAAAATTTCTCTGGGGATGCCGTCCTTCCATCACCTCCTTTAACCATCTTTCTGCACCACCCTTTACCAAACCACCCTCTTTCAACATAACTACTATGCCAAACATCCACAACTATTAGTGTTAGGGAAGAAAAATCTGGTAAAAGGATGTGTGTGGAAAGGTAAAATGGGAGCAGAGTTAAGGTTGTGTAGCATGGCCTGTGATGTACTGTAATTGCAGAAATGGTAAGGAATTTCCTTAGGGGAGGAAGAAAAGACAATAAGCAGGGTTAGGTTGTTTAACTTTTAATTTCCTTGGTTTAGTTGGCTTGTGTCAGGTATTTTTTATGCGTATAACAAATCTAACTGCCTCACATTCGTTTCTGTATATTAATCACCTTAGGCATCACCCCCCAGCTAATCTGCAAAACAATGGAGTTGATGGTATCCAAATAGTCTAAAAGATACAATTTATCTTTCCAGGCACAACTAGTATTAAAATATTTAATTTGTAATACTTATATTTTAAGGCTTATTGTTATTGCTGGTGAATTAGTGGATTACATCAGACATGTAATCTCTGTATGAAATATAGTCTTGCTTTTGTGCTGTTCCATTTCTGCTATATTACAGAGCACAATTACATATCATAGGAGAAGTAACTATTTTATTAATAAAAGGGCAGAAATAATTAAACATCCCACAATATTCATCCATCCTGCTTGGAATTAGTGATGTATATTGGTGGTTTATATCTCAAGTTTTTATAAACTTGGTGAGCTAGCCTTTCAGAAAGAATTTTATTTATCTGGCATACGTGACCAGACTACATTTATACCCTGTGCAAAGAGTAAAGGAGCCTAGCTCCACAATGTTCTTACAATCAACTAGTAAGGTTCACTCACTGCTGGGTGTCCCCCAGTTTCACTTGGTCAGGAACACACTGCTTCTTCCCTGGGACATGTCCTGGCAGTCAGACTTGTAAGTGAAGCACCTCTCATGTAGACATGTAGAGAGGCAGAGCTACTTCCTGCCACTTTATCATTCAGCCCTGAACTGAGCCACATTCCATCCTCTTCTCCCCACTCCAGGCCTGTCACTGACTGCAGGTATAGTGGGCAAGGTTAACTAGGCCCATAGGCTCTCTTTAACCGTTTTCCTGCTTGTGTGAGGTTTCTGTGCTCCATCACACTGAACTTTTCATAACCTCGGAGATTAAGACCAAGGCTTTGAATCTTTTAGAAAGCAGCATACATTGGGGTCATTTGCCCCTTCCACCCTCTCAATTTAGGCATGGTTCCAGGGTTATAAATAGGCATGTAATGCCAAGTGATCTTTAGTTCTTTTCACTAATTCAGGATTTCTTACATAATAGACTAAGAATGAGTGGAGAAGGCTGCTGGAAGTGTGGATCAATATGGGTAACCATTTGCAGAGCTACTGTGGTAAGTAACTTTTTTCTCCTCTGAGAATTGCCAATATGCATGTTCACTTTTGAGAGATTAACTATTGGTAGTGACTCCCATAGAACTGTGTTTGAGGGGGTTATTTATCGAAAGCAGCTGCTTGACTACTGGAGATCACCATTTGCCAACAGTTACCACACAGGTTTTTTTGAATTACCACAGATTTTATCTATATTTAGAAAAGAAAATATCTGTGATTACTATAATGCTGATGCCAACTCTGATCAAAACTGTAGGCTCAGCTGAAAACTGACATACTCACAGCTGAGGTAAGGCCAATTCACTTGTATATTAATATAGATCAGAATGATTGGTCAATGTATAAGAACATACCTGGTGTTTAAACTTCATGAAAACTAATGGGATCTTACATGCATTATTTTCACTTATCTGTATCCTGTTATAATTTAATAGGAAACATTTAAATTGTATATACTGCCATAATTATATAACCCATCAAATGAGAAAGAATCCTTGCATAGTGCAGATGAAGAACTTTAACAGAAAAGTATTACTTCTTGTGCATTTGAAGGCAAGTGGTTAGTGTGTGTAATGATCTCATATAAAAAACTCTAAATGCCCTCTTCTCTCTCCGCCAATCAAAGAAAGAGCAGTAGTGGCCCTGTCAGCTTGTTTTCTGTGAGAAGACGCTATAAGTATGGACACCAGGGAAAAAATCTTCATCTCTGGATTGTTTGGATTCTATCAGGGTAGAATAACTGAACAAGAAGACAGAGATCCACAGAGTTATTCCAGGTAGCCTTGAGAGACTCTTGGGAAACTGGCAGAGTACCAAATCTTTGCTACTATTTGGAATTATACACTGGGACTCACCTGTGCATATACTTTATCGGCTTTAACCTCTCAATAGCTCCTATTTCTTTTTCTTAACTAATAAATCTTTAGTTAGCTTACCATAGAATTGGCTACTAGCATTGTCTTTGTTGTGAGCTCTAGGAAGCAATTCAATCTGGGTGAGTGACTGGTCTCTTGAGCCTCAGAGTAACCTAGAATGTTTGTGATTTTTGGTATAAGTGAACATTTATGACACTGTCCAGTTTGCTTTGATGGCAAGATAGATTAGAATGTCTGAGCGGACTGTCATGATTCCATTATAAGACTATAGGAGTACTTCGGGAGTTTACATTTTATATTGGGTTGATGAAATCTAATTTTAAAACATGCCACCAACTTGAGGCGTCTGCCCTGAGGTACGCACTCATGGTCATGAGCCACTCCAGACAGTGTGACAGTAACTATTATTCAGAGGTGGCAGTTAGGAACATCTGAATGCCTTGTACTGTATGTGGTAGTTACCAGCTGGGGAGTGATCTCAGGAAAGGAAATAACTAAAAAATGCACAATCCAGATTGTCCCTGACAGAACATCAGCAATTTCCATTGACTTCAGTAACCTTCAATGGGAGAATCGTAGCACTCTCTGCCAGACAGGTGCCTCCTGCTGGTCGTCTGGGACTCAGTTTAAGCAGCCACCCCATCCCCGGCCTATGCTCTGTCACTCTTCCTCGGTGTTCCCCGGTAGTCCTTCTCGCCACCATCAGGACCCACACAGTCTTTTTCCAGACTTGACCCTCTGGCTGAGCCACAACCCGTGTCCCTGCCCCCTTCTGGGAGATTCAACAGTCCCAGCTCTGCCACTTACTTCAGTGGCTGCTGCAGTCCACCACCACTCCACTCGTGGTCTGGGAGAGGCATGGAGGGACCCAGGCCTGCCCACTTCACTGGGCCCCAGCCTAGGGACCCTGTGTGCAGTGACCTTGCACTGCCTCTTCCCCAACTCCTCAACCGAGTTCCCTTCCCCCCAGCCCCAATGTATCCTCTGCACTTGTATCAGGGCCTTCAGCTCACGCAGAGCCCGAGCAGTCAGCCACTGTTCCATCCAGGGCGCTGCCTTCCTTTAGGCTGCAAGGCAGGCAGCCAGCCAGCCAGCCAGCCAGGCAGCCAGCCAGGCAGCCAGCCTTCCCTCTTTGAGCTCCTGGGAATGACTGCCCCTGTTCTGCTTGGCAGCTCCCTTTTATACTGGGCTCCCAGGCCCTGACTGGCTATCCCACAGCCTCCTTCCCATTGGCTGCTTCTCCAAGGGCCCTCTTAACCCCTTCCTAGCCAGTGCCAGGCAGATGACCTGCCACAGGCACCTTTCTCCAAAGAAACCTCTTCTGGTGTGCATGTGTGTGTGTGGGAGGGGGGGAGGGCAGGGGAGAGAACAACAGAAAACTCCTATGAGATCCCCCCAACCCTTTCACCAGGTACAAGAGTCTATACTTTGCCCTTTTCCCTGATAGAAGTTGTCCAGTGGTCACTATAGGGACTATACCTCTGTAGTTGCAATAGGGGGAGAGTCTATAAAGATACATGTAAGGCTGTTCAAGGGAAGATATGAGCTGATTTTTATTAATTCCATGTCCCCATCCCTTGTAGTTTATGATCTCCCATTGGCAAAGCAGGAATGAGTCCCCTCCTCCTCCACTGTTATGCATCAAGTTATCACACGCTCAGGCTAGACAACTTGGTGCACAAATTGTTTATACTGCCACTGAGCTATGCCCCTTAAGTCAGCGTATATCAGAATTTGGTCCTATTTTTCGAAAACTAAGCTATGTTACATCTAGAGCTTGGACAAGAAAGCATATGAAACAAGGTGAAAATTTTCTAAAGATCCAAAACTTACACCAGTTAACAAGCTCAAAACACGTTCTTTGAGGAAAAAAACAAAACACAAAATCCTGCCTTTTTTAGTCTGAATATGAGTTCAATGTTCCTAACCTGAGTTTGTAATATAAAAGCTAACAAATTTAAATAGAATTGTATTGTTGTGAAGTTATAAGAAAATACAGCACTTTAAAAAAGAAAGTTGCAAGATTACAGGAGATACTAAGGATTAGACAAAATAATAATAATAATAATAATACAGGTTAACTCAGTATCTATTCAATGTTAATTGCTTTCAGAATAGTTTTTCTATTTTATTGTTGTTGTTTTTAATATAACCACAGCCTCTAGAGAGATATATTCAGCAGTTTGCTCAGCAAAGATCTACACTAAAAAAAATCTCTCTCTGAAATGGTATTTTCCAGATCTATAGCTTGACAAAGAACAGTAGAAGCTTAAGTGTGGTTCAGAGCGGTCAGAATACATAACTTAAATTAAGTTAACATTTTTCTTTGTTTTACTGGAATTTTGCCTCTCTTCTCAGTTTTTGACATTTTTATTGCTGTGTGGCATTGTATAATTTGGAACTACAGTAAGATGCCAAAACCAGCCTGGCTAACTGCAAGATTCATTTTTTGAATCCTATTTCTCTTAAACAAAGGATTATGTACTTATTTTAACCTTTTATAGATGGTCCAAGCTTTTACTGAGTCTTCTTGAAATTCCTAACTGATTCATCTAAAAACTTGAACTTACTTCACAAGTATCTACATTCTGCATTAAACTTTCAATCTTGTTTTGACTTAAAAATTGAATCAGTTAGTGGTAGAATGCAGGAAGCAGTAGTAGAGTTACTCAACTAGAGATATTCAGGACTTGCGGCCTTAACCACTACACTAATGAAAGACAATAATGTGCTGAAATATAGTTGGGGGTGTGGAGAACAAGGTGAGAATCAGAAATCATAGGACACTGCATAGTTTTCCCCCTCATGACAGATATAGAACTTAATGATCCCCCTTTTTTCTTAGTTAGAGGCATCAAGTACTGACAAAAAGCATACTTTTGTCTTCCTCCTTGAACTACTGTACCTGTGATCTGTGAAATCATGGCCATAAAAATAAATTATATGGAAAGACATTGAAAGTAACCAGAAAGATAAAAAATCAAGCATTTCAAGGGTCTAAAACTAGAGAATACAGAAAAAAGTAGAACAGTCATACAGGAGCAGAGAATTATCAGCTGGTCTACAAATCTTCATTGATCTCCAGCTATATAGCAAGATATGGCAAGAAAATGCCTGTGTATTTAACATTTTTGAAGAGGTTTCTGTTTTTATTGTTATTAAAATGAAAAGAATAGTATTGTACTATATAAAAAGAAAGATTACTTTTTTCTTTCTTTTAAAAAAATAATTGGTACCATATTTTTTACTTCCCTCATACTCCAAAATGGTTGAACTGCTTTGACTTGAACTTAAAAAGTCTCCCTTGGGCAGAAACGTGGATAATTTTGGCTCCATGAGTCCTTGGAAAAATAGTATGACTGAAAACAGAGTCTAAGAATGAAGCCATTACAGCAGCCTTAACTATGAGTGTCTCTACTACTCCACTAATAATAAATAATAATTACTTATACATACTTATACAATATACTGTACATTTATCCTACAAACTGATTGAGACACATTCCCAATCCTGAATTCCACAATCTAAGTAAAACAAAACAAGACAAGGGGCAAAGAGGGTATTCAGATTAGTAGTGAGAACATGTTTTCCTTGAAGAAAGGGGTTTGAAGGAGTGATTTGAAGGTGAAGTATACATATGCAGGCTGTGCACCTGGGAGCAGAAATTCTTCAATGGCAGTGTCCGTAGTCCACACCTGTGCCCTGCACCTCCTTGTGTTCCCAAACAAGGGCATAAAGGGTAGCACAGACCACCTCCGTCTCCAGTTGCTGCTATTCTGAAAATCCTGTGAGGACTTGAGCAAAGGGGAAAAAAGGAGGGTCATGAATACCCACAAGGAACACACATTTCAAAGAACTCCAGTTACGATAAGGTAAGTAACCCTTCCTTCTTAGAGAGCTGGTCCTTATGGGTAGTCACTGTGGGTGACTCCCAAGCAGTGCTTCTTCAGGAGGAAGGTTTAAAGAAATGTTCTGCACCACAGACTGAAAGATCACTGAGCTGACGGAAGCATCTCCAGAAGAAGCTTGAACCACAGAGTGTCTAGTGAAGGTGTGAATGGATCCCCACATTGCTGCTTTGGCCATTTGAGAGACGAATCCCTTGCAGAGAAGACTGCAAGGCAGCCTGAGCTTTGGTTGAGTGAGTCCTGACAACTTGTGGGGGCAGAGCTTCCATGATGTCATAGCAAAGGAGGATGCAACCCAAAATCAATTTAGAGATTCACTGGTAAGAGATTGCTTCCCCTTTCATCTGTTTGGAGAGAGAGATGAGTAGTCTCAAAGACTTTCAAAAGGGCTTTTTCCTGTCCAGATAGAATGCTAGAGACCTGCATACATCGAAAGAATGGAGCCTTTTATCTTCCAAGTTACAGCGAAACTTCAGAAAAAACACCAGAAAGTGAGTCATCTGGTTAAGGTGGAATTCAGAAGGTGCCTTAAGGGATGAATTTGGAATGAAGTCTCAAAGATATTTTGTCTCTGAAAAACTGTGTAAAGAGGATCCACCATGGGGGCCCCAAGCTCCCCCACCTGCCTACCGTAGGTAATTGCCATAAGGAAGGCCACTATCAAAGAGATTCAGAAAGAAACAGGAGTCCTGTGACTCAAATGGTGGTCTGATAAGTGCAGAGAGGACAAGGTTCAGATCCCAGGGTAGGAACTGGTTTAGAAATCGGAAGGAATATCCTTATCATACCATTCACGAACTTTACTGTAGTGGGATGGTGCAGTGAGGGGGCATGGCCTCCTTCTGAGACCGACAGGTAGGAACTGCCACTCAAACCACAGAGCGCGGGCTCAGAGACACCATGCCCACCACACCAGAAGCAGAGGGGCAGGAACAGGAGGCATAAAGGGCGGACCCTCCAGCTCAGTAGAGGGAGAATGGCCGAAGAAGAAGGATGTCTCTCCTGATGCTGGGACTTGAACCTGACCACTGCCCTGCAGAGGAGCTGCCAGGACTGCCTACCAGCTGGAGCTCCAAGGACTTGCCAAATATACCTGGGCTCTGTGAACTAGAGGAGCTACCTGGCTCCTGTGACCTGGAGGAGCTGCCAGAGCTACTGGCCCCCTGCGAGCTGAGGACCTACCTGGCCCCTGCGATCTGGAGGAGCTGCCTGCTGCCAGTGACACTGAGGGCCTGCTGGGACTGCCCCTTATGTTCTACCTTGAGGAAGTGGACTACGACCTGGACCACAGGTACATAGGCAGAGAGATGGGATAGCCAACCTTGGTCCAGCTGCACTCAAACCTGAGCACCACTCATTGAGTTTTGGCTGCAGCCCTGCTGACCCAGTGGTGGGACAGCCTGCCACTGCTAGGACCCTGGGCTGAGATGCAGTGGAGTTGAGTGGGCCTGTGTCTCCCTCCCCCATGGCCACTCACACACTGGGGCCTGCAAAGCCTCAATAGGTAGGTGCTGGCTTGCTTTGCTTAACCTGCCCTAGCTGAGGACTTTGCTTTGCCTGCCCTGCCCTGCTTGAAGGGCCAGGGCCCTAGACTGTTTGCTCGGCCCGCCCTGCCCTGACGAAGGGCCCAGAATATAGAGATTGCTTACTCTCCCCTGCCCTGCTTAAGGGCTTGGGGGCTACAGGTGATGGAGAGCTAATTCCCCTGCATTACGTGTATCCACACAGGTGCAGCAGCAAGGGGGTGTGGCCTCCCTCCAAGACTGATAGGGAGGACAGGCTAGTCTTCTACAGATGGCTAAAGACTGAGCTGTTTTGCAGAGGAGGATGGAAGGCACTGATGGATGCTGAATGTACCTTAATGAGCTGATAGACAGGCTTGACGTTTCTGAACAAGAGAAGGTTGTCAAGATGTCTGCAGTGGCTCATGAACATGAGTATCAACATCAGGGCAGACTGTTACGAACCCCAAACTGGTTCTGTGTTCTAATTTAATTAGATTAAATTATAATATATTAATCATATATAATTTAATAATAATTATAATTATAATTTAATTTAATTTCACCAACCAAGTATCAAGTGATAATTTAATTTCACTAACGAAGTATCAAGTGAACTCCTCAAGCACTATAATAGTGTGAACACAGAGTCACAGACAGTCCCCTTAGGTATTCTAATCTATCTTGCTACTCAGGCAAACCTGCCTTTGTGTTAGATCAGTAGTTCTCAAACTTCATTGCACCACAACACCCTCCTGACAACAAAAATTACAACATGGACACACACCCACTCACCCTCCACATAGGGCTAGAGCCACAGCCTGAGGGCTTCAGCCTTGGGTGGCCAAGTGGTAGCCTAAGCCCCGCCATTCAGGGCTGAAGCCGCAGCCTGAGCTCTGTCATCCAGGGCTGAAGCCCTTGGGCTTAGGCTTCAGTGCCAGGCAACAGGGTTTGGGATTTGGCTTCAGTTCCAGGACCCCAGTGAGTCTAAGACTGCCCTAGTGACCCTATTAAAATGGGGTGGTGACCTACTTTGGGGTCGCCAGCCCCAGTTTGAGAACCGCTTATGTTAGAGGACCCTTACTCCAAAATCACAATATTCAAATTACTCCCACTCACTTACCCCATGCCAACCGCACCGCAGATCACACACCAAAGACAATGGTTGTAGCCAGTCCAGTAATAAACTAACTAAAGACTGATTAACTAAAAAAAGGAAACGAGAGTTCTTTACGAGGTAAACAAACACACAAATGAGTTACATACAGTCTTAGGTTTTAAAAAATAATAGAAGCTGCTGTAATGTGCATGCTCTATATATTCTTTAGGGCTACAGCAAAACTAAACAGCTGGGGATGCCTTGATTATGTTACAAAGTATAGCCTTCTCCCTGAAATCCAAGCAGCATAGGGATAACAATTTCTTTTTGACAGGGATTTTTATTCCATTCCCCCAGAGCTCAAATTGAATGAATGAGTGTTTGCACACATCTCTACTTCATGGAGCTTGTGTGGGGAGAAAACAACGAAGTATTTTGTCCTCTGATGTTCCACAAGGGCTTGTCTGATATCTATGGGCTTTCTTTTGTTGGAGTGGAGATGACACCTCTTGTGGTAAACTAGCATTTCATTCATGGTAATGCTTCTCTCCTGACTGGGGGGGTTTACAGTTTTAGAGCAAACACTTAAATATTACCTCATAACAGTGGATACAGATTAATACAAGCAGCATCCTACAAGCATTTCATAAAATCTGAACACTGAATACATTCCTGTAATTCTAAAATCTATTTTAACAATACTAACACATAGGTGAGCTACACTGGTTTCCAGCTATGCATTCGTCAGTGTTCAGTCAGGCCTTGGGGCCTTGGCATGAGCTGGCACCTTGTCTGCCAGAGTCAAACCTCCCAGTGTCACACAACTGGTGTATGAAAAGGTGTCACCAATGTTCTTGAATATGCCTACTCTTGATAAGGCATCTGCCATTACATTTTTTTCTCCTTGATAAGGATTATTTCTATGTCATACTCTTCAGAGCAAGTCTCCAACACAATAGGATGGAACTAGTCCCTTTAGCTTGGTGCAACCATATGAGTAGAGATTGGTCTCTTAAGACCTTTTTTTATTATACAAATAAGGCTTACGTTGTTTAACAGCCCAAACTATCGTATAGCATTCCTGCTCAATGGCAGCATTGTTCTGTTCAGTGCGGGTCACAGGATGGGAAATGCCTCTGATGAAAGATTTATTGTGCTGTCAATGCATGGAGTTCCCACTCATGATCCATATGGAAATATATGCGGCTGCTATCTGCTAGGGAGTTCATTACTCCTGGAATATGAACTGTCAAAAGTGTGATCTGATGCAGGATGCACCAGTTCCAGAAATGGACTGCCTCTTTGCAGAGTGAAGAGAATCTTGCTTCTCCCTGCCTATTTATATAAATAGGCAGTGGTCATGCTGTCAGATCTGACCTGGGCACACGTGGACTGGACTCAACATGCAGGAATTACACCTCATCTGGGTAAAGAGGAAATGATCACAGAACAAAAAAGTAATGGGATCTTAGGTACAAGTGATCATGACTTGATCACATTTATAATGTGGAAACAAAATAAAGTCCACACCAATAATATATATACTTGATGCTTTAAAAGGACCAATTTCACAAAGCTGAAAACAATTACAAGCCCTATCAGCTGAGAGGAAGAATTTAATAAAAAATTGTGAATAATAACTTGAAATTGTTTAATAACACTTTACTAGATGCCCAAAAAGCCACCATCCCACAAACAAGAAAGACCTGGGTTTAGTGGGGAAGGAAAGGCAGCTATAAAAAATTAAATAAAAAATATAACAAATAGAAAAAAGGGAAAGTTGTTAGTAATGAATATAAATCAGAAGCTAGGAATTGCATAAAGTAATAAGAGAAGCAAAGGAACACAAGGAGAAATTTATGGCCTGCAGAGTTATGGACAATAAGAAGTTATTTTAAATATATTAGGAACAAAAGAATTCTAATAACCGTACTGGTCCATTACTAGATGGAAATGGTAAAATTATCAATGATAATGTAAAAAAGGTGGAAGTGTTTAATAAATATTTCTGTTCTGTATTTGGGGAAAAACAGATGATGTAGTCATATCATATAATGATCATGATGACACTTTTCTATTCTAATAGTAACTCATGAGAATGTTAAATAGCAGCTATTTAAAAGATAGACATTTTTAAAACCAGGACCAGACAACTTGCATCTAAGAGTTTTAAAAGAGCTGACTGAAATGCTCACTGGACCATTAATGTTAACTTTCAATAAGTCTTGGAACACTGGGGAAGATCCAGAAGACTAGAAGAAAGCTAATGTTGTACCAATATATAGAAAGTGTAAGGGGATGACCCAGATAATGATAGGCCTGTCAGTCTGACAGCTACTCTGGGCAAGATAATGGAGCAGTTGATAAGAGACTTGATTAATAAAGAATTAAAGAAGGGTAATATAATTAATGCAGGTCAACATGACTTTATGGAAAACATATGCTGTCAAATTAACTTGATATCATTTTTACGTGATTACAAGTTTTGTTGATAAAGGTTCTAGTATTTATGTAATATACTTAGATTTCGGTAAGGTGTTTGACTTGATACCACACAAAATTTTGAGTAAAAAACTAGAACAATTTAAAATTAATATGGTGCACATTAATTTATTAAAAGCTGGCTAACTGATAGGTCTAAAAATATAATTGTAAATGGGGAATCATGAAGCAAGTGCATTTCTAGTGGAGTCCTGCAGGGATTGGTTCTTGGCCCTATACTATTTAACATATTTTAACATAGTGAGCAGGTGGAAAACATAACATTATCACTAATAAAGTTTCCAGATAACACAAAATATTGAAGGGAGCAGAAATAATGACGAGGACAGGTCACTGAGACAGAGCAATCTGGGTCACTTGGTAAGGTGGGAGCAAGCAAACAACATGAGTTTTAAGAAGTCAGTGTAAATATATACATTTAACAAAGAACCTAGACCACACCTACAGGATGGGGTATTCTATCCTGAGAAGCAGTGACTGAAAAAGATTTGGGGGTTGTGGTGAATAATCAGCTGAACCTGAGCTCCCAATATGATGCTGTGGCCGAAAGGGCTAATGTGACCCTTGGATACTGTAGTGAGTGGATGTGGCCTCCCTTCGACACTGACAGGGAAAAACAGGCAAAGCCTGTGGGGGCAGAGGCAGAGACTGCCTGTCTGCCCACCTGGAAGCGAGGGGGTGGGACAGGAAGTATAAGTGAGAGGCCCAAGAGCTCAGTCAGCAGCCAGCTCCTGGAGGGGAAGGATGTACCTTCCTGCCCTCTAGAGCTGCCTACAGCCTGATACCTGGGTAAGCGGACTGGGTGCTGGTGACTGAGCAGTGGTTGGCCTGGTGCCCAGAGGTACCCCCAGAGCCAAACACCCTGCCAGACCCAGTGACCTAGAGGGGCCAAGACCTAGAGGAGCTGCTGGAGGTGGATGAGGAGGAGTTGGCCATACCAGAACCACACCTGAAGGAGTTGCCCTTGGAGTTGCCAGAGATGATGATGAGGCGCGGGCCCTGACAAGGCCAAACCTGGAGGAACTGCCTCCCGCTGACCTCCCCGCGGAGCTGCCAGACCTACCGCCCCCGAATGAGATCGAGGGGCTCTGCAACCTGCCCCTGGGCAACTACTCTGATGAGCTGCTGGACCTACCACCCCCTGATGAGATCAAGGGGTTTTACAACCTGCCCCGGGTGATTACCCCAACAGGGATGACTGGACAGTGGCATATCAGGTATCCAAGGGAAAGGGGGCAGGAGGTAGCCTAGGGAAGGGGTCACCCAGTCTGGAGATTGGGGGACTGGACAATGAGTCAAGGTGTTGTGGTTGGAACTCTGCTGACTCTGTGGCATACTCCTCTGCCACGGATAGGGACCTGGGCTGGGACACAGTGCAGTCGGGTGGGCCTGCGTTCCCCCCCCTTCCCTGATCCTCCTCAGTGCCTTTAGACTGTGTGCTGCCCTGCTGGGGCCTTTGAACTATGTGCTGCCCCATTGGGTGTGCTAGACTGTTTGTTGCTCCACCAGGGACCTTTGAACTGTGTGCTGCCATGCCGGGGGCCTTTGAACTGTGTGCTGCCCTTTGGGGCTTGGGGTATTGCCTTAGGGCTGCCCTGCCTGAGCCCAGAGACTGTTCCTCTGACCCAGGCTTGGCCAACCCCTGCTGGAGCAGGGTAGGGAGTGAGTGTGGCCTCCCTTTGACACTGACAGGGAGGGACGGCCCACCGCCCTGCAGAAACATAAACAGGGGACTCTTGAGTAGGAGTTGAGAAGTTATTTCACCTTTATATTTGGCACTGGTGTGATTGCTGCTGCAATACTGTGTCCAGTTCTGATGTAAACAATTCAAGAAACATATTGATAAATTGGAGAGGGTTCTGAGAACAGCCGCCAAGAATGATTAAAGAATTTGAAAACATGCCTTACAGTGACAGACTCAAGGAGTTCAATCTATTTAGCTTAGCAAAAAGAAGGCTATAGGATGACTTGATTGCAGTCTATAATACACCTGCACGGGAAACAAATATTTGATAGTGAGATCATACAATTCAACATCCAGATATTTAAGGTAGACAAATTCAGATTGGAAATAAGGTATAAAATTTTTAATAGTAAGGGTGATCAGCCACTGGAACAATTTACCAAAGATCATGGTGGATTGTCCAGCAATGGCAATTTTAAAATCAAGATAGGATGTTTTTCTAAAAGATATGCTCTAGGAATTATTTTGGGGACATTCTGTGACCTGTATTATATATGAGGTCAGACTAATTAATCACAATGGTCCTTTGTGGACTTGGAATCTATGGATAGAAATGCCTTGCATGTCTTGTGGCGTACCCGTGGCTCCAGCAGGTTGATATGCAATATGGATTCCTGCAGGGACCAAGAACCTTGGACTGTCTGGTTGTGAAGGTGTACTTCCCATGACGAGTGCCTTTGTAGGTGCTGTGGGAATAAAGAGAAATCCCACCTAGACTTTGTGTCTGATTTGCCACCAGGTAAGGGATGTCAGCACATTCTATGGAAGTGCGAATTTCTTGTCTAGTGAGTCCCTGCTTGGAGGTTAGACCATTCTCAAGCAGGTGTGGAGACACCATAGATGTAATCTAGAACACGATGGCATAAGTGCACATGGTCATATGATCATAGGACCAAAAAGGGCCAAACTATCATCTGAGGGCTGAGACAAAGCTGGGCTAAGCTATCCTTCATAGCAAGGAATGGATCTTGAGGTAAGTATGTGTTGCTGTGATAGAGTTTAGATTACTCTGATAAAGTTTGAAATTTGTGTTGATGTTAACGGGGACGCTTCTAGATCTAGCTGAAGCCCTGAAGCAGCCAATTGTTCAGTAGAGAAATACTGGTCTCTCCTGTCTGTAGAAGTAAGCAGCTACCACTGCAAGCACCTTTGAAAAGACATTTGGAACCGCTGAGAGGTCAAAGGGGAGCAATCTGTACTGAAAGTGCTCTGGGTCCATAGTGAAATGAAGGCATTTTCTCTGAGCCAGGTGAATGTCTACATGAAGATCTGTGTCCAATGGCCTAAAACCAGTTGCCTTAACTGAGGGAGGGTATGATAAGGTATATCTACTCTGCAGACAAAGCCCAGGCTCCAACTCAGGTTTGAACCCAAACCCCACTTCAGATCACACACAAATCAGTCTGACTTGGATCATGGTATCATGCCGGGGGAAGTGATCAGACCCCGAGTGCCACTGTGACTCATGTCCAAGCCCTGTCATTTTGTACTGTGGACACAGGTCAAGCTGCAGACCTTAGTCAGAAGGTCTGTGTAGTGCAGTATGGATGCATTAGCACTGCTGTAAGACCTGGGTTCAGCAATTGTAAACCAGGTTTAAAATGCAGTGTGGACACTCAAGTGAATGTTTGGATACACTCTTTCCTGGGGGATGACCATTACTGGGTTATGGTGTGAAGGGACCTTGTACTCTAGCACCCAGAAATATGAGTTCCAGAGGCCTCAATAAGGATAGTGACCATGGTCATAAGAGTACAGAGGTGGACCCCACAATGGTACCATTGCTCCCTCAGCCGGTAATGCGGTGCTCAAGGATGTGATGGCATGTGGAAGGATCTAGAAGCCTTGTCTGGGCTGACAGTTCTCCACTGGTGACACTGTTGGTACGGGATCATTCTCACCTGTCAAACTGAGATCTTCTGGCTTCAGCAGTGGAGTTGATGGTACCTTGAGGCCTGAACCATTCTACCCCAGTATGGGTCCTGGTGTGTAATACACCGACGGTTCTGGATTATCTGCTTCACGGGGGGGGGGGGGGGCCCAGGACTGGTGAGTGTTGGTTTGATGGTGTCAGAATCTCTCATTGGGATTGAATCTGCAAGAATGAGGTATTCTGGATCGATATAGATTTCCAGTTCCTCAGAAAACATGTATCAAGCTCCATTTGGACAAGAACTGGCAAGAACCTTAGGTTTTGGCCTGATCTGACAGTGCCACCTTGGAAGTGGTGGACCTTCTCTGTGCTGACACTGACAATGCAGAGAGAGAATGGTCCCTTCTGTCTCTCTTGGAGGTTGGTACCACCCTTTCAGAATATAGTTTCAGGGCAGTGGTAGCTCCTGGTACTGTTGGTACCATCTTCTCTTTATGAGCTCTGGAAGCACCTATTCTGGGGCAGGGATTCTGAGAGTGCAATGGAAAAAGGGACAGAGAGGACTTCATCCTTGAGGATTGAACAGGAGATTTGTCCCTCTTCTTGTGGAGATGTTTGCCCTTGACTTCCTCATGCCTCTGTTTCATGGAGTCCTTTGAATGTTGGGACTAGGAGCAGGAGGGGCATTAGGCAGAGACTCTGGTTAGTAAATGATGAGTGAGAGAACCCCGGATCTGACTGGGGCCTCATGGAGAGCCCCATAAGGTATTTCCTCAGTTTAAAGTCCTGAAATGCCTGGTACACAGAGGAAAGGCCTAACAGATACCACATCTGGAGGAGATATGTGCCTCCTTGAGGCACTACAAGCAGCACTAGTGCAGGTCGCTCACTGGGAAACCCAGTGACGAGTCAGACAGAGTTTAAAGCATGGAACCTTGGGCATAATAGATGCCCCACATGATGGAGAAGCAAGGAAGAGAAAATCCCCCAGGTCCCAATTAACTAACTAGACTAAAAACTAAACCAATCTAACAACTATTTATAACATTTATAAAGCTATTCTCTCCTAAATCACAAACAGCAGAAAAGAACTGGAGAGCCAGTGTCCTTTATGTGCTCAGTAGGAAACACAAGGAGGATGAGGGTGCAGAGGCAGCCCAACGGATACTGCTACTGAAGAATTTCCAGTACCAGGAGCACAGAGGGCATGTGCAACCACAGTGAACACCCACAGGGATCAGCACTCAAAGAAGAATCTGAGACAAGAGTCAGGGAAACCTAGGGAGGAAAATGCAAACCATAAAGCAAAAGTGAAATTCTGGCTACAGTGAAGTCAGTGGCAAAACTCCTGTGGATTTCCATGTGATCAGGATTTCAGTCCACATTTATTAAAGGTGAACACCATTACATTATAGCGTGATGTCTGAAAGAAGGTAATGGTATTTTTGGTAGATGTGTTGATTTTCTTTGCATTTTCTGATACAGTGGGAAGATATAAATGGATTGATTTTATGAGATTATATTCATAATAGAAATACCTAACCAAACAGAATTGAAGTAAAAAAAGAAAAGCACATTTGTGCTGAGTATTGACTTAAGGAGAAGTAACAAATCAAACTGCAGCCATAACTCTGAAAACTCTAAACATTAGGAAAATCAAGCAGTACAGTCGGCAACCTCCATGTTAGAGAAAATTGGTGAATTTAACTAGTAGGATCACTTTATGAACATAAAAGGATCCAATGTACACTGAAATCTTTACTAGAAATATATCAGTAACCAATTAAGGTAAAAGTTAGCCATGTAAAATTTTATTTTATCATGTTTTACATTGACAGTTGTAACCTTATCATACTCTTGCTCTAAAAATGAATTTTAACTTCTGAAAATTATCTTGTCACATTTATCTCAACAGAAGTGATCTTATCAGGGCTACACAGTAATAATTAAATGAGACTTCTGAAACCTGTAATTTTATTCTGTGTGTGATTTGCGTGGAAATGATCCTATCAAGGCTTAGCCCTTTCTCTGTTCTTACTGCTGTAGGCTGATATGGAGCATGTATTTGTAAAACCCTACAGACTTCTTGTAAGAATTATAATTAATTAATTTTATTATAATAAACCAAAATGACTAATCAAAATGTATCTGTTACTGTACTGCACTTACTTTTGTATGTATCGCAGCACAATAGGAGAAAAAAACATTTTCTTTATATACTGCTTATCTCTACAGAAGACACAATTTCCTCCTCCTTTTGCTGAGAATATGCCTAATGGGAAATTAAAGTTTTTAATCCTGATTTTATAAGAATTATTTTTGCAAACAAGAAACCAGAATATTACTTTAGTTTTATCACTTTTTTCAAATCCAGTTATTATTACAGGCATTATAAGGTACCACAATGCAAATTTTGGACAAATTTCTGCTTCCAGAAATTATCATGTATCTAGGGATTTGCCAAAAATTGAAATGAGAGAGACAATAAAGAGCTCTCTTTCTACACCTGCAAGTCCACAGAAGTGCCACAAGCTAGAAAGCTTTGCTGCCTATTTGAGAACCTTATTTTGTAGGAGTTTTGGAGTTTGTCTATATTGGGACTTCCAGGAAAATTAATCTAAAATTACTAAAGGTGTGAATTTAAAATGGATTAGTTAAACTGCATTAAACCCCTGTGTGCACACCCTCATTCAGAGTTAAAGTGGCCTTAATTCACTTCCAAAGTGAATTAAACTAAATCAAATTAAGGCTTCTTCAATTCTGAATAACAATGTTGACACAGAACTTTAATGCAGTTTAACTGATCCACTTCATATTCACACTTTTAGTTATTTCAGATGAATCTTCCTGGATATCCTTGTGAAGACAAGCCCTGCTTTCTATATCTCTTAGGGCTTGTCTGAAGTGACACTTATGACGGCTTATGTCCCGCCAACATCCTAAAACCACTTAAATGGGAGGCAGTAGCTTTGTTGGTGGGAGAGCTCTCTCACGCCAACATAATGCAGCTACACCAGCGCTTATGCCAACAAAATTTATGTCACTCAGCGGGGTGTTCTTTTCAGGCCC
This sequence comes from Mesoclemmys tuberculata, assembly GCA_007922155.1. Lineage (NCBI taxonomy): Eukaryota > Metazoa > Chordata > Testudines > Chelidae > Mesoclemmys > Mesoclemmys tuberculata. The sequence goes on from ML675604.1 coordinate 18,563,772, forward strand.
CGGAGCGACAAATGTCATGCCACCTAAGCACCAGTGTAGACAAGCCCTTAGTAGTGGTGACACAATGCCAGTATGGACACTATGCACCAACCAAAAATACCAGATGTTGACTTTATTTACTTATTCTTTTCATTATATTTAAGAAACAAAAACTATTTTAGTGATTGCCTTTGCAAATGAATGACGCAATTAGAATAACTGTCTATTGTATTGGATTTTTCTTTTGGTACTGAAATTGCAAGGCATTATATGTTAATTCTGTTACCACTTATAGTCAAATGTTCCCTTATGCCATTAGATATGTTAGAGACTGAAAGCAAATGAAGAAGGTAGAATGCTTTCTGAATCTTGGGAAGCAAAGAGGGAGTACAGCTGTAGGGGAGCAGAGCCCCTCCCCACAAGCCCATAGAAGCTCCTGTGAACCAAGGCAGCATAGTTATTCAGAGGGATGAGAGAGAACAGAAGCACGGAACATCTCCCTATGCGATATACTTCCCACAAGTACTGGTGGGCATTAATGCCGATTCTAATAGCATTAGCCTCTGCTTCATCCCTACACCTCTTCAGGGAGTGAGATATTATACAGCTGTCTGTGGAGAAGCTATTGGCAGCACTGTGGGGTGCAAGAAACTATGCTGTCATGCAGAATGGCTGTCATGTAGCAGCCTTGGATCCCAGGATCTGAGAGATTTGAAGGCTGTCTGCCTTTATCTCATCCTAAAGGGTGTCCTAATCAGAAACCACAAGCTGAATATTGCAGAGTTCCCTAGGCCCTCTGGCCACTTCCTATGGCAGGTGCTGAGATACTACAATGAAAGTGCAGAGCAATAACCTATATAAAGTAGAAAAGAATATAGAATATGTTACCATATGGCTCTTAATATGTACATTAATGACAGATGCAAGTATAAACTGTAGGCATGTTGAGTATTTTGTTTCTTCCTTCCTGATTTTCAGGATTTTATCCATTTTATGCTTTCTGTCTCTTCAAATCCTGATACCTCACCCTATTCCCCTGAGAGGGTAGAGGGCCCTGAATACAGCAGAGCTTGTATGGTATTGCTATTCAGGAATAAGAGAGAAGTGATGTAAAGAGATGAGTATTTAGATCCACTAGCCATTCCACGCACAGTGGTGGGAAATAGCAGATGCAGAGTTGCTGTACCCTAACCCTTCCTTGAGCTGTGCACTGTGCAAAGTGTAGGACTGTTAAAGAATTAGAAGTGTACTCTAGGTAAAAGGACATGGCTTCTAGAATTCAAAGTTCCCTGAATTCAAGTGCGACCTGTCTAATTTCTAATCTCACTAATGGCCGGCTCCATTGCACATTGAAGTCAATGGGAGGTTTTCTATAGGCTTTAATGCGTATTGGATGAGGACCCAAATTCAATTTTAAGTGACCTCAATAAGTGACCTATCATCTTCCTAAATAATTGCCAGTCAAATATATGTGCAGATCAATGAAAAAGTAATAATGGGAATTATTTTCATTTTGTTATTTCACTTAAATTATCTGAATTAAACATGTTCTACTGTTAATAGAATAATCCCTAGTTAAACAAGCAAACTATGTGGGCCAAGGAAACAAACATGCAAAATACCAAAAGGGAAGGTGGGAAAAGCATACCAAGGAGATTGTTTTATTTTATCTTTTTTCCTGTGCTAGATAGGGGTTTTGGTTCACCTCCATTCACAGAAGATCAAATTTTTCATTGTAAAATTAATAGCTATCAAGCCAGAAGAAGCACATGAGAAACTCACGGTTGTGCTGAAAGGTGGGGGGAAAAAGGAAGGCAGTTAGCAGTCCTTGAACAATAAACTATTTCTACCATTTTTATAAATTTACGTTTTATTTCCAAAACAAAACCTTTCCAAGCTATTTGAGGAGCAAAAGAATATTTAGCACGTTTTATACACTAAAAAGATCTCAATTGTATTTAATGCAAAAAAACCCATTTTATAATCACAAGATTTTTCAGATGCGTGATGTGCTATTTATTGTATGCTTTAGATGTACCGTTGTCACAAGACTCTCACTTTGAATTCATCACATTACTATGTGGTCAGTCAAGTCTCATTGCAATGATGAAATAGGTATAGTTTTAAAGAGCTATATGTATAATGAAAAAAGATATTTAAATATTCTTATAATGTATATCATCTAAATTCTTAGGGATTTTTGCATTGCTGACTTTATACATTTCTAAAGGAAGTGAGTAAATTGCCTTAGAGGTCTGAGGAGGGGGCAGTGCCAATTTCTTGCCCTTCTCCTACTATTCATTCCCTGGAGGATCCTGCTTTTTTCAGTCCTTCTATCTTCTTCCTATTTTAAGGAGATTCGATTTCTTCAAGTCCCATTAAGAATACTCTGACCATCAAGCTGATACCATGGGCAACTGCACGGTGTGCAAGTCTGCCTAACTAGATCTGGATTTTTGTTAAATAACAAACATTTATTAAATCAAGTTATATACAATGTAATTTTAAAGTTTTTATTTAGTGCTTTGTTTTAGGACTCTATTCTCCTCTTTTTATTATGAATTATTCCCAGTGCAGATTTAGCAGCTGTTCCCCAGCATTTTCTCCGATGCTCTGTCTGCATGTTTTGCATTGAAATATTAAGACAAGAGATTTCTGAAGCTCCCAGTTTAATATCTGAATATAAAATTAAAGATAACCCAGTTGATTGATGTATGTGCAGGCTGGGGTGGGAAGAACATAGTGTTGAAGAGATCTGCAGCCATTTTTCTGAAACTTTTAAGCCAGCAGTTTTCTTGTGAAATACAAAAGTAGGCTTTTCCAGCATAGTGTTCTGCTCCCCTCCTCCCACTCACCAAATGAACTGGATTAGTTTCACAATAAAAAATTAAACTAACTCAGCTAATCAGCCACAGGAGCAGCATTATGGGATCTGGGGAGATTTCCTGGGCAGCAGCAGGGAGAGGGGAGCTGAGAAAGAACTGAACAGAAGGGAAGAAAAGACAGTGTAAAATGACATTTAAAAATCATATCTGTGTTTTTTAAATGGATTTATTCAAATATTCTTGGCATATCGATCCATAGTTTTAAGATTGCTATGAATCATTTGAAGAGAATTTCTAAACTATGTGGTAGTATTTACCTGCACAGTCATATGACACTTTTAGTCAATCAATACAAAATTTTAAAAGCCTATTTGATGTTATTTAACTATACTATGACAGCTCACATTAACAAGAAACTACTGTTTCTGGCAACAAGTTACATTAACTCATGGTGTCTCGCTGTAACTCAGTTGTACTGTAACATAATACAACTGCAGTCAATAGATGTCAACAGTTTAGTGGTTTTATCTGTGCCACCTTATTTACATTTTTTTTAAAAGAAAAAAGAGACTTCAGTATATCCTTTAAGGCTTTCTGCAAAGATAACACATTTTTTCAGTTGACTATTTGCGTAGATACCATTTCTTCCTATGTCTGTGGGAGGCATGGTCCTAAATACCACTGCCCAAAGGAAAACTTGCCACAGGATATTCTTACTGGAGCAGCTGCATGTTACCCAGCAACCAGTACATGTCAGTTCCTGTTGGGTTAGTAACTAACACTCAGTCAAAAGCAAGAATTCAGCTGTTTGTCTTCTTTTTTTTTAAACTGTCCTGAAGGGAATACTGTTGTTCAAGTCTTCAACAAGTATAGTTAAAATGTAGAAGCTGCAGCAGCTGCACATGAAGTTCTAACCTAATCTGTTCAGATACGATTCAGACTCATTACAAGTGAACAAACTGGATCAGTCCATTAGCAAACAAGTATTTTAAGCCTCTGTGCTGGAAGGCTGCATAACATTTGCTGTAAAATGCCACAGGAAAAACTATAAAAAAATCTGTACATGGTGTGTAGCAATATTGGTATGGGAACGATGAGCAGAGAGGCCTTTTCTATTCACAAGACACAAAAATTGAGAAAGTTTCTGAAGGTCCCTTGTTCTACTTATTTTATACACTGCAAATTTTTCAAAGACATACCTTAAGTGAAGATATTTGCAACATTTAAAAACTTATTCTTTGAAACTAATGGGGGCACTTATCAAGGTTATTAGAATTTTAAAGAAGAATTTTCATATTGGAGAAAACTTTCAAACATTTCAAACCTAAAGCATTACTTCCATGTGTGGTTTTTTTGTGTGGTTTTTTTCTTGTCATAATTACAATTTATTAAAGAGAGACCTTTATATTGTGATGAAACCTGTATTATAAACAAATGGTCTCTCCACTTCATGTTTGCTCCAGAATGAAATTCACCCTTTAAAAGTTGCCTACTTGTGAAAACATCCTATACTGTAGGTATTACAACTTCACTAAAAGAAAACTGCACCCATTTTACTTTTATTCACAAAAGGAAAGGAAGCATCTCTCATCAGTGAATTCACTTTTCACTTTGAATGTAATGAACAATTCTGAACCTTCTACTGAATGAAGCATTTTTCTTTGAAAAAAACAGTATTTACATAAGTGGAAACTCTATAATCCTCCTGAACATACAACTATAATAAAAAAAAAAACAGTTATGGGAAAATAGGTCAATTTTTAGACGTACAATAACAACTTTGCCACTGCCCCTTGAATTTTGTTGTGCATTTTCATTTTCTCTATTTCTATGTATGTAATTAGGAATAATCTGCATTCAACTACTGTATTACCATTTTATTATTTTTACTTGTCTCAGAAAAGTTGCATGTGGCTATGCTTTCTACCTCTCCACCAGATTAGAACTGCAGCTTCTGCAAAAATCTGTCTCAACTAATTTGAGGAATAAATGACATTTTGAGGGTTATTTCCAAGTATGTACCACTCATTTGTGATAAGGCACACTGCTATCCACAAAATCAGCTTGATAACCAAGATTATAAATTTTGTTATAAAAACAGGTTGAGCTTCTGAGGAAAATCCTGCTCTGTCCTAAACCCTATGTAATTCCACCTAATTTAGTAGGGTTATATTGGGTATAAATTAAGGCAAAATTTGGGAACTGAATTGCAGTTACCAGATAAAAAGTAACCTCTGGCTATTCACACCTTACCATTATGCATTACCATACATGCCACAAAACAAGCAGACTTGATTAACCCCTTAAAGAATGTGTTGCCCCAGGAAAGAGGCAATAATTATGAAAAGAAATGGATGGCCACTCTGAAAACGTAAGGCTTTATTTTATTCACTATCTGTGGGTTGTCTTTCAGCGTAAGTATAAGTAATGTGTGAATAAATCACTAGATCACTTTACATATATATTGCATTGTACAGATATTACTGCCAAGAATCTCTCCTATGCCAAGATCCATTTTCTGCAGGAAGGAAGTGGTAGTTAGGGAGCTGTGTGCAACTCTCTGATTCTCAAGCTGTCCTGGCCTTGGGCAATCTTGTGGCTACTCTAATTTATGCCAGCTGGCTACAGTCTCCAAAGGACCACATCTGTTACAAAATGGTGGAGGGCTAATGCACTCTGCGTCCAACGTGCGATGCTAAGATATGTATGAAGAAGCAAGTTAACACAGGTACAAGCTATGTTGGCTTTATGGCAGCTGAGAGCTCCCCTACATCAAATTATCAGATAGCTAAAATCAGATTCCAGCCACTTGGTGCCCTTCAGGCAGCATATATCAGCCAGAAAAGTGGAAGAGAATCTGTCAAGCATTTGTAATGCATCCATCACCATACTACCTAAGTGCCCAATTGTCTAAGAACCTTAGATGTTCTTGCAGTTAAAAGTGATGAATGATTTTAATTCTAGTAATAGACAGTTTATATGTTTTACTTTTTTGCCATAGGAACTAGGAACAGTCTCATTTCACCTATGTCATTGTACAGCTATCTCCCTATATCACTTTTCTAAGATTTCACCAAAGGCGTACAGATAATTCAGGAAGACAATTGGTTGAAGTTTAACTTATATTTTGTATTATGATTTTGTTAATAGTTATGATCATAGATTTATTCCAGCTTCCTTAAAGTAATGTCTAAAAACCCATTTGTTAAATTCATTTATCTATAATATAGTTTTGTTAATGTAGTACCCCCAACCCACGCACCTATACTTTAAACACAGAGAAAACATGATGCTGTGAAATAAAGATTTTATAGGCAACAAGCAGCTTATCCAAATGAGTGCCAGTTGAAATTTTATACCACAAATCACCATCCTGAATTCTATAAATGCCTCAAATGGCAGAGAAAAACTATTTTAGAAATGTTTTGGAGTTGTAAAACAAATTTATTATTACTATTTTTCTTCTCTCTCAGCTTTTAAGGCTCTCACTTCTATGAGCCCAATTAACGAAATCTTAGAGGAAAAATTATAATTGATAAATCTATAACAAATGTACCTAACATGTTCATATATGTTAATGTCACAGTTTCACAATCTACCAAGACTAGCAACAAGTGTTTTAACCCACTGGACAGAGGATGCTTTGGCTATCTAATGGAATAGCACTCTCATTTCTAGTTTACCCTAATGAATTATTGGCCCTCAATGGTTGGTCTAGGAATGATTATCTCCTGTCTTGGACTTCTGGTCAGTGTAATTTGGGGAAAACATCTTCATTTAGAGAGAAAGGAGAAAATATTTCTGACAGGTTGCTTTTCATAATAAAAACTGGCTATTTGAAGATGCTTAGGGATGTGGTCAAAAGCAGCCCTGGGAAGATCAATCAGTGGGCAAGGACAGGTGAAGTAATCAAATAGGCATTGTAAATGGAGATTCTTATATGCTTCTGCAATTAGCCACATGGACATCTCCATGTATTTATTTGATATACATATTTTAGATTTATAGACTGACAATACATTGCTGGTTAGTGTAAGAGGAAGTTTAGAAGAATTTGGGATAATAATTTTACTCATGAATGGCAAGAATATGAATGAGATGTAGATTATGCCAAACATACTAAAATTATTAGATTATACTAATCTATACTTAAACATACTAAAAAAATTAGATTATGCCAAACATACAAAAAATTACTCTTCACAACCACGTATTTTGCAAACAAAATGTTTGAGAAAGATTTCAGAAAAATGCTTATTGACACCATTTTCTTTATTTCTGCACATTAAAAGTCTAAACAGGACTCTGTTAGTTACCCGGACCCGAAGAAGAGCTCTGTGTAAGCTCAAAAGCTTGTCTCACTCACCAACAGAAGTTGGTCCAATAAAATATATTACCTCACCCACTTTGTCTCTCTAAGTAAAGTAGCCTCATCATTTCTAGTCCTGACTTCCCTAGACGAGAACAGATATAGCAAATAAAATTATCCATTTCTGTTTCTATCTGATCAACATATGGGGCAAAGAGAAGCCTTTTTTGTGGTACTGTGGATTCTATTTTAAAAAGGCTTTGGGGGGAAATTACTGACATGTTTGGAATGTTAGAAGTAACCCCAGTGGACATTAGTGGGGAGATTCCACTAGCAAAGATCAAAGGCTCAAAATAAATGCTATTTATTCTAAGATTTGCAATCTTTTATATGGTTGCAGACAAAAGAATGTATTCCACAGTCATTACAACTATATAATACTTTTGAATACTTACCTTCAAGGTACATTATAAACATTTACTATTTAATATCTCTTTATCTAAACATAGAAAGAAACACACACAATTACAAGTGGTATGTATTTTTGGAAACATAAGCAAGGTTATTTTTATTTATTTAGCACCAACAGTAGGCTCAAAAATGCTCTTATCTGAAGAGTTTACAGTCTAAGCCCACAATCCTACAAATGGATCTGCCCAGGTGGAGTCTCACTGAAGTTAATGAGACTTTGTCCAGGTAGATCCCTTTACAGGATTGGGGCCCAATAAAGGAAATACGCCCCCTATGCTCTGTTTACTCAGACTAGGTTTATGGTTTTATGAATGTTATGGTAGTTACTACACTAGCATAAACTAACTTCTAAAGATCATGTGTATATAAAAATTGGCCCAAATACTTGCATGTCTAAATAAGATTGGAAAAGGATGTTTTAATATAATCTGTCATGCCCTTCTTCTGTTCCCAGGGAGATACATATTTAAACTTTGTTAAAATGGAGTTGTTTAAAATTGAAAATGCAATTTAAAAAAATTCTTTATTCACAGTAAGGAGACATAAAATTCAAGATGTATTGCAAATATTCACTGATTAGTTTTCTAGCGTTCCATCTACTTGCATTAAAAACAGGTTGAAACATGACTGTCAGAAAGGGAGATTTGGAACACTGAAACAGTTGCATTCTTCTATCCAGTGAAAGTGTGGGCAACAGGGAAGCATTCTTATCCCTTAGATCGAGTCTATTAAAAGAATGCTAAAATGAACAGAGTAAGCAGATGATCTGGAGAATTCAGAACCTAAAGTGATTAATTAGACATTATTTTGGTCTTGAGCAGATTTACTAAGCTTTTTTCAATTTAGCCACATTGTTTGTAATTACAAAAATCACACCTCCATTGGCTGGCCTTAGTTACTTCATGCATGAACAGCAACCTGATTGAGCACTCTTGTTAGGATTTCATTCGTCATTGTAATTAGCAATAATCATAGCCTTCCTGGGTGCATGAGAATGTGCAAACGACCGATTCACAACCCCAACCTATTTGAATATGAATCTTCTCAGTAAGTACCAATAAAATAGTAGAAACAAAGCAGTTTCTCTAGGGAATTCTGTAAAGCATCCCTGTCTCTAATTCTCTTCCCTTTAAAATGTTCTCTTTTCAGTATCTGGATTCTGTTTGCTAAAACAAGGGTTACTTAATGAAGACAATGGCTTATTATTTCTTTAAGTGGCACAGCAGGGCCCAAGTATTACAGGCCCAGTTCTTTCAGCCTCTGCCAAGGACACAAGGAACAAAGGAGCAAGCAGTTATGTGAGGCAAATAGAACTCTGCTTATGCTACTGTTTGTGAACACTGTCTTTAGAATAAGACCCAGGTCTCTACTATTCTAGAACTCAAAGGCAGGGTCTTTTTCTTCTTCTGTAAATGACTCACATTGCAGAAAAGCTCGTAGGAAAAGCAGCAGGGACTGAAAGCAAAGGGAAAGTGGAGGAGGGGTGACATTACTGGTACAATCACAAGTACATTCATAGTGAGCCACCTAATGGTGACAAAGTGTTTTCTCCTTTTAATTTCTAATCAAAGTTCCTGTGGGAGAGACTTGCAAATAGGCACTGGAAAATATCCAGATATATCCTTTGCCAAAGCAGAGAGAATTAGGTGAGAAAACATGAATTTTGAAGAATACAGCTCTGGCACTAGGTCCTAGTTAAATTTTTTAATATGTTTAGCAACCTTTTGTGTAAGAATAATAAGTCTCAGAGGCACATTAAGTGTCAGGTATAAAGAATTACTCTTTAAATTGTCATATACCTCTGGGGTAAAGTGAAAAGATGGTTCACATAATCCTAAAAGAATCATTCTTGAATTATGAATGTAAATTAGAATGGTTTTGTAATTTATAGAGAAATTTGGTGAATATGTAAATATGCTCTGGTATATTTTAAAGTTCCCTGTTAAGTATACTGCAGGCTATTTTATTAAATTTAATTTTTAAATAACAATTTTTACTTAATAAAATGTTTGTTAATTTAGTTTGTGTTCATAATCTTAAGAGTTGGTTTTAGGGCCTCTCATGTTTAAATACTATAGGTATACATATCAAGATTGTATTCAATTTAATGTTATATTAAAAATACAATAGCCAAAATGATAATTCAAGCAAAAGATTATTTTAAGTGAGTCTAAACCCACAGTATAGGGCACAATTCCAAAGGAAGGTAGACACAAACTTTTTACAAAGCTACATGGAAGAACTGAGAGGCCTATGTGTTACATACCTATAACTTTTGGGTAGCTAACTGGTGACTTTATACCCATTTGTGAGAGGTGAATTCTCTGAAGGATTAGCTGTTATATATTCAGCATAATGCATTTTTTCTTGCTATAAAGATTTTTAAAAGTGAAGATATTTTGTATTTAATAAAGGTGAGATTCAAGAGTACTTGGCCAACTTAAAAAACTGATAATTATCTAAAATTCCTTTGTTATTCTCTGTAAGTTTATCCCATTATTGTTTGTCCACGTATTGTTTTCTCATTTGGATTTAAAATATGTTAAATCCTCTTCAGGTTATAGTTTGCATCTAGAAATATAGAGCCAAATTATACCTGTCTCTGCTTTGGGATAACAAAATGGGGAAAGAACATAGAGGCCTATTTCTTCCTTGCACACCCCATACAGGAAGAACCCAACTAGCACTCACTGAAATGTTTTGATGTCATTAGCTCTTCAGAGCTTTACTTTATTCCCTCCTCACCTTCACTTATGGTGAAGATAAAGAAAATACTCTATATGGAATGAAGGCTTGTCTCCCCCCAAACCAACTGATTTCTAATACAGTCACATATCGTATTTCTCATGCAGCTAAACACTAACAATGAAATTCTACTGAGCTGAACTATGCACATGTGCCAGTGGAAATCTGAGAAATTATAGTTAAAATATGATGATGTGGTAAAGTGCAAAGATTTTATTGGCACTTGTGTTTTAGATTATTTGCATAAAACCACTTATGAAGTCCAATTGTGAATGCCAGCTAGACCTCAGGCTAGGGAGCACATGTAGTGCTTGGTCTCAGTGGAATGCTGTTATTCAGAGGGGAAAGGAACAACAGCATAAACCTCTTTAGAGCTGAGGAGAGTCCACTTCCACTGTCAAAAGTCATTGAGAAGGCATATATTGCAGTGTTGGAAATCATTGTCTGCCTAAGCAAACTAAACAGCGGTTGAGAGACATGATTCTCAGCTCAGGTAAACACATATTCACTAGCTCTATTTGAGCTAGCATTCCAAAAATAGTGTGGCTATAGCAGCTTGGGCTAACCACCTGAGTGCATAATCAGGGGTTGTGGGATTGTACTAAGGTAGCCAGCCCGAGCCTCTGCCTGTGCTGCTGCATTTATATCCAGAGATTTGGGAGGGACTGTATTGGAGTGCCTAGCCTGAGTTAGTGCCCATGCCACCAGAGTCACACTTCATCTGATAACTTCAAAATGCAGCCATCAGGAGCAGACACCTCAGTGAGATTTACTCCAAGGAACAAGACCACAGGGCAGATGCAGTGGATGCCGTCACAGGAGTTGATGTGTTTTGAAGATTATTATATGATGCAGAAAATGAAGAGGAAACAATCCAGAGTACTACTAGTGACCTTTCACTGGTCCAGGAGTCTGTCTGTAGTTTATTGAGTTGATGCCTTGCAACATATGCAGTCCTTCACCTACCACCTTTTTGGGGATTTGGTCACACAGGAACAAAGATGCAAAGCACGAATGTGGTAGTTTGCCTACTGGACATAGCTAGATGAGGAGAGCTGGGTATTCAAATGAAATCAGCACCATTCTTCTTGCACCTAGGAAGGTACATCATGTACCTACATGTAAGTTGTTGACATGGAATCACTTTGTGGCATGGCTTACAACAGCAACATTGACCACAATGTAATCTGCATGTCTTCCATATTGCAGTTTCTTCAGGCTGGCCTGATGATAGATTTCAGAGGCAGCTTCCTGAAGGGACATAAATCAACACTCAATTTAGTTGTCTAGTTATAGATGGAAAGATTGTAGCCATCTCATCCTCTTTTGGCAAGATTTCTCAAAATAGCAGAGAAAATCAATCTATAAAAGTATTCTAATCTCTGACATGGATCCTTAACTAGTATTGAGGCTCATAATGAACATCCCCTTCAAGATGCTCAACTCAGCACTTCTCAGCTTCCTGACTACTGAAGTGGTTTTCCTAGTGACCATTACTTTCAGTTGGAGAGTAATAAAATTATCGGCCTTGTTAAGCAAGCCTTAATTATGCTCCATTTGGACAAAGAGATCCTCAGTACATTAGAGAACTTCATACCCAAAAGAGATTCCATCTTTTATAGGACACAAGGCAAAACATACAAAAGCGAAGGAGAAAAAGAAGTAGGGGTGGAGATTGGGGAGACATCCTGGTCGAGCTCACTAGTCTTATTTTAAGAAGTCAAAGTAGCAAAGGAAGTCATATGCTTGGATCTGTTGAAGTCAGTAGCAAAACTCACCAAGATTTCAGTGGATCTAGGATTTGGACCCTCCAGTGTCTATTTGGATCAGTTGCTGTTATACTAAGGCTTATGTGACGAAAAACCTTCTACTTCCAGAAAGAAACAAAGTACACTTCACCAGCTAAACCAAATATTATATTTCAGCAGAGCACTGTTCTTAGCTGGTGGCTTCTGCTTTATTTTATATACTCTGGAAAGGCTAACAGATAGCAGATTTCCTTGCCCGGCTGGTTAAGCTTTGCCTCACAGGAAATGACCTCCAGGACTGTCAAACCTCATCACCCTCCTGTTCTCATTCCCAGCCCCAGATGGGTAACACTCCATACTAAATGCATATATAATACACGATCCTATGGCATGATATAAGCATGTGTTTGGCACAGCATTTTATGCATGATCAGTAAGGTCATAAGTGGTTTATACAAATAATCTAAAACACAAGTGCCAATAAAATTTTTGCACTTTACCACATCATCATATTTTCTAAATATGATTTCTCAAATTTCCACTGGCACATGTGCATAGTTCAGTTCAGTAGAATTTCACGGTTAGTGCTTATTTATTTTAGTATTCAGAACCTTGTCCTCCACCTTGGAGTAGTTCTTTAACTAAATGGTAGTCACAAAGTATTGTAAGTTCATTATGCTAGTGCACATAGGGCAATACTTTGATGGAGCTGAAAGGATAACAAGTGGAAGAAAACCTGCACATACATTATAGGAAATATAAGGGTTTAAAAATATAGAATCTTCAATTATTTGAATTTATGCTGCATATACTATTTTATATATGAAATAAAAATAGAGATGATTAATGAAGCACTTCTTTATTATGAGCTTTTTAAATGTACATTCATCATAACACTGTTTTATTAGACTATTAACAGCATGATGCATAAAGGATCTTTGAAATATTAAGAGCGAAATTCACCCTCCCACATAGTCTGAGCACTGGTTTGGGAGATGGAATTTACTCACACCATATTAAAAGATTTTTCTTAACCTTATTTGAATAAGCATCTTGGTAAACTCTTGGACTATCAGGAAAATAAACATTTAAGATCATGCCTCTTGCTGAGAGAGGGTGTTAAAATGGTTCTTCCTATACTCTGAGCATAACTTAACCTACCATGCCAAAGTAGTGGTCTTAGAGATGATGTTTAAAGTCATCTTCTCCATAAATATTGAAATTTTGTTGCCTGGATGTCACGTTGTAAAAAAACAGCTTCAGCTGTCTCAAAATATTTTTCTTATGACATAATATGTAACTTATTTTACTGTACTGCTGTATTCTTCTTCCAATCCTGTTTGTATGAATACTGAGAGACTGTGAAATTAAGTGTTACAGCTGTTGTTTAAAATTTCGATAAAGACCACTGACAAAACTCCAGTCTAAACTTAAATAAACTTTTGATAACTACACTCGTTTTTCGACATTGTTACGTAGCCCAGTTAATTGGCAGCATGAAGCTTCTCATGTAAAACAGTACAGGAACATTATTCACAGCTTTCTGAAATTTCAAAATAGATATTATATTATTGACCTAGACTCTTATAAATCACATGTAGTCCAGAAAAACTGCTCCTTTGTTCACTAATCCATATCCCTGAGACTTAGTCTAACATTCCAATACTCAAGCATCCTTCTTAGCTGCATAGATATGGCATTTTATAGTTTAATTTGGGCGTTCTGAAGTCTAGTCTTTGAGAAAATCGTACTGATTTAACTAAATTGGTTTAGAAATTGATTTAGGCCTGGCCTACACTAAAATGTTAGGTCAACCCAGCTAGATCATTGGGGCGTGAAAAATCCACATCCCTGAGCAATGTATTTAAGCCAACCTAATCCCTGATGTAGACAGTGCTAGGTCAAGAGAAGAATTCTTCCGTCAATCTAGCTACTGCATCTCGGGGAGGTGGATTATCTACACCAGCAAGAGAACCCCTCGTCAGCATAGGTAGTATCTAAACTGAAATGCTGCCACAGCTGTGCCAATGTAGCATTTCAAGTGTAGACAAGTCTAGAGTTAAACTGGTGCAACTCCCTTGTGTGTCACTCTTTAGTTTAAAAGTGCCTTATATCAAATTAGCTTAAATTGGTATCTCTCACACTTGCAGAGCCAGGTCTGGAAACTTGATTTTACGCTTCTGAGACCAAAAGCTTCTCCTATATGAGCCAAAAGAAGATCAGTTACATGTCAGATATAGAAACCCCTCATCACTGCTTCTAAATTGCATCAACATCCTTCTAAATTAAGAACAACATATATGTATTCCTGGTCCTGCTTTCACTGAAGTGAAAGGCAAAACAATTGCTATTGCTATAAATGGGAGCAGGATTGGGACTAAAATTATCGACAAAAAGCACTGATAATAACTTTTCTTATTGAAGTTTCTTTTCTTCATTTATAACTGATATACAAGTTTTCAAGGAGATTTATCTATCCAAAGAGGAATAGCAAAAAGCCTCTTTCAGATAGATAGAAACAAATATTAGACAAAAGCTAAAATTTCATGTCAGTGTAATTTTTAATCATCATCATCAGCTATCCCTCAATACAAGGGTGATGTCTGCCAGGGGGAAAGTCATTTATGAGACTTAAGATGGCTAAGGAGTCCAATTCGTGATCTACAGATTTTTCCACATATGTGACAGGTGGTTGCTTGGAGAGAGCACAACTGTTTGCCAGGATGCTGTACAATTTCCTTCCTCCTCTGCTCCTGTTTCTCAGCCTCCTGAACAAGGCGATTCTCTTCAAAACAGGCTGAGGCTTGATGTGTGAGGTGATGCCATTGCAGTCTACTTCCAGCCAGCTCCTCCCAATTCCTGGGGTCAATGCCTCCCTTCATAAGATACATATTCAGGGTGTCGTTCTAGCATTTCCTCTGTCCCCCACAGGTCCTCTTACCATGAGTAAGTTGAAAAAAGAGGACTTGCTTTGGAAGACAAGTATCAGCCATCTGCACAAAATGACCAGTCCAGCGAAATTGATGTCTCATAATCTTTGCTTCAACACTTGTGATGTTAACTGCAGAGAGAATGCAGGCATTGGTGCGATGGTCTTCCTATATAATATGGAGAATCTTCCTAAGGCAGCGCTGTTGGTACCACTTCAAACGTGTAAGATGGCTTCCATATGTTATCCATGACTTGCAACCATAAAGAAGACTGGGGATGACTATTGCATTGTAGACCAGGATATAGATTTTTAATAACCTATTACTCAAGATACCTTGATTTTTTTTCCAAAACTTTGCAGAAATGTTCTCATCTCCCTCCAGTGTAAACCTGGCAAACCCAATATTCTAAAACAAGGTTATACAGGGACTAAAATAAGGCTTAATCATGGAAGCTGGTTGCAACTCTAGTATTGGAGAGCCTACTACCAGTAATATAAATGTTACACATTCAAAAAAACTACATTAAATTATTTGAGAGTTGTAAATTTAAGCACTAACCCCAGCCAACTAGCTCCCATTCTTTCCCATTTCACTTGCTGGCTCCCAGTCTACTTGAACAACCAGTTCCATCTTGCCCTATTTCCAACACCCTAGACTGTTTGCTCAGCCAGTCCCAATCACCCCAAAACATCCAGTTCCATTTTCCTTTACTTAACCAATCCCAATGTCCCCCATCCAACTCCCAGTCATGGTTTTTTCCCCACCATGTTCAGTCCTAATCTCACTAGACTCCTTGTCCCAATTTATTCCTTTCCTTCCTCATAGCCTTTGTCACAACCCAGACAAGGGCATTCAGACTTAGTGGTCAGAGCAGGAGTCAGGGCAGGTCAGGTACCAAGAGGTTAGAATTCAAGACAGGCCAGAGGGCAAATCAAGAATCAGGCATCAGGAAGCAGGCAGGTTCAGGTTCCCAGATGATCAGGATCAGGCACCAGTTTGCAAACAACAATGGAATAGCAAAATCAAGGACAAGCCAGCAGCAGAAGCCAGAGCCTAGGGTCTAGAGCAGAGGCAGATAGGCAGGCAGTGTATGTTGTTTGCTCAGACAGCTCCACTACACAGCTTCCTGGTTTAAGTACTGGTACCTGTCAATCAGTGCGCTGCCACTCAGGTCCTCCTGGGCAGTGCTTCCTGCCAACCCTAGCCTCACAGGGTCATTCTTTGGGCATCTAGCCTAAGCTTCTAGCGGCAATGTGGAAGCATCACCTCATGGGTCCAGATGCTAGCCCCGTAGGGTCTTACTGTCCTGCTTTGATTCTCCTCTGAATCCAAATCAGACAGCTTTCTTCTCCTGGGTGCTAGAAGTGGGGTCATTGTAAGCACAGAAGAGAGAGGCTCTCAGTTCCAGTACTTAGCCTCATTCCAGCCCAAAGCAGTTTGCAACACTTACAGGGAAAGTCCGGCTTTGCTCCCATAGAACGTTGTGTGGGGATGGTACATATGCCATCTGGGTAGCATTCAGAACTACGGGGAGATGGTGCATGCTCAGTGAAGGCTGAATCTAAGCTTTTTAACTGTTAAAACCTAAGTCGACTCTAATGAACATGTGCAAAATACAATTTTTCAGAGGCTTATAACTTGAGAAAATTTAGGTGGATTTTTATGAAGTAAGCAAAAGACACATCCCTGATAGAAATACTACCCTCCTACCCCCCTATCCACCCCTTCTGGCCAAATCATAAGTATGCTAAAGAATTTTATAATGGGCTGTCTTAATAATAGGCAGGGCTACCAAATCAAGATGAAGCAAAGAGATGCTTGAAAGCATAAGACAAGTGAAACAAACATAGTGGGTTACATTCATCCCTATTGTATCTTCTGCACTGACTTCAACAGACTTACACCAGAGATAAATTTGTCTCATTATTATTTTTTCAGCACCCAAGAGTATGATTGACTTACTTAGTATCTTGTCTAAATCTTTGTAAAACTAGAGAACAAATGGAACTGCAAAGCAGTTTATATTTGCATGACCACTATTAACTCATCTGATCATCCACTCTAAGGGGCAGCACACAAGTACTGCTTTTTAAAATACATGAGTTATTCTTTTACAGTTTTACTCATTTGCTACAAACAGGCCTTTTCTTCATTAAATACAATTGTGTGGTCTGTTGTTCAAAAAACCCAACTTCCATTTATGTTTCAGTTCTTGCTAGTTACAGAACAGCATTGTGTAAGGGAATCTGTTATTGAAAGGGTCCCCATTAAAGTTTGGATGGGTTAAGAAACAGGTATTATGAGCATGTGCCTAGGACCTTAGCTCCTGGAGTCATGTGGTTATGTCAGAGTCTCAATCTTCTAAAAAAAATAAGTTTCCAGAGAAAATATGCCCTTCATTTCCAAGAGCAGGGACCCAAAATTTGCCTGCCTAAATGTAACTGTTTTTTAAATTGAAATGAGAACACATAACCAATCATTCTGTTTTCTTTGTTTGATATCTAGGACTTGGCCAAAAACATATAATTTAAAGATATATTTTGTTTCCACTATTTTTCACTTCCCTTCAGAGATCAAATCCCAGCATGAACCAAAGAATATAATAAATAACTGAGAAAAGTTGTTAGGCAATTTAGGATGTCAATCACAAATGCCAATCACTACAACCATTTGTAACCTTACTACAACAAGAATATGTATTTAGTTTAATTGCATGTGATTGTTAGAAAGGGAACACTTGAAAGTAGCCATGCTGTGAGGTTTGCAAACACTAATAACACAGCTTTAGTCTTTTCAGTTATTGGGGAAAATAAGTTGTGAACATCATCTTTCTAAATGAATAACGTTTTCCACAGCACACTGCTTTAATTTAGTGTGTTGAAATAAGACAAACTACATAATAATAATAATCTACTGCGGCAAGTCTTGTGTTTGTTGAGAGGCCTAAGGCTGAAGACAACTTTACCCAAACTGAGAAGGGATTGCAAAACATCCTTCTACCAGGGAAATTAGCTCTTAGTAAATATAGAAGATAAAATATTATAGGAAAGGATATAAATTCTTATATATTAGTTTTCTCTAAACCTCTCTCTCAAGTTCTCCTGCAGTATTTGGACTACCTCCTACAAACATAGCTTCCTTTTCAGTTTGTGGCCCAAGAGTCAGTTTCAATTCACTTCCTTTTACATAAAACTAATTTGGAATATTGAAGAGTGATCAGTTTAGGTCCCAGTTCTGAAGATAGCTATGCACATACAAAATGGAAGCTTGGTACGTTGAGAAGAGAGAGCCATTATAAATTGTCAGCTTTTCTCCATGAGCCTGTCAATCTTCCACCTTCTGCCAACTATCTATCAATCTCCACCCTTCTCCCCTTCCACTGAGGTGCTTAATTATCATTGTTCCCCTTCCTCCCATTAGCATGTACCCTCTTATACCCATTGAATACGATGGAATAGGGATTTTTGTATTTCATTGATGAGGTCCCAACCATGCATTATTAGGAGTTAATGAGACACCGTGACATCATCAAAAAGCAGCTCGCCAAAAAGCCAATTTTGTGATTTTGGACAATCAGTGATCACAAAGTATCCAGTGTGCATTAGTACGTAGTAGGCAACCTAAAATCTTCATATCTTGTATAACAAACCACCATGTTGTGATGATATTACAAAAGTCACACAGTCAATATTTTCAGTGTTGTGAAGTAGGCCAAATTCTGTACTCATAGTGCTTCATCCTCAGTGGCTTCCACAGGACCTCATGAGTATTTGAAGACAGAATACTAATTTCAGCAAAAAAATAAAGACCTTCAGCTATTTTCTGCCTTGAATAAAAATTCACTAATGAAAACTAATCCCAGACCAGAACCTAAGGTGTGGTGAATGCATCTGATGGAGCTACTTAGTGGAGTTCTCAAAACTGGACCCATGAATTGGATCCCCTAATTTGCTGAGTCAGGATCTCCAATAAGTCCTGCTGTTGGTTGGGACAGGCTGCCACCTAGTTTAAAAAGGTCATATATGCAGAGGAAAGGCTTTTCTCCTGCCTGATCCAGCACCATAGGTACTGAAGTGATCTCTACTTCATTGAAAAAAGGCAACATATTCAATCACCATTTCATTAATTTTTTTAGGAAAAATGTACAACATAGAACCCAGAAGACCCTTTTGCGCTGCCACCCCCAGCTTTCTTACTCAGGTAGAGTGTTGGTATGTTTGCATGTCAAAATGGAGGATAACCTTGGGATCTTGAGAACCACTTCTCATACACATATATAGGCACAGATTTTCTAAAGTTACTAGTGATTCTGGATGCTCAACTTGAGACATTTAAAGGGATGTGATTTTCACAGTGAGGTGCTCAATGCTTTCTGAAAATCAGGCCTCTTTAAGGTGTCTCAGATTGGGCACCCAAAAACTCAGGCATCCAAATCTTCTAGTCAATTCTGAAAATCTAAAATGTAAGAACATACATTATGCAACCACATAAATTTCAATGAACTACTGAAGACATTTTTCCTTTTCTATAATTTATTTGCATCTCAACTTTTAGACATGCATGCGCAAACAGCTTTGTTGCAGATATTTAATGAAAATGTCTGACTGAATTTCTTGGGAGGGTAATTGTGTTCTAAAATCTTGAAACTCACAAAGATAAATTGACTCCAATATGCCAGACAGAAAGCCTAACCATTGAGCTCATTCTTGGGTGGACTTCTACAAAAATTCCCAATTTCTTTGTGTTTCTGCTGAGCATAGTGATTAGTATCAGAGTGGATGGAGGGCTATGATCAGATGATTACATAGAACCTCGAGGATCCTATAAAAAGGTGACTATCAAACAATCGTAATCTGGTTTATACAAACTGGACTGATCAAAGATACAAAAAGTATCTGCTTGAATGTGTAATTTTATTTTGCATTGTATTAATTAAGTTGTGGCCTAATTTTCAATCATTGTGTGGACAAACTAAGGACAAATAGGCAGTTTTAACTTAGACTTTTTGGTTTACTCTTGGCAAATTTTCATATTAAATAATCCTACATTAGTTATTTAATTTCTTTATATCAAGTGTTTAAATAACTTTAAAAAGAAAAAATTGGACTACTCCAGTTATATTTAGGATCCCATCCAACATGACAGGAACTGATAACGTTCTTCTGTTTTCATTTACATCAAATTAAAATCTAAAGGTCCAAAGGATTTTATACAGTGTCTATAAACTAATCATAGCCCTTTTAAATATTGCTGGCTTTCTTGCATCAAGAAGCCACATCAATTTCAAAAAGTCTTCAAGAAGAATTATACTAACTAACACAGGTTTAAAGAGATGCTACAGTGTGTTGACAAATGCCTTAAAACCTGGCTTACTCTAGGATCTTAAACCTGAGGTGATTTTACATTTAATTACAGTAAACTGTGCATAAAATAAAAGAATACAAATGTCAGAAATGTTACAAATTTAAATGTAAAATATTATACGAGGGATTAGAAAATGATATAGATTATTCACAGTATATATTTAGTTATATGTATTAATACAGAATATGGAGTAAATACAGTCATGTCAAAAGCAAAGATGGGCTGATCCTGAAAGTATGAGTGTCCTCACGTGAGGAGCTGGGTACTCTCATGTCTTACTGAAGTGCATTATGATAGCCATTGTAACATTGTCTCTGTGCCTCAGTTTCCTCATGTGAGGACACTCATATCTACCTCACTGAAGTATAGTAAAGGTTTATTCATTAATGATTGTGAAGTGTTTTGACATATTCAAAGAGAAGGTGTAACAGAGTCCTTGGCAGTTCCTCCATCAGGGGTTGTGGAACCGGACCATGCCCAGTTACCTACACTGGGTGGTCACAACACAGACCCTATTTCCCTACTTTTTGCAAGGGGGTCTCTGCTTTTTGTGTGCCACCTTAAGTCTCTATAGCTCAGGGATGAAAATGAAAGTAACAAATTCCACACATTCAAGACATTGCCTGCCTGCCTGCCTGCCGTCCCAGCAAACAAACAAACAAACAAAAAATAAATAAAAAAATTTAAAAAAAGAGGGGAGGAAGGGGACACATCTATAGTGCTGCCAATGACCCAGCCTCAATGTAATGGGTTTGCGGAAATTGTTCTGGCTAGGTTTCTGAGACAGGTTCAGCTGGGAGTCTGCTGTATTCTCCTCAGAGTCAGGGTGGAGGTTACCTGCCTATTAGTTCCCTCCACAGCTTTGGGAGTCACTCCTGCAGTTTGCTGCTTAGGGTGATCCTACTCCTTCACCCCTGCTGACTGCAGTTTCCTTTTTAAAGGCTTCTTCCCTATTATGAATGATTGAAAGGGCCAGCAGGGGCAGGGAGGCTACAATAATACCACCCCCTGAAGAACATATATGATTTAGTCTAATCAGAATGGTTTCTGTAAAGGAAAACTATCTCACTAATCTATTAGAACTCCTAGAATATGTCAGTAAAGTAGCAGATAAAGCAGAGGTGGTGGACAAAATCTACTAGACTTTCAAAAGGCCAATGTCAAGGTCCTTCACAAGAAGTTACTAAAGGAATTAAAGACTCATTATCTGAGAGACAAAGTACTGGTATGGATCAAAAACAAGATAGGCAACAAATAGGAATACACAGGAAATTTTCAGCATGGCCAAAGGGTTAGCAGCAAAATTGCTCAACTTCCTTTACTAAGACCAATCCTGTTTAACACATTTATGAATGATCTGAAAAGGGAGGTCAGCAATTTGGCAGCACCAGTTAGAGATGGTAAAGTTATTTAGGTTATTCAAATCCAGAGAAGACTATGCGGAACTTCAGAGGGACCTAACCAAATTAGATGAATGGACAATACAAAGGCACCAGATGAAATTTAATGTTGATAAATGCAAAGCAATGAATATTGGAGGGAAAAAGATGAACTATTCATACACCTTACAAGGTTCTAAATTAATCAGGTCATCTCAGGAAAGAGAGATGGTCAGTGCACAGCCTAATGAAGACCTCTGCTCAATGTACAGCTGCCATCAAAAAAGCAAACAAGATGTTAGGATGAATAAGAAAAGGGATGGAGAAAATACAAAAAAAATACAGTGCCATTATATAAATCAATAGTGGGCTCATTTGAAATAATATGTGTAGTTGACTGGTTACCCTTTCTTAAAAAGGATATTGCAAAATTAGAGGATGTTCAGACAAGGGTGACAAGAATGATGAGAGGCATGGAAATACTCCTATGAAAAGACTGGGATTGTTTACCCTGGAAAGTAGATGAATAACAGGGAACATGACAAAAGGATATACAATAATGAATAGTATAGAAAAGGCAGTTCAGGAGCTTCTTTTCTCCCTGTTGCCACATAACAAGTGAATGTTCAGTGAAAGTAAAAGATGACTAATTCAAAACTGATAAAAGTAAATACTTTTTCAAACAAAGCAGTTATTTACCAGTAACTGTTGCTCTGAGACTCATCTCTCTGTACTCACACTTGTGGGCTAAGATGCCCTGGTGGTACGTGAGACACAGGCAGGGGGTACCTGGGGAAAAACAGAGTGAAGGGGAGGTGGGAAGCACTGCCGACTTCTGGGGATGGGCGGCAGGAGCCCACTTCCTGCCCAGTCACAGCTCCCAGCTGGGAAGTGAGCGGCAGCTCCCAGCTTCTGGGGAAGGCAGGTGGCAGCCCCCTGCTTCTCGCCTGATTTTGAACTTAACTCACCTCTCAAAGTGTGAAGGGGAGAACTCAAAACAAGTACATTTGCTTTCACTCTTGAAGGAGGAATAGAGTAATCTTCATATTTGTGGCACACCCAAATTCCCAAAGTTAACTGGGGAGATGTACTGTAGACAGGCCAGTTTCCGCCCCCTTCTTATGATAGTCTGCATTCACAGTACTTGTTGCATGAGAAGAAATAAAGACTAGATTTGGTTCAAGAGAGGGAAAATGTGCTACACATTTAATTGGCTCAACTGCCTGCTAAAAAAGGATGCCCACAAAGCCCAGTTGAGCTGCTGGGAAAAGCCCAACTGTGGATCTGGTTAGCAGAAATTCCACACTGAAACTAACTGATGAAGCATATTATCCTTTGTATTATCTCAGAGATACAAAGGAGAACTAAGGCAAATCAATACCAACCTGAAACTCCCCTGATTTAAGCTGTTAATGTGAAAGTCAGGCCTGGGCTTGCAAAAAGGATTGTTTCACTAGCAATTATAAAAGGGATTTTATTTCCCATGTCTTAGAGCTCAATTTATTCAGCTAAACACAATGAAAGCAGGCTGTATCCTGAACTATTATTGCATGTCTGGGAAGAGTAGCCTCCCCACAGCCCAGAAGGCCTTTTTGAGGATTTTGACCATGTGATGGGGTGGACTAGATTGAGAGGCCCCCTGCTGGAGGCCTCAGCATCCTGCCGCAGAAAGGAGCAGAAGAGAAGTCCTCCAAGCTGCCTAGAGTGGCTACAGGGAAAGCAGCCAATGAGAGGTTGCAGGGAGTGGCCAATCAGAGCCCAGCAGGGCCATATAAAAGGAGCTGCAGACTACAGCAGCAGTCAATCGCTGCCTGAAGCTGAAGGAGAGAGGACTCTGTTCCTGGCTGGCTGAAAGAGCAGAGGGACCATGGACAGTTCAGTTCAGTTAGTGGGGAATGTGGGAGTGAGACAGCTGGCTGTTAGGACTGGGTAAGGACTGAGCCCAGAGAGGACTGCAGGAAGATAGTGTCTCCAGGAGCTACAGCCCCATGCCAGGAATGGAACTACTTAAAGACTGACCTTGGGGAAGGCTAGAGTGACACCAACAGAGAGAAACTGACATAGTCCCCTGATAGACTGTATACCCCAGAAGGGGTTGTTCTGTTTCACATATAAACAGTGTGTGTGACTCAGCTGCAGGGATGAGTCATTGAAAACCTACCTGTGGAACCACTGATGGGTCACCAGAAACTGAAAGACTACAGGCACATCTGACCACAAGGGGGCATTCAGGAGAGGTGGGTGCCTCTCTCTCACAGGCCATATAAAATGGTTCTATAAAGAGGTAAAGTGTGGGAATAGCCTAAAAATCTTAAGTGGGAAGAGGAAACTAGACACTCCCTCCCTGAAGACAGGGAAGGGGGATAACAAATCAATTGGTAGCCCTTCACAGAAGATTTCAAAAGTGATACTGATGAGGAGTCTAACATCTGTTGGATTGCAAGGTGTCAGATGTGAGAGGGAGGAGTTTACATTGATTTACCTAAGTATTTACAATTTATCAGACATGAAGTGTTTGACTGTCTCCAGTGCCCTCACCTACACTCTCTTTAGATGTGAACACAGCCCATCAATTTAGGTAGTGAAAACTGAGGCAAACTAAAAACAATGACTGTCACACAGCTTTAGAATTAAAGTGCAGTTCTTCCGATTCTCAACTCAAGCATTACCTTAGAAGCCAAAGATATATAAGAAATGAGACAATTTACATACCTTGGCACTAACATGCAAGACAGTGGGGATAGCAATAAGAAAATAATATCAAAAATTGGCAAGGGAGCAGCTGTCTATTTCAATTTAAACAAGAGTTGGTCATTGAAAATCTACAACTTAAAGACCAAACTGTGACTCTTCAACTCAAATGTTATTTCCACTATAACATATGGATGTGAAAGCTAAAAATCCACCACAGGTACAGAGAGACATCTTAATGCCTTCAAAAACAACGGCTTCAGGAAAATACTCGATATTACATGGAATGAATCTATAACAAATGATGAGATTCATCAGAGGGACTTAAAAACATACAGTACATGCAAAGAGTAACCAAGGATAGACAGGGATGGCAGAGCCCTGTTTGACGATGTAGTCAGGATTCCAATTTTGATTCTGATTACACTAGAAAAGGTGAGTATATAAAAATGTCACCTTCTTACTCAGCAGGTGCACTCCTTATATATATTCTATGTCTAATTTTATTAAGTATTACATAAATATGTTTATGCCTAAAGTTAAGTATCTGCTTAAGTGCTTTCCTGAACTGGGGATTCTGGAAGTTACTAAAACATACTTTGACTTGTAAATTAGACAAATTAAGTTGGAAGCCCCTGAGGCCTAGTAAATGCAGAACCCCAAATGCCTGTGTTTCTTTTACTGAGCTACTTTTCAGAGCAGAAAGAATTGTTATTTACTCTATGGTAACTGCTTCTCAATATATGGTATTTTTCTTTCAGTGATTGTCCACATGTATTCCATTTCTGATGACTCATAAGCCATCATAAATGTTCTGGAAGTGGAGTCTACTGGAATGATGACTGCAAGACACTTTCACCAAAGCAATCATTGGATCTGGAGCCCTCTAACAAGGAGCAGTGCTGACTGAAGGTGTGAACTGAACTACAAGTAGCAGCTTTACAAATCTCTGAAATTGGGATGCCTCACAGAGGTGCAGAAAAGCTCTCTAGGCACAGGTGGAATGAGCCCTAACTTGCTCAGGAGGGTTTAAGTGAGCCTTCTGACAGCATGCCTTAACACAGTTCAAGATCCATTGGCTAGGAGAATTCCTGAATAGCTTAGTTCTGTCCAGATAGTATGAGAAACACCTGACAATGTCCAACCTATGAAATGTGGTTTCTCCCAAAGAGAGGCTTGGCAAAGAAAACCTGTAGGTGAATCGTCTGATTATGATGAAAGTCAGAAACCACTTTAGGAAGAATCCTTCAGATGAAGTCTCCAAGTCACTTTGTCTTTGTGGAATCGTGTTTTAGGAGGCCCTGCCATAATGGACTTGAATATTCTCTATTCTTCTCGTCAAATTAATGGCCATAAGAAAGATGATTTAAAGAACAGGATGCCAGCAGTTCAAAGGGAGGACTCATCAAACTTGTTAAAACAATGCTGAGGTCCCCGGAGGCCACGGTCTCTCTGACCATCAGGAAGGCAAGAACAAGCCATTTGAGAAACTAAGCCATGACTAGCAAGAAGATGGTGTGGCCTTCCACAGGGGGTTGAGGAGCGGAGATAGCTACCAGGTGCACTCTAACGGAGCTAACAGAGAGTTGTGAGTGCTTTAAGGAAAGCAGATAGTTGAGGATGGCAGCAAGTGAAGCTATCAAAGGTAATAGCCAATTCTCTACAGCCACCTCTTCCATTTAGCAACATAGGTGAGTCTAGTGAACACCTTCCTGCTGTGAGCTAGAATGTTCTGAACTGCCACAGAACAAGATCGATCAGCAGATGTCAGCCAGCCAGCATCTAGGTAGCAAGATGAAGGTAAGCAGGCTTCAAATGCAGGACTTGTCCCTCTAATTGCATGATCCCATCACACACGGCAGAAGTTGGCCTTATTGACAGGTCCATGAGGCCGGAGTACCAAAACTGCCTGGGTCATGCCAGGACTACCAGTATCATCCGAGTTGTATTCTGCCAGATTTTCCTGAGAACTCTTGGTATCAGGGGAATAGGAGGGTAGGAATACATGCGCCCAGAAACCACAGAATGAGGAAGGTGTCTGACAGAGAGTGCTAGGACTGACTCCCCCTCTGGAGCAGAATCTGTAGTGTTTATTGCTAGTGTGGCTGTGAACAGGTCTATTCTGGGGTTCCCGCCCTTGTGAAAGATGTCTTGAAGAATGGAGTCCTTGAATGATCATTCATAGTTTTCTGAGTATTGTTGACTGAGAGAGTCTACTAGGGTGTTCTGTAGACTAGGAAAATGAAGGGCAAGACTTGGTGATTGATGCACTAGTGCCAAATATGACTCGCTTCCTGGCACAGATAAGTGAGCCTTGGCCCTGTTTATTGATATAGTACATCACCTTGATGTTGTCAGTGAGTATTTATATTGTGGTGTCTTGAAGTAGCAGCAGAAAAAGCTATGCATGTCAGAAAAACAGCTCTCAATTCTAGAATGTTTATGTGGAGATTTGTCTCCTGAGGAGAACAGAGGCCCTTGCTCAGAAGGCAGTTCAAATAAGCTCACCACCTTACAGTTGACATATCTGTTACTAATATCAGTGTCCAGTTGGAAAGAGGCCAGGCAGGTATTCCAGATGGAGTACTGTCAGTACTGGAGAGCACTGAGTGCTTGTGGCTTGTGCCAGTGTTTTCGGTACTGTGGATGGCTCATTCTGGCCATAATCCTTTGGTACCAGAATTTTCAAGGTCAATACAATACTATGCTTGTGTGAGAGAAGCTCTGGTACCGAGATCATTGGTGCCAGTTGTGTTGGAGATAAGCACTTCAGTTTATGGTACTGGGTATGTCAGTGGCATCCAGAAGCTAAGCAGGGGTCTTATGGTGGTCACTCAGTGCTAAGGTGTCTATGGAACTTGTTCTGGGTCTTGAACTGCCTGGATCTGGTCAGTGATGGCTGTGGAGAGCTATGTTTCTCCAGTCATATTAGGATTGGTGCTCTTTGTGGCTCTATTCTGGAGGATGAAGCTGAAGATATGAGGGAGGCTCTCATAGACTCATAGGTCAGAAGGGACCAATATGATCATCTAGTCTGACCTCCTGCACAAAGCAGGCCACAAAACCCTACCCATACACATTTATAACAACCCCGAACCCATGACTGAGTTATTGAAATCCTCAAAAGTGAGATTTGAAGACCTCAAGCTGCAGGGAATCCATCAGCAAGCGACCCATGCCCCACGCTGCAGAGGAAGGCGAAAAACCTCCGGGGCCTCTGCCAACTCTGATGGAGAAGTGGGACTTTCTTGACACCAAATGGGCTCTCTGTCCCAGAGTAGACTGTCTATTTACCAGAAAACTCAGAGACATCAGGATCCAGTTGGGTAGGCTTCTCAACCTCAAGAGCTGGCAAACACATCAAAGAGAAATAGATTCTCGAAACTCTTTGCATGTCTAGGGAGAAAAGGAGCAGCATACACTGCACTTATGTGGTACATACACTTCCTCCAAGTAAAGTAGGCTCTTAGGGTGTCTGTTGTTGATAGGAATGGCTCACCGAGTTCAGTAAGGGTGTGGTGCCAAAAGGTAGCATGTGGCCTCAAAGATCTCATCTATCAAGCTAATAAATTGGGGGATGTACACAAGGAGAGGAATATATGTGCACAATCACTCAAAGAAGAACTGCACTTTCATGCTGCTGGTCTTTACTACAATCTGGTATTCATTGCAAAAAACAATGTTAACACACCACTGTATGCAAACTTCTTTTAATCTGACTTTTACATCTAAATTCCAATCTAAATACTAAAATATCCCATTAGGACCATGATTTGTCATTTTTAGAGGTGGTTTATTTCTATCAGTCGTTCAGCTAATAAATAATTCCTAAATAAAATATGAACAACTACACAAAATGATCAAGTATTTATTTTCAAACAGAAAAAAAGAGTAAATGTATGACTCTTCAATTAAAGTATTAATTAGAATATATACTTAAATAAAATATAAAACTTGTTAATTCAGTAGCTTTGGGTTATAAAACTGACACTAATTTACAGGCATCTATTATGTCTTGCAGCAAATAATTTGTTTTGTTATACAAAGGCTATTTTTAGCGGGTATATCTTTAAAAACAAAACATTTTTCTATCTGATACTATAGCAAATCAAAGAAAAGTAACAACTTTGAGATTATGCCACTTAGTGAGCATGATGCAGAATTTTAAGATTGCCTACAAGCAGCTGTTAGCCAAGCATTATGTGCAACAATTGGATGGCAAGGGGGGACTGTTTCCCTTAAAACTTAAAGAAATTTACTTTGTCCACAATACATAGAGCCTTGCACATGCTAGGAACGTTACTATACAATACTGCCATATTGAACATAAGTACAGATTACATCTTTAAAAATTGTTTATTCATAATAAACAAAAAAAACAGATAGTAAATACATTGGATAAAACAAAAAAGAGTAAAAAATGCGTGGGATGTGTGGCAAAGCAGCAGATCAAAGGTTAAGAGAAGTATGTATATCCAGTATAAAACACTTCCAAAAGTGGAGTTATTATTTTAATACATTTTTGGGATATATGTTTGCAACAAGTATATATTGAACTTTGGTCTATGAAGTTATGGGGGATACTCACACAACTTGAAGTTTCATTGTCCAATCAGATTCTGCTCTTCGAAAAGCCCATTTTATAAAGGCAAATTACATTATGTCTATATTTTATTTATATAATTTTATTTCTGATATACTATATAGTGGCTTCAGTGATGTCCTTTGAAAAAATCTGTTTATATAATTGAAAACATTCAGAATATGACCGAATCAATCTGCACTTCTGGGTTCTTCTTTACTGAGCTGTACTAAGCAGAATATTACGAAATTATCAATGTCTAAGTGAGTTAGCTCAGGATCTCATGACTATAACACACCTCAAGACTGTGGACTCTAATAGGCTTTTTCCAGTAACATGTAAGCAGTTGCAATGCCAGCCTTCTCTTACAACCCTTTAGGAGACCCGAACTCTGAAATAAAAGTAGTACTTCACATATGTGGAGGACAATTTGTTCCCCAGCTGATATATTCTTTTCTTTTGGCTCTTGGTGGTTTTGTAAGTCAAGATCAGTCCCATACTTTTCATATTCAGAAGTTCTCTGCACTAATCATATTGATTTTTCTTAGGTAAAATATTTTATGCATTTGAACACTAACAATTTCTTGCTTTTTGGTTGCTTGTTGAAATTTTAAAAAATTACAAATTTGATAAAAAAAAAAAGGATTTAAGAATTCACTGTCTCCAAGCCTCACATCAAAAGAGACACAGTGTTTCACTAACATAAATGAAAACATCAAACACATTGATTTTCTTATAGTCACGTTGTCAATTTGATTTGATTTGTCACCTGCCACAGAGATGTAGCTCTTTGTAGTCCTTGAATAAAGGGAGGGGGAATCATAAGTGATGGGACAGAGAATGAGTTATTCATTAAATTACTAATTGGGACAGGGCTGTGGATTCACCTTCAGGGCAGATACAGAAAATTCATCAAAGCCCTGTTTGTGGCACTGAACGGAACTTTCTGACAAGCAGCAACAAGCGCTTTTAAGACTGATGTTTCTGCTTACAGTTTAAAGATTAAAGTGCAATGAGCTCTGACACTTCTAGATGGCAACCTTTGTAGAAGGGGGAAAAAAGACTATTCTGCCTGAAACACAGTGATAATAAAATATTTTGACTATGTTGCATTCCCCGACCTTCTGAACTCCCTCCCTTTTTTGAAGAGAGGTAGCTGTTTAAGTCAAAGAGGAGGAGCAATTTGTTTTCCTCCTGGTTGTCAATCTACGAACTTTTGAAACTTACAATATCACTTGTTTCCCTTTGGGTCCATAGTAATGTGAATTGTCTTTATCCAAGTGCCCAACAAATCATTGTCACATAGCAGCAGTCGACCTTTCTTTTCAATCTATGGACTTTTCAAGAGTTATAAATCAGTTGACTCTCAAGCTCTATAAGATGGCATATGCCCTGGTTTGAAGAACAGATGGAGGCTGGGGGAAAATTGTTTCTGCGGGCTTGCTACAAGCAGCACTGCTTCATAAAAGTGAACTATTCGCACTAATTTCTCACATAAATTATACAGGCAGAGAGCACCAGCCCATTCAGCAGAAAATCTTTCATCTAGCTTTCAGAGGTCATTTAGCAAATTTAAATTAAAGTTATTTCAGATATATGGCTGGGTTTTCATTCTGTACACTTTTAAGAGATGGCAATTTACATCAAATAAAGGGATGGCTTTAATTGTGTATGCAGAAAAAAAGGAACTGCAAATTAGCTGCCACAAGATTACCATTTTCTAGAATCCTAGGATAAACTGTGACTATTAATTAACCACAGAGGAATTAATAATTGAAATATGGCAGCTCTGTGTTACAGAAATCAGGTAAACTGTCACTTCTCTTTGCAAGTCCTGTTTTAGACTCCTACTGAAGATTGGCATTCATATTCTAGCACTTATTGTTTATTAAAATTAAAAGGAACTTTGAGATAACATCCTTTACATTTTAAAGCAAACAAATTATTCAGCTGTTAAGTAAATGTCCTTGTCACAATTTTTAATAAATACAGTACTTTATTTGAGAAGGGAAGAGAAATATTTCATTGCATTTTTGAATTATAAAGATGAAAGAAATGGAAAAGAAAAGAAAAGTGAATTAAGATAAAACTGAATCAATAACGGATGCCTCATAAAAGTGAGCCACAAGTGGTGAAGAAGAGTGCAATGATGTCTCTCATATTCATGATATAATTCACTGCTTCACTGATACTGTAGCATTTTAAAGTATAGGGTTTTTAAAAAACTAATAAGAAATAAGTACTAGACATATTTAGCTAATTAATTATTTTTAATTCTATAGTACTCTCTGAAATTATCAGTTACGTCAATGAAAACACTTTTTTATATAGCTTTCCATCTTTCACTCCATGAATAGCAATTCTGCTAAGATATGCAAAGAAATATCCTTCCAGAAGTTTGGACTGAAAAAAGAGTAAAATCAAGAAAATTCTTCATACAGTAGTATTAGCAAATAATCAGTCAACACAAAATTCTAAGTGTTGATACAGCCACATCTGTGGAAATTATAATGAATGCTTTAAGCATGCAATTAAATTATGTACATTTTTGAAAACTTTAATTATCTGTTTGAAAACCTATTTTTAGTATATTTAATGATAACACGACTTTTTAAAAATAAAAGATTAGAAAAGACCAATTTTATCTGGAATTACTGGTATAAAACATAATACTACCATCCAGAAAATCCTGACTCTAGTAGCCTAGAATCCTAATTCTTTCAGTGACTCCATGTGGTCCTGGGCAAGTTATTTACGGCAAGATTTTCTAAAAGTGTCCACAAATTTTTGATATCTTGCAATTTGGCACCAAAACCAAGAGATGTCCAAATTTAGATGACAACTCTGAAAATGTTGCCCTAAGTTCCAAGGCCTTAGTTTTGTGTTCTGTTTTGCTTTCGGTAAAATAGGAAAGTAGTTTTATCCCTTACTCACATAAATGCTGTGAGAGTTAATGCTTGTAAAATGCTTTGAAGACGAAACAACTGTATAAATACTAAATATAATGATATGTAACTGAGCATTCCTATTTTATGGCTTAGAGCTGACCAGAAGTGGACTCTTACACAACCTGGGAGGGGAAAAAAAAAAGAGGACAGTAGGCACTTGAGGTGAACCCTGACCCCAGTGAAATCAGTGGGCATTTTACCACTGACTTCAATGGGACAGGATTTCACCTGTGATTCTTATACATTCCATTCCTTTTATACTCTGACAGTTTAAAAGGGCCTTACATTTACACCCACTTGTTACACTGTCGAACTGGTGTAAATAATCTTACATTTAAATGACCATCAAGTCCTATGTGTTAAATTGTCATTGCATTTTCTAAAATCAGAAACTTGAAGAAAAAGAAGCTAAAATGGGGACTGTGATTTGAAATTTTGGAAATCTCTGAAAAGCTCACATGCATATCAGAGATTATAGCACTTTGAGAGAGACTGATTAGCTGAAAAATAGCAAACTAGCATTGCAGCCATTCAGGATGATAAATAGTATTCATCTGTATTGCATTGACATCAGCAAGTCGATAAAATAGGCTTGTTAGTTTTAAAAATAACAATTTGCCTGACTAAAGAGGAACTATTATTGTATTTGTAGCCCAAAACTGAATTGTCTTTTTTTGCTGCCATATCAAATTGCATAGGTCTAAATTTTCTGTGCCCAACCACCACTATAGTTGGGTGAGTTTTTTAGCGCATTTGCTTTTCACCTTTCTTCTTCCACTGAATGTGTGTGCAGATTATTTTTCCCTATATGTATTATTTAGTATTCAGTTTTCCAAGAACTAATTTTCATATCATCTGCTCATATTTTTTACTCTTTCTAAATTAGTGTGTGTTATTTCTGTGTTCATTGTTATTTGCAGCTCCATCCAATTTAATATAATTTTGAAATTTAACTATTTTACAGTTTACTATTTCTAGATCACTTATGAAAATGATAAAACAATAACTAATATCAGTCTCTGTGGTACCCACTACTCATATGACCCAAGCTTGTTATGCTGACATTTGTCACTGTCCTTTGCGTATTATTTTTCAGCCAGTTTTCAATCCATGTGACAATGTTCCTGATTTTTAACCTGACAGTATCTTCCTTTTAATACCTTTTATTAACAAAGATGTTAAACACTGCTTAACAAGAAATGGAAGAAGGAGCCAATAAACGTATATCTATTTTTCATTTTCAGAAAAAGAGGTTCCCTTGAAGTCAGTTATGTGGTATTTGCTGCCAAAAATCTGACTTTACAAATTGCAACAAATTAGCATGGCATTGAGACTGTTTTTATGGAAATGAACTCATTACTATTAATTTTCACTGGCTTTTAAGTGGTTTGAATTTTGCATA
The DNA here is from genome assembly GCA_007922155.1 of Mesoclemmys tuberculata. NCBI lineage: Eukaryota > Metazoa > Chordata > Testudines > Chelidae > Mesoclemmys > Mesoclemmys tuberculata. The sequence continues at coordinate 18,597,148 of ML675604.1, forward strand.
AATTGAGTAAGTGAAAAAAAACAACATTTGGGAGTAAGGTATATGCAGAGTCAGTACGGACTGATTCATGTTGCTCAATACCAATGAAAATAATTACTAAATTTAAAAATATTAAAGGCATATTACTTTCAACTAAAGGAAAGAGGATACCCTTTGGCAGAAAAACAAGCACAGAATTTAAGAAGAAAATTACTCCTCCCTCTCCCCTCCCCTGTCCCAGCTCAGGATGGGTGCCAACATAGGAATAAGAGCTCTGAATCAGTCACACCAGCATCTCTTTTATGGCTATATTCAAGGGGCTCATTGATTCAATTGACAATGAGAACAAAATGAGGATAGGATACTCATTTACATGCAGTCTCCTCCCATGTTCTACCTTCCCCAGAAGGTAGATTGTATGCACAGATTTCCATGGCCTAGTTACCTTTGTGATGGAAGGCTGTGCACACAATCCAGATTCATTGACTTTACAAGAAATCTATGTAATGTGGCCATATGCCTTTTCTTATTAGTAGAAGGTTAAGAAAAATAAATCACTATCACACTCTAGAAGATAATAGAAGCACCAGTCATCCTTCTTTTATCTACAGCCTTGTATATTCTTAAAAGATTTGCTGGTATAGCTATATCAGTAAACCCTTCTGGTGTAGATGCAGTTTATGCCAGCAAAAAAGTCCTTTTGTTGGTACAACTTATACCAGTTTCCCCAGTGAAATAAACCATGCTAGCAGAAATACTTTTTTGCCTGTATAACTGCACCTATCATAGGGCTTTTGCTGGCAGAACTTTGTCTGCAAAAATCATATCCCTAACCATCACAGCTATGCTGACAAACATAGGCCAGGCCTACCTTCTTGTTTTTGCTAAATAAAAATAGGTTGCCAACCTTCAAATTGGTTTCCATTCTTTTGAAAATGCTAACATTCTTTAGAAGGACTTTTTTAAAAAAAATTTTCAGAGCATAATGATTTTTATAATTAACCTTTATCCCTTAAATAATTCTGATTTTCCAAATATTCTGTGGACTTTCTCTAAGATATGCTGAGAGTGGGTTTAAAATGTATTCTTAATTCAGAAATATTTCTTTGGTTTTATCAATTTTCTTTGTCCAAGGTTTAATTGGATTCTGACCTTTTTAAATTCAGGAATGTATATTGTCAGACCTGAGATATGAGCATTTACTATTCAGAGCTCTGTATGAAATTGTGCACAAAAACCTTTTACTAAGCTTTAAAATCAAATAGTGATATATATAGGCTATCACCAAACAACTATTCACAGTACCTACAGAAGATTATTGCCACAGTTTAATAAATTAATTTTTAATAGTTCGCACTTCTGATTATTTGCAAACTCCAAATTAAGAGCAATATTGTCATCAAGATCTAAAATATTAAGTCTGCTGTGTATCAGTAACAATCTTTTTTGTATAATATATGAATTACTATATCAGACTAAATCAGTATTCTTTCTTTGTCAATGGCCAGAACTAGATGTGTTCAAAGGAAGATGCAAAAAGCATGGTCATTTATGGAATAACTCACCCATAGGTGAAGTTTTTTCCTCCCCCTCAGTTATAGGTGGTTTTCTGCCCTGAAATGTGAGTGTTTACAAGTATTTTTACGCATTTTTATTTAACAGTACTATCTGTACAACTCCATTCAAGACTAAAGTGGATGTATAGATGTAAATTGAGGGCATAATTTGCAATTCTAAATATTATATTGGCATTATGCCAGTTGCCAAAGAAACTCACAGGATGCAGATGCTAGAAGCTTTCATGAAGGGAAATTAAAAAGTCCAGAGTATTCTGAATAGATCCTTTACTTGGATTGCAATCAAAATCTGAGGCTTGTCTGGTAAGTGTACTAAACAGCTGAGTGCTTAGTATGAAGGCTCGCTCTTCCCTCCATTGAAATAAATAAGTCAGAGTGTGGGTTTGACTGCTAGGAGTGAGAAAAGGATAACTTCTACAATATTCATAGTTAAGGTCAAAAGGATCACTGTGATCCGCTAATCTAACCTCCTGCACAACAAAGGCCATAGGACTTTTCTGAATTAGTCCTTGTTTGAACTAAAGCATATCTTTCAGAAAAACTTCCTTAAAAATTGCCAGTGACAGAGAATCCACCACAATCTTTGGTAAATTATTTCACACTGTTCAAAATATGCGCCTTATTTCTAGTCTGAATTTGTCTAGCTTCATCTTTCAACCAATGGTTCATATTATACCTTTGTCTACTAGATTGAAGAGCCCATTATCAAATGTTTGATCTCTATGTATTTATTCAGACATTGTGATCAAATTACCACTTAACCATTTGTTAAGCTAAACAAATTGAGCTCCTGGAATCACTCACTCTCAGGCTCATTTTCCAATCGTTTAATGATTCTCATGGCTCTCCTCTGAGCCCCCTCCAAACTTATCAAAATCCTTCCTGAATTGTGGACACCAGAACTGGACACAGTCTTCCAGCAACAGTCACTCCAGTGCCAAATACAGAGGTAATATGACCTCCATACACTTGCTCAATAGACCCTTGTTTATACATCCCATGATAGAATTAGGCCTTTTGGCAACAGCATCATACTGGGAGCTCTTGTTCAGCTGATTATTCACTGTGACCCCAAAATCTGTTTTCAGAATCACTGCTTCCCAGAATAGAGTCTCGCATCTTGTAAGTATTGCCTATGTTCTTTGTTCATAGACGTATGACTTTACATGTGGTCATATTAAAAGGCATATTGTTTGTGCAGTTTACCAAGTAATCCAGATTGCTCTGTATCAGTGTCGTCTTCATTATTTACCTCTCTCCCAATCTTTGTGTCAACTGCAAACTTTACCAATAATGATTTTGTGTTTTCCTCCAGGTCACTGATAAAAATGTTTAGGGAACAGAACAGATCCTTGTGGGACTCCACTAGAAACACACCCATTTGATGGTCATTACCCATTTATAATTACATTTTAAGACCTATCACCTGGCCAGGTTTTAATCTATTTTATATATACGATGTTAACTTTGTATTGTTCTAGTTTCTTAATCAGAATGTTGCGTGGTACCAAGTCAATTGCCCTATGGAAGTTTAAATATGCTATGAGTAAGAGGTTCCAGTCTTCTTATTTTAAATGGGGAACTGATTATAGTTTGTAAATCAAGATTGTTTAGATGGGTATTACTTTTTATGCTGAAGTATATGTCAGGAGAATGGATTGTTGCAGAGGTTATTTAGTACTTTCTCTATTTGTTATTCTTTTGAATTTGGTTCAATTTTTCTTTCTTATTTTTGTCTACAGCACTTTTCTAGCCCTAGATTATAAATACATTTTATCTATTTATCTGTTTTCTCCTATGAGGTGGAAACATTTTTTTTGTGGGTAATCTGAACAGTAATATAAAAAAGAGAAGAGGGCAAAAGAAAAGTCTAATATGACTGCCTTTGAAGCTCAATACCCAGTATTATAGGTGCATCCAAGGAGATGCCATTTGCCATGGTAAACTTAAAAACCTATTGTAAGAATTAACTGTGTTGTAGCAAAATCTAATTTACTTTGGTCTCTATTGAATAAAATCCACTGAATAGTATTATGTCTCCAGTTGATCAGATAGTGATCAGACACTGTCACAACCGTGCAATGTCATAAAATGCACATCTCCTTTCATTTTCCATTTTGAAATTGCAAATTATAAATGGTAAAAGGCAACTCAACAAACTACACATCTAGAATAAACCCTTTGGGAGTGCAGGCAAAGCAGAGCTCTGTACTAGCTTCTAATAAAATGTCACAGGGAGGCCACTGGATCCACACTTATGCCTGAGTTTTATCCCCTGCATATTCTGCAAACTTCTGCATATTCCCCTGCACTAAGCCTACTTACTTGAGCTTTAACCAGGAAGGGATGAATTCAAACCTCCAGGGCCCTGTCTAAACTAGAAAAATAGGTAGTGTTTTAAAAAGGTTAGCATGTTTTTATTTACACAGTTTTAAACGCTACTTAGCATCTTTTTTTAGACAGGATTTAATACCTTTAAAAAGATGTTAGCTAGTTGTAGTCATCCATTGTGTCTGTTCTCAAACAAGTACAACTCCATCAGTGCATATGAGAGGAAAATCAAGTCCTAATTAGGCCTACAATTCTGCACACAGGGCTTGTCTGCACATGGAGTTATTCTGGAATAGCTATTCTGCTTCACATTCACACCCTACTTTATTCTAGAATAACTTTCTTGTGTAGACAACTCCTTAAATGAGACTACTCATACACTTAAAGTTAAGCATCTGCATAAGTGTTTGCAGGTCTGTGTTTGTTTACTAACCTCTCTCTATATATATTGTTGGAATATTGATCTTAGTTTTTATAAAAATCTCAAGATCTTTTCAGCTAACTGAAGACAACCATGCTGAATCTAAACTCAGCTATAATGCAATGATTGAGTGATCAACACATTTTTCACTATTTTAATATCTGATAATTATAATTATTTTTACATAATGTTTTAATAATTATTAGAAAATGAAATGCTGTATATTCCATGGGAAGGAAGAACATCTGGAGGTGTTTTCCTTTGTCAGAAAAAAATCACATTTCTGAGATTCCTCTTGCATTAACTCTCACGCACCATGGAACAGACAAGTTAACTAGTAAAATGAACCATGATATGCATCATATATAAACAGAACAAGAAAAACAATAAAGCAGTGATACTATGTGGTTATATCAGGACTAAAAATATCTACGATAAATATGACATCATTTACTTCTTCTCTGCTTGTTCTTGTTTCAGTAAAACCAGCTGATACATGCAAATAAGTGCAATAGAATGAAGTTTCTATGCAGCATTTTCTAGAAAAACCTTTTCCAAACATTTTATCATTAAAGGCAGTAACTAGTTTCATTTATTAATGCAGTTCTAGTAAACTCGCCAAAGGAAAACAAGTTTTTGATCGAGAAATATTAGGTCATTGTTTTCATGAATCAGGCAGATTTAGAGATCATTATAATGGATGAAAATTAGTCTGCAGGTGTCTGACGGCATTTCAACTATGTGTCTGTATCTTAAAACAAAGAAAAAATACAAACCCAACTCCTACACGTGTTAACGTGATCGAACTCCACTCTCCTTATCCTGCCCACCGTCCTGCAACAGTGGGTTGCCTCCCAAGTGCCAGAATCTCTACCTAATCCCCTGGTAAGGTATGATGGGAACCAAGAAAAGCCCGTTTTTCAACCTTACCCACTTTTCAGTGTGTGCCTTAAACTGCACTGTAATCAACGACATAATTTGGTCTGCAGACTGGGATTAGGAGTAGCAGAAAGGGCCTGGATGACATTGTAATCCTACCTCTTGCTAGCCATATTATTATGGTCCAACATGTTACTACAGAGGTTGGAGGGAGAGGGAGCCATTAGGGCCAGGAGAAATATGAGCTATGTGAAATGAGAAAACCTTTCCTGGATTTTGTTTGGGACACCATGACACATGGACAATAGCCTATGATTATCTAAGGCCATTCTATTCCAACACAATTCACCTTTCAGACATTGGGAAGAGAGGGTTATTCACTTTGTGCAGTAACTGAGTTCTTTGAGATGTGTGTCCCTGTGCACACTCCACGTTAGGTGATCCTGCGCCCCTGCACTCATAATTGGAGATTTGTAGTCGCAGTGCCCCTGTTGTGCTGCACATATGCAATCCCCATCTCAAGTCCTTTTGAGCCGTTAACCAGCGCTGTGTGACCAATTCCCCCTCCATTCCTTCTCTACTGCAGAGCTGTCTTTCTGAAACTTCAAAGTAAAGGGGAGGAGGAAGGGTAGTGGAGCACCTACAAAGACACACATCTCGAAGAACCTCAGTTACTGCACAAGGTGAGTAATCCTCTCTTTTTTTTCGAGATGTCCCTATGGGTGCTCCACTTCAGGTGACTTCAGAGCAGTGCCCTCCCATGGATGGCGGGATCAGGGCTCCAGAGTTGAAGTATTGACTGCTGATAACATGGTGCGTCCAAATGATGCATCAGATCTTGCGTGATGTTCTAATACGTAATGCTGTGGAAAGGCATGGGCTGAAGCCATCTTGATTGTTTCTGATCACCTTCCTCTCTTCCACATGCCTCAAAATCGATTCCTTGAGGACTTGCTCCATGATTTTTCCAACGATGGAAATGAGGCTGACCGGTCTGTAGTTCCCTTTCTTGAAGATAGGCACTATATTTGCCTTTTTCCAATCATCAGGGACCTCCCCCAATTGCCACGAGCTTTCAAAGATAATAGCCAATGGCTCTGAAATCACACCAGCTAACTCCCTCAGCACCCTAGGATGCATTGCATCTGGCCCCATGGACTTGTGTATGTCCAATCTTTCTAAATAGTTCTGGACCTGTTCCTTCAGCACTGAGGGATGTTCACCTCCTCCTCATTCTGTGCCATCCAGTGCAGTAGTCTGGGAGCTGACCTTGTCTGTGAAGACAGTGGCAAAAAGGGCACTGAGTACCTCAGCTTTCTCCACATCCTCTGTCACTGGGTTGCCTCCCCTGATTCTGTATGGGGCCCACACTTTCCCTAATCTTCCTCTTGTTGGTAACATACCTGTAGAAACTCTTCTTGTTCCCTTTCACATCCCTTGCTAGCTGCAACTCCAATTGCACTTTGGCTTTCCTGATTTCATTCCTGCATGTTCATGCAGTATTCCTCCCTAGTCCTCTGAGCAAGCTTCCACTTCTTGTAAGCTTCTTTTTTGCGTTTAAGCTCACCAAAGACTTCTTTGTTAAGCCAAGCTGGGCGCCTACCATATTTGCTATTCTTTCTGCACATTGGGATGGTTTGTTCCTGCGCCCTCAATTAGGTTTCTTTAAAATATAGCCAGCTCTTTTGGAATCCTCAGTCGCGTTTGATGGTTTTTGTTGTATTAATGGCTTTAAAAGGGAATCGTCTAAGCATGGGAATATCATGATTCCCTTTTTACATAGGTGTGCCGCTACCTTGCCTAAACTTTTAAAAATATGCAAGGAGAAGTGGATAGGCCAAATGGGAGGACTTTGTATTGGAAGTGATCTGTACCCATGGTGAATCAAAGAAATTTGCAATGTGATGGACGAATCGTTATGTGAAAGTATGCGCTGTGTAGATCGAGGGCCAAGAACCCCTCCCCTTTTTCAAGTGCTGGAATGTTGTTGGCTAGTGTTACAATCTTGAAGTGTTGGGTTCTCACAAATTTGTTCAGTCTCCTTAGATTGAGAAAGGGTCTCCATCCTCCTGTTTTCTTCTGTGAGAGGAAATAATGTGAGTATTTTGTTGTATCAGCTCTACTGCCCCCAGGTGTATAAGATGGTTTACTTCTTGGCATAGTAGTTTCTCATGAGAGGGGTCCCTGAAGAGGGACAGGGATGGAGTTTTTGTGGATGGATTGGAAGTAAAGGGGATGGAGCATCTGTTCTCGATTATCTCCAACACCCATTTCTCTGTTTTGATGGCTTGCCAGATTGGGTAACACAGAATCAGGCAATCTCTGAAAGGTCAGGAGATGGTAGATTGTTCCAGCATTATAAGTTGAAGGGTTCTTGAGCCATCGACCAACTGTTCAAATTTGCTGTCAAGATGACAGTTGTTGGGACATGGTGGTTTGTGTGGGAGGTTGTCATCTCCTGTTGGTCTCTGTTTCCAATTTTGATGCTCTATGATGAATGTATGGTGTATATGTGTTGTATAATATTTTCCTTGTTTTCTCTTGGAATATACACATCCGTATGTGTTGCTCTAGAGTCTTTTGGTGTGTGAAGATACTCGTCTGTTTTATAGCCAAAAAGAGCTTTGAACATTTGAATGGGAGGTCTTTGACTGTTGATTAGACTTCTCGAAGAAAACCAGAAAGAAGTAGCCAAGATGCTCTTTTCATGACCCCTGAAGTGGCTATGGATCTCGCTGCACAGTTTGCTGAGTCCAAAGCAGCCTGTAATGCTGTTCTAGAAATAAGATGACCTTCTGAGATAAGGGACCTGAATTGTTTTTTGCCCTCTGGAATAAATTCCATGAATTCTGAAATCTTGATGTAGTCGTTGTGATCATATTTTGCAAGCTATGCCTCACAGTTGGCAATTCTAAGCTATGAAGTTCAACAATAGGTCCCACATAGGTCAAACCTTTTTAGGTCCTTATCCTATGAGATATTTTTGGGCTATTGTTGTCTGCCCCTTTCATGGACTGTGTCTATCACCAAGGAATTTGTTGCTGGGTGAGAAAAAAGGAATTTGTCTCCTTTAGTGAGTACATGATATTTTTTAATCAAACCTCCCATGTACTACTACAGGCTAGGCAGCAGTTCTGCAGAAAAGAACTTGGGGGTTACAGTGGAGAAGAAGGTGAACATGAGTCAACAGTGTGCCCTTATTGCCAAGACGACTAATGGCATATTGGGCTGCATTAGTAGGAGCATTGCCAGCAGATCAAGAGAAGAGATTATTCCTCTTTATTTAGCATAGGTGAGGCCACATTTGGAATTTTGTGTCCAGTTTTGGGCTGCCTATTACAGAAAGGATGTGGACAAAATGGAGAGAGTCCAGCGGAGGGCAGCAAAAATTATTAGGGGGCAGGAGTACATGACTTATGGTGACAGGCTGAGGAAACTAGGCTTGTTTAGTCTGCAGAAGAGAAGAATGAGGGGGGATTTGATAGCAGCCTTTAAACTACCTGAAAGAAGGTTCCAGGGAGGATGAAGCTAGGCTGTTCTTGGTGGTAGTAGAGGACAGAATTAGGAGCAGTGGTCTAAAGTTGCAGTGGGGGAGGTCTAGATTGGATATTAGGAAAAAAAATTTCACTAGGAGGATGGTGAAGCATTGGAATGGGTTTCCTAGGGAGGTGGTAGAATCTCCATCCATAGAGGTTTTTAAGGTATGGTTTGACAGCCCTGGATGAGATGATTTAGTTGGGGTTGGTCCTGCTTTGAGCGGAGGGTTGGACTAGATGACCTTCTGAGGTCCCTTCCAACCCTAATCTTCTATGATTCTTTGATTCTTGCAGGTTTGTGGGATTGTTGCCAGTGTTTTCCAGATTGTTTTAACTGACTCCACAATAGCACTGTTCATAGATAGTGCACTTTTAGATGAGGTGGCCATTTGCAGCATATTTAGGATTTCATGCTGTGTTTCCTGAACTACTTCTAAGGATATGTTTAGAGAGCTGGCGACTCTTGTATAGATCCTAGAATTGTTTAAATTTATCACCTGCGTTGGGAGGGTGTGGCATTACGGTGTTGTCAGGAGAGGATGAAGAGAAATGGACTGATTTGTCTATCTCCTAATCTGATATTTGTTCCTTTTCTTCAGATAAGTCCTCAGTTTGCTCAGATGTTCCAGTTACTGAGTGGATGGACAAGTGATGTGTGCTGATTCTGGGTGGACTAGGGGTTTTACTGAATTGTAGTGGATAGTGTGACCATGGATTCCAGTAAGCCCACTGTGGTGGTGGTGGTGGGGGCATTGGTGGCCATCATGCTTGTCCATACTAGTGTGTTCCTTTGGGTTCTTAGTGTGAAGAGCCAGGTCTCACCACAGGTTAAACTGGGGAAGTGTTGTGAGGAATATATATCCTCTGAAAGTTCCTCCTCTTCTCTGCTGGAGACTGGGGAGCTAATTGAGGAGGAGTAGTTTTGGCGGTCGGCACCAATTGTACCCATATGCCCTCAGTGCCGAGGACAAGAGATTTAGGTTCTTGAGCAATAGTTAAATCCTTGTGTTGTGTGAACTAATGAGGTGTCAAAAGCACTGGTACTGTGGAGTGGCTATCACTTGGTATTGAAGTGGTTGTGGGGGCGTGCACCATAATCGGAGGTAGTGGCATGGTGCTCTGTGTAGTAGGGATGCTTGGTACCGGTTGTTCCATCAGTACCTTCAGCACTGAGGGATGGGGTTTTTGTTTCCCTCTAGAGATGGTACCGGCGTTCTCCTGCTTGTGCTCTCTTGATCTAGTGATACCCATGGTACTGGAAATTTCCGTGCTTTTGGCCATAGAAAGAGCTGGTGTGGTCAGTACTGTGGCACTTTGCTAGTTTGGGGAATGTCGTTTCTTGGCAGAGACCTATACCAGTGAAGTTGTAACCCACTTTTTTGCAAGTTTTTTAACGGGTTTCTCCTTGATTTGAGCTGTGGAAGAAGTGCCTCTGTCAGAAGCAGAAGACGGAGATCTGTGACCTATAGAGGTACTTGTTTCTGGCTCAGATGTCAGTCTCAGGGATTTCTCCATAAGAAGGAGTTTAAGTTATAGATCCCTGGCTTTCCTGGTTTGACTTTTTAAGTCGTGACAATGTGAGCACTTTTGTGGTATGTGCGTCTCTCCAAGACAGTGGACGCACTGTGAATGCCCATCTGAAACTGAGATCAAGAGTCTACAAGTGAGACAAAGTTTGAATCGCAGAGAGCTGGGCATGTTCTTGAGATGTTGTTTATTCTGCTTCCTTGAGAGGAAGATGAAAATCTTTCTAACTGTTTCAATGGAAACTTATGTTCTAAAGTTGAGGGAATGAAATGGGGAATTTTGTTTTAAAACAAATTTAAGCAATGTTTAATGGGGATAACTAAAGCACTCCATCTAATACTAATTACTATGAATAAATCTAATTACTGCATCTACACTGTTTCTAAGTTGAAGAGGCGCTACTGGAGTTCTGACTCAAGCCAAAAGTGATCGAGAAGGAACATAGGGGAAATTGGTCACACCGCGCCAGTTAACCACTCGAAACAGCTCGAGATGGGGACCATGCATGTGCGGCCCAACCAGGGCACTGCTACTACAAATCTCTGATTAAGAGCACAGGGGCACACGATCATCTAAAGTGGTGCACCAACGGGGACATCACCTGAAGAACAACTTTTTTATCCTAGATATTAAGATTCACCTGGAAGGTTGGCTATAAGCAAATGGTCTTGCCTGTTACCAACCAAGCAGCCACTATAAGCATCTAGTGGTAAGATGGTCCTTGTGGTGGAAATATGTAGGCCAAATAGCAATTAAAATGGGGTAAGTGATTGGAGTCTTTTGATGTTGTGAGGTTAGAAATTGAAATATCGCAGGACAGTGATCCCCAATTGCAGACAATGCTGGAGATCAGTTTAAGGCTAGTTAGATCTCTTTATGAGTTTAGAGTGGATGAACCAAGTCCTAGAAGGTGGCATAGCCAAGTCAATCCATGGACCAGTCAATGTGGATGTTGCAATCTCCCAGTTTTCACTCAGAACACGGAAAAGCTATGGTTGAGAGGTTGGCTGCAGGTTCTCCTTGCTGCAAGAACTATGTCTTACTTCCCTGCATCGATTTAATAATTATATGCAATAAAGTTACAGTCTGTTCCATGTTTCCCAGAAAACAAGTGTCCTTTTTATAGCATGGTAAATAAAAATCTATATCTGAACAACCAATAATTCAACTGCATAAGTCCACATACCACACTATAGGCCTAATCCTGCTCCCATTGACATCAGTGTGAGGAGGATCAGACCTTGTATTGTGAAATCCCCCTTTCATTCCCTGAATTAACAGAGTTATATTTTTAAATTAGAATCATGTTTGGCATAAACAATCCAAATTCTTCTACAAATCTGATGTATTTTTCCTCATGTATATCATGCTCATCCTTGTGTAATTATTATTCTGTTTCCAGAACAATCTTATTCTAGCCCAATAAATAACACAAAAAGTAAAGTAATTCTTTGATAACCAAAATAATTAAATAGCAGGAGCAGGTTAAAGATCAGCATTCATTTTTCAAATTAAATTTAAAAGCCTGCTCTAGTTACTTAAAAGATTGGCAAGTTTTACAAATAACATCACTGAGCCTTTTAGAGAGAAACACAGACGCATTAGAATGGAGTCATTAGGCAATACATTTATTTTGAAGCCAATTAACCTTTTGTCAGAGAAATGTCGGAGCCGTAATGGTTTCTGCAGTGGAGGTCAGCTTCTAACAGGGGCACGTATGACAGCGATTACGCTGCCTGACATATACTGCAGACTGAGAGTACAGCTGTGGAATGAGAATTTGCCTTCGTTTGTATTCTGCTCTGCATTTCCAGGGAGCAGGCAATCTTGACCTATCCATTTAGGTAATTAAAGCTTCCATTTGGAAGTGTCCTGCAGGAAGGTGAAATCTGGGGGAGATAAATGGCTGCTGCTCACTGCATCCAGCCACTTCCCTCATATGATGGACTGCCTGAAATAGGCTGGGTTGCCAGGTCCTCATAGAAATAGAGATGAATTGGGCAGGAGACAATACTCTAAGGCAAAGCAACTCTGTCATCTTCCTTTTTGCAACATATAATTTAATTGTTAGCCAAGGTAGATGGCTGACTCAGGGGGCCTTTCTCTAACAGCTCTCCCACCATTTTCCATTTGCTAAGAAATTACTCCAGTTTATTTACTTATAAGCCAACTTTGTTTGGCAATGAGATATGTCACTTCAATAAATGCAGCTGGCTGTTACAGTTGTACCCTGACTTACCTTCCAAGCTATTTTGTTTCCTCTCGTATCATGCTCAAGGGCAATTGGGAAATCTCCTCGCTCATAAAACTTGCGAAATGCTGTAGGCTTTGTTGGTCTTTCTTTAAATGCTCCTGCAACTGGGGGGCCTCTTACCTAAAGAAAAAAAAAAAAACAAATAAAACACACAAACAAAGAAACATAATGCAACAGCATTTTAAAAAAAAATAAAAATGCTGAAATTTGTGTAGAAACATTTGTGGTTTACAAGTTGATAAGATTGCAGGTGGCATTATTTCATTCTTCCCATGTTATATGTCTTTTAATTTAAGTGTCCAGTTAGGGTTTTTAATAGACATTACAGGAAAAGAGTATTACTCTTAAACGAAGATTTAGAATTTTGTTTGCAGTGCCCTGTAGGTACTAATTTGAACTATCTGGTTTTTGGCTCAACCCATGAAAAATTTTATTTTCATTTTAAACTCCTGCCTCAATTTCCCCTCCTTTTAAAAATAGAAATAATACTACATGCTCACAAGTTTACAGTATCTTACAGGCTTTAGGAGGATTAATTACTTCTGATTTGTAAAGCAGATAAAATATAAAGCATTATATAAGTGTAATGTATTTGTTAGCAGCATCTAGAAGAACACTTTTCCTTGGGAAACATCTTTCTATTTGTTTTAATATGAAATTGAGGCACAAATCATTTCCCCTTTGCTTTTTGGCATGGGGGAGGGGTGAGATGCATACAAATACTGGCTATAGCAGTAAGTAAATTTTTAGGAGGGAGTGGTTTCTATGCAGCCCTGAATGTAAAACAGTATGGGCTTTTGAAGGTGTGTCCAAGAGAAGGGGGTGGAGCTGGGGCAGGCCACAAAAAATTAAAAAATAGTATCCTTCTTATGATGTGCAGAAATTTCTACACAACGTCTAGTTCAGTGGTTCCCAACCTATTTACCATTATGGGCCACATCCAGTACTACCTGTATGGCTCTGAGGATGTCACATGGGCTGCAGCTGTATGCTGATTGGGCTGCAAGTGGCTCATGAGCTGCAGGTTGAGAACCACTGGTCTAATTAAAGTTAATATTACCCTATCAGCATTAACTTCTGAAAAAAATAAACATTCTCTGCCGTCTATAACCTCTTGGAAGGAGGACAGGGTACATGGAAGTCTCATTCTTAAGAGGAAGGGAGACAGTAATATAATGTGAAAAGGCAGGCCTTGCCACAGATTGACTGAAATCTGCAGAATTCTCCCAGTCACCTCATAAAGGGATGCTGCCTTGTTGACTTCACCACTTCAAGCCCTTAGTGCCTGATTCTTTTTTTACATTGATATAAATCAGGAGCAAATTCACTAAAGTCAGTGTATTAACACTGGTGTAAAAGAAGAATCAGGCCTGGAGAATTTGCCTTGTCTACATGCGGATACTCTCTATTCTCTCATAAGTGAGCTTATGTCTCTGATCCCTCATAACCAATAGGGATTGTGATGGGGGGAGGATCTGCTTATAACAGGGGGTACTTCCCAGCCAGAAAAGATTAAGTGCTGGGCTGGGAGTAGAAGACATTAGTGCATCTTAGCCTGTCTCTGTCCCCTTGCCACCAACAGGGACAATGATAGGGGGCAGTCGGGAGGGAAAGGGCTCTTCCTATAGCAGACGGCACTTCCCAGAAAGCAAGGATTTATGCTTGTTTTTTGTTTTGTTTTTCCTTTGTAATTTGTTCATCTGCCAGTCACCCAGGGCTCCTCAGAACATACATCTTCTGCATGATAGTATACATCATCCTCCCCACTTCCCTCTTCTCCCATTCCCTCACTCAGTGGCTCTATCTTGCCTCATCCTGCTACAATACCCACCATCTCTACTTAATCCTCTTCCGCTCCTCACACTGATACCCTACCTTTTTTCACACGCACAAATCTAGGTTCCACATCCTCCTCTATATGTCTGGTGACATTTGTTCAAACTCTGACCCTCCCACCAACCTCACGATTTGCACCTCCTACATGGTTCCAGCCCCTTCCACCATCTCTGCCTCTCTTGTGCCATCATTCCTAGTGTCACACCTGAACCCCTTCCTTCCCTTCTCTTCTCTTGCTGTAGCTCTTCTCTTGCTGCCTTCACTTCTCTCTGCACAGGATCTTGCCAAACTCCTCCAAGAGAAAATTGGTATAACATATATGATCTTCTCCTTCTCCTTGGCTTACCTTCCTTGGCCCCTCCTACATCCCTCTTTCCCTCTCATCACAGATGCAGAAGTTTCTTGTCTGTTTTCCTTTAACCTCATCACTTGCCCCAGTGACACCAACCCATCCCCTTTCTGGATCTCCCTCTTGTCCACTCTCATCCGATCCTTCTCAATCATCTCTTTAACCTCTCACTATCTATGGTTCTTTCACATCACAATACGAGGATTTATTCTCTCCCATCTTAAAAAAACCTTATCCTTGACTCCATTTGCCTCTAACTACCATACCCATCTCCCTTTCATCTCTAAATTTAGTCAACACACCATTTGCAACCACTGACTGGAGTGAGTCTCCTCCAATTCTATCCTAGACCATCTCCAATCTGGCTTCTGCCCCTTACACTCCACTGAAATGGGTCGTGCCAAAATCTGTAATTATGTCTTCCTAGCTAAAGCTCAGAATGAACACTACATATTCATCCTTCTTGACCTGTCATATATTCATAGATTCCAAGGCCAAAAGAGACCCTTGTGGTCAGTGACACTGTCAACCCTGGTCTTCTTTAAGTCTCGTCCTCCATTGGCTTCTATGATTCTGTTCTATCCTGATTCTTCTCCTATCTCTGTAGTCACTCCTTCAGCATATACTTCAGTGGATCCTCCTCATCCCCCCTCCAACTTTCTATGGGGAAATCCAAGGGGTTCTTCCCTTGGTCCCCTTCGCTTCTTCCTCTCCACCTTATCTCTAGGTAATCTCATCTGCAAACACAAATTCAAGTACTGTCTCTGTGCCAATGAATCACAAATCTGCCTCTATATTCCAAATCGGTCTCCTCTGTCCAAATTAAAATCTTGTCTTGTCTCTCTGACATCACCTCATGGATGTATAGCTGTCAGCTCAAGCTCAATATGGTTAAAACTAAGATCATAATTCCCCTTTCCAAACCCTCCCCACTACTCCCTTTCTCAATCACTGTGGACAACACTACTGGGGCTGGCCAGAAAACAAGATTTTACAAAATATACTAAAGCTTCAGAATGTCATTCCACATCAGAACAAAATCAAGACTTTTCAAAATGTTGGGAAGAAACAGAGAGACAGAAAGAGACATGCTAGAGCAGCCAGTAACCTGGTAGTTAGGGCACTCATCTGGAATGTGGAAGACTTATGTTCAAGTCCCTGCTTTTCCACATCAAAGGTGAATGCTTTAACCACTGGGATATTGGCTATTCTGATATGGGTGGTAGGTGTCTGTTTCCCTCTGACCAGAAAGTCCATCCTGGACTTGAGATACATTCCTGCTGAAACCAATATGCTTCAGTGAAAAGTTTTAATTTTGACCAAAAAAATGGTTTGTTGAAAACTTCCCAACTAGTTCTAAACACCATCCTGCCTATCTCTCAAGGCCTGTAGCCTAAGTGTAATCTTAATTCAGACCTCTCTCTAACTTCTCATATCTGCATTGCGTCTAAGTACTGCAGATTCTTTTTCATTAACATTTGTAAGTTATGGCCTTTTCTATCCATCCACACACCTAAAAATCTTATCCAGGCTTTCAACATTTTGATTACTGCAACAACCTTTTCTCTGGCCTTGACAAATCAATCTTTGCCCTGCACGTACCAATTCAGAATGTTGCAGCAAATAATCATTCTTCTAGCCTGTTGCTTTGACCATATCACCCCTCTGTCTGCATTTTTCCACTGGCTCCTCCCTGTCTATCATGCCAAACAAACTGCTTGTCTTCACATTCAAGGATCTTCATGGCTATCCTTGCCCTGTCTATCATCTCTCATTTTAGTCTGATTCTAATCTAATTGACCCCTGCCTTGAATTGGCCAATGATGGCACTCTCCCTCGCCCATTTGTTACATTTTCAAACAAGAACTTTTGTGCTTTTTCCCATGATGCCCCTCACTTGAGAGGAGCTCTCCATAAGTATCCACAAAGCTACTGCGTTATTTTCCTTCAAATTCCTTTTTAAAACCTCTCCTTTTCCACAATGCCTACAATAAACTTGACAATTGTTATGCCACTGGTGTGCAGCTACCACTGTTTATCATGATGACCACTTTTGTTTCATCGTTTCCTTGTATTCCCCCATATATGTGCCTGTATCTGTCTGTTGTTTCATCTGATACTTAGATTGTAAGGACTGTGGACCATTTTTTTGTTCTGTGTTTGTATAGTGCCTAGAACAATGGGGTCCTTGACCATAACTAGGGCTCTTAGGCACTATGATAATATAAATAGACACTTTTATTCCAGAATAGTGTCCATTCAGGAGTGTTATTCCAAAATAGCTCAATTATACTGGAACAGTTATACCGAAATAGTTATGCCAATCAATTTCCCCTGTGTAGATAACACCTAACTTTTTCACCTAACTTTTCTATGATTCTTCCTCTGTAGGGGATTCTTCTGAAAGAAGAAAAAGTCAGGCAAATGTCTTTTGCCTAATATATTTTCTTCTTGTAGGAAAGGTATTATTGACTGAGCAAAGTGAGGACTTAGCAAATGAAACTGCAGGTTAGGACTGTGGTACTTTTACAGAGTTGTGGGGGACACAAGACTCTGGACTGGAATAGCTAGGATTGATTCAGATTAGGAGCTAGATTGGCTGACTAGGAATGATGCTGGAAATTTTCACTTTAAGTTCCCTCATACTATGCCTAGCAGAGGCAAGATCATTTACTTTGTCCAGTCAGAACTATTTTCATTCATATAAGCAGTGCTCATTTGGTGCAGAATCCTTTGCCTGCAGTTCCAAATGGGTCTGTCAAGGGGAGAGATGGTAAAGACAAGCAGTAGAGTTAGGGTTTAAAGTTAGGGTTACAGGAAGGAGAGAGTGATGCCTGGTGGAGTTTCCCTAATGTCACAATGCTGCTGTTCTGGCTTCTTTGCCTGAAGCACCAAATGGGCATCATCAAGGGGAAGCATTTGATATGAAATCGATAAAACAAAGAGAAGAAGATGACATAAAAACACAACATTTTGGTGGGAAACAATTTTTTTCAACACTTCCTACAAAAAACTTGGCATTTTTCAACCAGCTCCAATAGGACCGTTACTTATTTACGTAGTTCTTATGGAAAAATTTTTCTGTTTACTTAAAGCAACCTGATGTCTCATAAATGCATACAGTAAGTCCCTATTCATTAAAAAGATAAATGTTTAAATGATGCTTCTCAAAACCTTCCAGGTGTAGAAGGTTTTCTGCCTTTAATGGGAGGGCTTATGTTGTGATTGAGAAACTGTAGTAAACTAAATAATACTGCATAATCTCTAAATATTCAAAAACACAACATAATGCTTTATCTTTACTAAAGGTCAGTTGTGTGTGTTGTCCCTACATGTTATGGATTCCTTTGATACACCTCTTCACAAAGACACTATGAAAGTTTTCCATTATGTTTTTAACAAAAAACCTCCCTTTTACAACTTGAGAAAAATACTTTACTGCAATATTGTAGTTAGAAAGACTAAGATCAGAGAATAATTGATCCCTTCCAGTTAATTAAAGGCTAATATTCATGATGGCAAAGTATACAAAACAATAAACAGCTTTTGAGGTTTGTTAAATGCCAAAGATAAGTTGAAGAGTCTGGTAATTGCAAATGTCCTTTAATGCAATTCTATGCTACTGAATGTTATTCCTGCTGTGTGACAAGATAAAAGATACAAGCCATTAAGCAAAAAAGAAAAAAAAATCCACAATTTTCCCTTGCTTCATAGATGTTTAAAACCATTTGTATTGTTATTTTCTTGGATTTTTCAGTGACAGCACATTATTAACATGAGCAAGACAGATTATTACTTGAGTGAAGGTTTAAACAAGAATTAATTATTTGAGGACAGAATTACAGAGCCAACATTTCTAATGAGGGAGCCAAGATATATACACATCATTGGACCTATAAAAGAAAACAAAAAATTGTACATTTTGCAAGTGCAAACTGGTGGTGTTCATTCAAACTAAGTAAATATATATGAATATAGTTTACTAGACACCCAATAATTCGATTTGTATGTGTAAATACATGTTTTCTCAGTCAGAAAATATGAGTAACTGTTCAAGTGCTGGTGTGGAAAATGAGTGACACAATCTTACACATTGATTCATAGATTCATGGAGTTGTAGGACTGGAAGGGACCTTGAGAGGTCATCTAGTTCAGTCCACTGCACTGATAGCACGACTAAGTATTATAAACACCTGTCCGGGATGGTCTACATCTAACCTGCTCTTAAAAATCTTCAATGACGGATATTCAACAACCTTCCTAGGCAATTTATTCCAGCATTTAATTCCCCTGACCGTTAGGAAGTTTTTCCTAATGTTCAACCTAATCCATCCTTGCTGCAATTTAAGCTTATTGCTTCTTGTCCAGTTCTTGGAGGTTAATGAGAACAATTTACCTCCCTCCTCCTTATAACAACTTTTCAGTACTTGAAAACTTATGTCCCCTCTCAGTCTTATCTTCTTCAGACTAATCAAACCCAGTTTTTTCAATCTTCCTTTATAGGTCATGTGTTGTAGAATTTTAATAATTTTTGTGGCTTTTCTTTGGATTTTCTTCAGTTTGTCTGCATCTTTCCTGAAATGTCGCGCCCAGAGCTAGACACAATACTCCAGTTGAAGTCTAATCAGTGTGAAGCAGAGCAAAAGAACTACTTCTTGTGTCTTGCTGACAACACTCCTGCTAATACATCCCAGAATGATGCTTGCTTTTTTTGCAACAGTATTATATCGTTGACTCATATTTAGCTTGTGAGCTACTATGACCCCCAGATCCACTTCCGCAGTACTCCTTCCTGGGCAGTCATTTTTCGTTTTGTATGTGTGCACCTGATTGTTCTTTCTTATGTAGAGTACTTTGAGTTTGTCCTTCTTGAATTACATCCTTTTTACTTCAGACCATTTATCCAGTGTGTCTAGATCATTTTAAATTTTAATCCTATCCTCCAAAGCACTTTCAGCCCCTCCCACTTTGATATCATCTGCAAACTTTATAAGTGTACTTTGTGATATCTAAATCATTGAAGAAGATCTAGAAAAGAACTGGACTCAGAACTGTTGGACCCCACTTGATATGACCTTTCAGCTTAACTGTGACCCATCAATAACTACTCTCCAGGAACAGTTATGCACCCACCTTATAGTAGCTCCATTGAGGTTGTATTTCCCTAGTTTGTTTATAAGGTCATGTGAGATAGTATCAAAAGCATTACTAATGTCAAGATATACCACATCTACAACTCCCCCCTTTCCCCCTCCAATCCACAAGGCTTGTTACCCTATTAAAAAAAAAAGCTATTAGGTTGGTTTGACATGATTTGTTCTTGACAAATCCATACTGACTGTTACTTCTTACTACTTCATACTGACTGTTACCTTCTTATCTTCTATATCAGTGGTTCCTAACCTGGGGGGCAAGACTCCCTTGGGGGGTGCCAAAGATTCCAGGGGGTCCATAAGGCTTCAGCAATACTGAGGTCATTTGCCCACTGAGTTCCGCACCTGGTGCAGCAGCCTTGAGCTCTGCACCAGCTGAAGCGGAGGAGCAGCCCCTCCCACCCCCATATCGGCCAGGCGCCCAGATGGAGAGGAGCAGCCCCAGCAGATGGGGGCCTGGAGAAGCCCTGGCCAACCCACCAGAGCCTGCCTCCATTACCCTCAGTCCATGAGGGATGGGAAAAGGCGGAGTCACATGGGGTATATCGTGGTAGCTATGCCAGGGAAGGCTTAGCTTCTTACTCCGGTAAAAGTAATTTATTTAGTGTTATTATAATTATATGTGTTTTTAGGAGTTATATGTGGTTATGGCCAGTGAGGTAGCAGGGTTGGGGGGAGAGGAACGTGTGTTTTACCCAGTGTTAATTAGTGGCGCTTTCACTCAAAAAGGTTGGAACCACTGTTCTAGGTGTTTGCAAATTGATTGCTTAATTATTTGGTCCATTATCTTTCTGGGTACTGAAGTTAAACAGATTGGTCTGCAATACCCTGGGTTGTTCTTATTCCTCTTTTTATAGATTGGTATGTAGTCTTAGAAAGGATTAGTGTTGTTAATCAGAGTCTTAGACATTAGACTTCGTAAAACTATGAGAGGCTGAGATCATTTTATTGATTACATAATAAAGTTTATGAACAACTAATATGGCAGAATATGTTTGGTAAGTTTGTAAGATATCATTTGAGAGGTTTAAAACAGATTTTCTTTTTCATTGTTTTATATATTTGGTTGCTGACTAGAAAGGCAGAAAAGTCTCTAATATCACTCTTCCTATAGGCTAATCAGTTCTTATTAGGGTTGTTTGTTTGTTTTTGGTTTGTTTGTTTTTTTGAGGATGAGTGGATATTCCAGAATTAACTTGCATAAATTTTCCAGAATATTTATAAAATACTTAGCAGTTACAAAGTTATTGGGGTCAAAAGTCATCTGACTACCAGTTAAGGTCCTGGATTTTTTCCATGGACTGTTTCATCTAAAAAATTCTTTGCAATCTTATTTGCAAATTATTATAGTGCCATATTCTCATCATAAACAATGGAGAAAGTTGGTTAGAAAACCAAAGGGCTACCTTCTGATTCTTTGTACTCAAACTGAGGATGGGGTATGTGTGAGCAGTGATATTTATAGTGGCAGAGTGGGGGTTCAATGAGCCATTCTGCCTTCATTTAGCAGATATAGACAGGATGTCTCAGGGAACTGTAATGGAAGAACATTCACCAGTGCTAGGAGCTATGGCTCCTACAAAGGTGTGTTGTGGGTGTATTGATCATCATAGCAGTGGAGATATGTGTGCAGGTTTTGCACTTTGAGTTGGTGGGTCTTGGTCTGATGATAAGTTTAGAGAGGTTGGGGGGGCTCAAAGAGGGGATTGAGGAAAGATTTATTTCAGGATGGGATCCCCATCGAGTGTTGGTTGTAATTGTTTAATGATACACCATATGATTTCCAGTGTGAGATGGTAGATGACCACTAGGAAGGTGCAGTCAGAAGGTTTTTATTTTCTGTATTGAAGCAGAATCTCTCAAGGTATTTGGATGGCCTATTTCATGAATCAATCTGCTCCTCTGGTGGAGTGTCCTTGTTTGTTGAAGGTGGTTTTAAGTGTGTTAAGGTGTGTATCCTGGACTTTCTCTTCACAGCATATTCTATGCTATTGAGTAGCAGAGCATGGCAGAGCTAAAGATTACAACCCTGCTGATTTATCATATGGCTATCAATATGATGCCACAGGATGGTATTTCTGTTTTTTTTTTTTTTCAGTTTGTTTATACCATGCAGAGTTCCTAAGTTTGGTATGATTGCATGGTGCATAAAACATCTCTTGTTGTTTGCTTAATTTTTTTGAGATAAACTATATCATTTAACTTCCCTGATAATTAAAATATCACATTCATGTGTCTACATACAGTATCGTATGTATTATACAATTTATACACAATTACATTAAAAAAATGCAATCAATGTTCTTTAATATAAAGCCAAACACTCAAAAGTTAGGAAATGCCTGTGCACATTTAATTTGCCCCTCTTATGAATATGAATTATAATACAGACTTTATTTATGTGACCACATATGATTTTTTCCCAAAGGACCCCTGCCCCAGTGCACAGAGTGGACCTGCTCTGTGGATGAATCAGGGTTGTACAAAGAAGATTTATCTGGAGGACCTCCACTTCATTTGTTGCAGAAGTTGGAAGGTCAGATGTGTTGTGAATGAGGCAGGAAACTATAGGAAGACACAGTACTTTCTCATAGCTAAGGCAATTGAAAGCTGCCCTCAAGAACTGGGTGCCTTCCTTAAACTCGCTCATCTGTTGTCCTACAGGTACATGGCTTCATTTCCCTGTTGGGGCTTGCAGTCATTTACTCAAGACAGAAACTGAGAACATGATACCCCCTTTTTGAATGGGGATAAGCTGTGAAGGGCCTTGAAAGTGAAGACAAGCAGTTTATGTTTTATATAACAGTGAGGGGAGCAAGAGACCAGAGAAAAGATAGAAGGATGCTGCAATAACTGAAATGTAAGTTAATGAGAATCTGGACAATAGTTTTAGCTGAGTGGATGGATCGGAGAGGTCATATTTTAGAGAAAGAATCTGCAAGATTTAGCTATAACTCATATGTGAGGAATTAGAGGTCTGAGTCAAAGATGATGCTCAGGTTCCAGGCCTGAGTGACAGGCAGGATAGAGAAGATATGCACATATGGAATGAGTGCACCAATGGAAGTCCAAGAATGGCACAGCTGTTACTCCAATAAATAAATAAATAAAATCCCCATGTCGTTTTAGAGGATATAAGCCTTTGGACAGCCTTGCAAAATTGTCATGAAAAATTACTAATACAGGCACAAAAATTGATTTACTCATGTTTGTTTTACCAACTTGCTCACTTGGAATGGAAGGGCAAGTACATATATGCCAGGCTGCAGTAACAACAGCCTAAGACAGCACAGAAAGTACAGCCATTCTATCCATAAATACCTATGGATTGGTATATTTACCTCTTGTGTATAAAGGTCACCTATTCCCTTCTCACCTAAATACTATATAAAGCATAAATGCATAGGAGGTACTCAAGAAAAACCAATGCCTTAGTACCACCATAATCTTCTCCAGGGTCACATATCTATTGTGCTTGCAGAGATCCTGCTGAGAAGTTCATCTATCTAGCATTAATACTGCGCTTCTGACCAGTGCCATGCACTGTTAGTTGCAACAAGGTCTCCCAATACATGATAAACTGCATTGTAACTATCAATTTCTTAACTGAAGCTGAACTTTTTCCTCAAATATAAAGCCCCCTTCAATGTGCTTTAAAGATAGGTGAGGAATGCCCTCACTGGGCTAACTGCGTAAGCACCTGTGCCAAAATTTTACTATTTCACCCTAGTAGATTCTCTTTGGCCTCAGTTATGTAGACACTGTTTTACAAATGTTATCAGGGTGCATTTCCTAACAAAAGGGGATTGTAGTGATACTGCAAGACAAATCAAACGGGGAGGAGAGAGAAAAAGGTTATAGCCATTATGTTAAAGCTGTCCCATTACCAGTCTCCTTTAGGGAACAGGCTTTGTCTCCAATAGTCTAACCTATACTAGTTCCTTCTGACCTGATGTGTCATGTCAAGTACCGTGAAGTTATGTAGGTCAAACTGCAATATGTCAGATCATGTACTTAATAATACAAGATGCCACATGATGCAACTCAATATGACATGTCAGTTGAAATACAGACCAATGCTCTAAAAAAGAAATTAAACAAAGAGTCAATCCTTCTCTCAACAATCCCCATCAGGCATAGTCACATCAATCTTTGGCAGTAAACCTTGCCAATGATTTCATCATGGAAACAGAAAGAGTCAGTCATTCAAAAATAAAATAAAGCAATCCTCAACACTTCCAACTCATCCATCATGAGGCATTAGAAAAAACTTCAGACCCTTTGCTCTTTCCCAGCTACACTTCTTGCCAAATTGTATTAAATAAGAATAACTCAAACATTTAACTATATATGTTTCAACAAAATAATATACAACTTTCCAGTGTGACAAGATTATTAAGAATACCAATTATAATTTATACACACAGAACAGCTAGGCAGCACATATATTGTAGCTGCTCCTTATTCTGCTATAGAATAAATAGGGTTGAAAGGGACCTCAGAAGGTCATCTAGTCCAACCCCCTTCTCAAAGCAGGGCTAAGCCCAACTAAATCAACTTAGCCAGGGTTTTGTCAAGCTGGGCCTTAAAAACCTTTAAGGATGGAGATTCCACCTCCTCCCTAGATAACCCATTCCAGTGCTTCATCACTTTCTTAGTGAAAAAGATTTTCCTAATATCCAACCTAGACCTCTCCAGTGTAACTTGAGACCATTGCTCCTTGTTGTGTCATCTGCCACTACTGAGAACAATCTAGCTCTATCCTCCCTGGAACCCCCCTTCATGTAGTTGAAGGCCTCTATGAAATCCCCCCTCACTCTTCTCTTCTGCAGACTAAACAAGCCTAATTTCCTCAGCCTCTCCTCATAAATCATGTGCCCCAGCCCCTTAATCATTTTAGTTGCCTCAGCACTGCCAAATAGAGCAGAATAATCACTTCCCTCGATCTGGTGGCAATGCTCCTATTAATGCAGCCCAATATGCCATTAACGTTCTTGGCAATAAAGGCACACTGTTGACTCATATTCAGCTTCTTGTCCACTGTAACCCCCAGTCCTTTTCTGCAGAACTGCTGCCTAGCCTGTCAATCCCCAATCTATAGGAGTGCATGGGATTCTCCTATTCTAAGTGAAGGACTCTTCTCTTGTCCTTGTTGAACCTCATCAGATGTCTTTTGACCCAATCCTCCAGTTTGTCAAAGTCACTCTTTATCCTATCCCTACCCTCTAGCGTATCTACCATTCCCCCCAGCTTAGTGTCATCTGCAAACTTGCTAAGCGTGTAATCCACTCGATCCTGCAGATAATTAATGAAGATGTTGAACAAAACCAGCCACAGCACAAATCCCTGGGGCATTCTGCTTGTTACCAACTAGATATCGAGCTGTTGATCACTACCCATTGAGCCCAAACATCTAGCCAGCTTATCCACCTTATAGTACATTCATCCAACCCATACTACTTTAACTTGCTGACAAGAATACTGTGGGAGACCGTATCAAAAGCTTCACTAAAATCAAGATAATCACGTCCACCACTTTCCCCACATCCACAGAGCCAGTGATCTCCTCATAGAAGGCAATCAGGTTGGTCAGGCATGACTTGCCCTTGGTGGATCCATGTTGACTGTTCCTGATCACCTTCCTCTCTTCCAAGTGCCTCAAAATAGATTTTTTGAGGACCTGCTCCATGATTTTTCAGGCTGGTCTGTAGTTTTGCGGATACTCCTTCTTCCCTTTTTTAAAGATGGGTACTATATTTGCCTTTTTCCAATCATCTGAGAACTTCACCAATCACCATGAGTTTTCAAAGATAATGGCCAATGGCCCTACAATCACATTGGCCAATTCCTTTAGCACCCTCGGATGCATTGCAGCAGGTTCCATCAACTTACATATGTCCTGCTTTTCTAAAGAGTCCTGAACCTGTTATAACCATTATCATATCAATCTATCAATCATAAGTAGTTCCATTCACTTGTTATCTGTCAACATATGCGCTAACTCTTTGGTTCCATCTTATATGTATACAGTAACTAGCACACCAATTGGGGAACTAATTCTAACTGGAATATTTAGGAGCTACATCAATACAAATTTTACATAATAAATAATAATTTCATATATTCAGAGATTCCAAGGCCAGAAGGGAACACTATGATCAGCTAGTCTGATCTCCAATATAACTAGATTTGTCATAATGTAATTTTATTATAATTTCAAAAGATTTGTTCAATGTTCATTTTAAATGTTTCATTTTTTCTGTTATCAATTTAAATTTTTACAGCTGTGTGAAATTATGGGCAAATCAGACAATTATTTAATGACAATACACATTGAGATTTATAACTGTTAAAGCACAAATTGCCAACATAACATGTCAAAATATACAATGCATATATCCTTAAATTAAATTCAAATAAATTCTCAAGCAGCATTTTTCTTACTTTGCCTTTCTGTAAATTTTAATTATTGATGGAATGATTTTTTCATCAGTTTGTGCATATGTTCAGTAAAATCAATGTTTACCCATTAAAAAAATGAATTCTTCTAACTCTAAGTATAGCACAGGTCACAGGATCCCCAAACTAATTTCTGTTTGAATTAAAGCAATTCTTGTAGAAAAAACATCCAATCTTGATTTTAAAATGGCCAGAAAATCCACCACAACCCTTGTAAGTTGTTCTAATAGTTCATTACCCACATTTTTAACAATGTGTGCTTTATTTCTAGCCTGAATATAGCTAGCTTCAACTTCTAGCCTTTTTTAACCTTTGTCTGCCAACCTGAAAGCCCATTATCAATATTTTTCCCCATGTAGGTACTTACAGACTATGATCAAGTCACCTCTTAACCATCTTTTGGTTAAACTAAACACAATGAACTCCTGGAGTCAATTTTTCAATTTTTTAATAATTCTCATGGCTCTTCTCTGAACCCTTTGGAATTTATTAACAAGCTTCTTCAGTTGTGGACTGCAGAACAGGACATGGTATTCCAATAGCGGTTTCACAGTGCCAAATACATAGTATTACAACCTGTCTATTCTTACACCATATTCCTATGTGTTTATACATTCAAGGACTTCATTAGCTGTATTTATCACAACTTTGCACTGGCAGCTCATGTTCATCTCATAATCTGCCATGGCCCCCAAGTCTTTTTCAGAGTCACTGCTTCTCAGGATAGAGTCCTCCATCATTTATGTTGGCCTACATTCTTTGTTCCTAGATGTGTGACTTTACTTTTGGCCATATTAAAACACATAGTTTGTTAGCACACAGTTTAGCAAGCAATCCAGATCACTCTGAAACAGCTCTGTCCTCATTATTTACCACTCCCTCAATCTTTATGACATCTGCAAACGTGATCAGAAATTATTTTACTTTTTTCTTCCAGGACATTGATAAAAATGTTAAATAGTGTAAGGCCAAGAACTGATCCTGGAGGGAGCTATTGTAATAATTGGGCCTACAAATTTATCCCATCTATTCCATCAAAATTAATAAAACAGACACACCCCAAAAAGCCACCCCCTTGATGATGATTCCCCATTTACAATAACATTTTGAGACCTATCAGTTACACATTTTTAATTAATTTAATATGCCAAATTAATTTTGTAGTATTCAAGTTTCTTAGTCAAAATGTTGAGTAGTACGAAGTCAAATGCCTTACAGAAATCTAAATATTTTACACAATATTATTACCTTCATCAACCAAATTTTAATTTCATCAATAAAAGATATTGTTACTTTGATTACCTTTAAAGAGTGGCTGAAATTAGATCTAATGGAGGCTGATGAAGTTTAACTTATGTTCTTCAGAATTCTCCCACATTCTAATTTGCACTTTAATCTGTATCTGTCTTTTTTCTGGCTTCCCAGATACAGAACCACTAAAAGACATGTCGATTTGGCAGAAAGGGAGTAATCTGAACACTGCCAAGCTCACATATTTACCTTAGTCAAAAACTGTTAAAATTAGTTTAATTTCACCCATGCAAGTTATTCTATAACTGAGCTAAAGTAGTTCACCCTTTTATTGTGTTTTCGCAAATATGTCTGAACATGTACAAATCTCACTGCAAGCTTCTGCACCCAAGTAACTCGTGTGTTCCCTGAAATAATTTGATTTTTAAAAAAAGTAAATAAGTGACAAATAACCCTGCTTAATTTTAAAAGAGATTTAAAGGAGAAATTATACTCATTTTCCTCATGCTGACAACGCTGAGAAATAAACAAGAGATATGGACAATTCTGGGTGTGATGAAAACTGGAGTCCTTTCCATGGCAATTTTTGCAGAGGTATTAGAGTAACAATACCCCTTTTTCCTATTAGTTCTTTGGGTTGCTGTAGAATTTTTAATTCCAGTGTCATGACCAAATACCATTTTGGGTGTTTATATTCCATCTCAGTTGGATATGTTATTGTTATATGCTTCCTGTCCTAAACTACTGCATAGAAGTGCCATGCACAGTAAATAGATACTGGGCCAATGGCGTGTGAAGGGATTCATGAAGCAATGTGGTCTAGTGGATAGAGCACTGCACTGGCACTCAGAAGACTGGGTTCTACTTCTGGCTCTTCCATTGGCTTGTTGGGTGCCCTTGGGCAAGTCACTTCTCTTCCCATGCCTCAATTTCTCAATCTAGGGTTAATATTACTCATTTCTTTATAAAGCAATTGAGATCTAGTGATGAAAACTACTGTTTAACAGCATAAGAGCTAGGTATTTATTAATTATTATTATTAGATATAGCTAGTATAGAAATTTGTAATGTGCTGCCAGTATAAAACAAAATTATTAATTATTATTATTAATATATTTGGTCATAATAAAAATTCATGTAAAACAAAAATAAAATGTAACATTTAAAAATAATCATCTTTAGCTAACTTTTATTTTCAGATTTGTTGCAATTTTGGTCTTTAAGCAGACACAGATGTACGCCAGACACTGAAGTCCTATTTTTAGTGAGAAAGGTCATTACAATTTCTGGAACTTGAGCTACAGAGGTATCTAATCCTATGTTTAAATCAGAAGAAAATCTTCTGAAATAACAAAATAAAGTCAGTCTTTGTAAATTCAGAAATCTGCTGCCATGCTACTGGCACCCTCCTGCCTCTCCGCCCCTGCACTCCCCGAATTTTGGGGATCTGAAAATGTAGGTTCCCAGGTTTGTTTTTTAAGTGTTTCTAGCCAACTTCTTTGTGAAAAGAGCCTTAAAAAGTAAACTAATATTAAGCAATGTAAACCACTTCCTAGTGTTCAAGATTTTCCCACTCATTTTTCCTGAAGATCATGGTCTTTTTACTCTCTCTTCAGCTGTCCAAGGCTGGCTTTTGTCATCAGTGACCCCCAATCAGTTTGTAGGCTGTGGGGAGCAACTGGGGAGAGAATGGTAGTGATGCCAAGGCTTCTGCTTATAGTATTTCCCTTCTGCAAGCTCTTTCCCAATAGTCTGTTCAGCTACAGACAGTTGACTCTGGTGAAGAGCTAAAAGGTAAGAGGTAAGAGCACTGTTTAAAGGATTATTCATTTGGACTGAGAACAGGTAATTCCTGTATTCTAATCCCAATTCTGACAAATTCCTTCTGTGGTCTTGGTCAAGTCTCTTAACATTTCTGCTTTGGTTTTCTCATCTGTAAAAGGAGGATAAAAATACTCGGTTGCCTAATAATAAGTAGAAAGACAGATGATTGTAAGGTATTGAGATGAGTAAGCAATTAATGATTATGAAAGTAATTATCTATCTATCTACACACTAAAGTTCCCCAGGATGCACATAAAATTCTCCAATGGCTGGAGGGCCAAGTGGGTTTTTAAAGTAGTTTCTGTAAAATCTTCTTGGTTTCTTCACAATTTAAATACTCTAAGAGCAAAGCTCCAATTAATCACTTTTCTAACCATCTTCCCGCCAAAATTCTCAGGCTAGCCTTGTGCATTGTGATGTAATCAAAGTCAACAGGAATGTTCTACACTTGAGAGGTGGTGGAAACAGTGAGAACTCAGGCTGAAAGTGAAAGGGCAAGGAGAGAGGATTACCTATTTTAAATACAAATTCTGGATCCCATCCAATAAACAACCACAATGTAATACAAACTGTTTACACCTACACTTGCCTGCCCACCCATCAGATACTAAGCCAGTACCTGAATATAGAGCTATTAAGGAAATTTCATTATCCATTAAAAAGGGGATATTCAAACTGTTGTGAAACCTCTAGTTATGAAATGGAGGGGAGTTTTAAACACATCTGGTAATAGTTTAGTATTTTAATAATATTTTATTCAATTTAGCATGTTTTTGTAAATAAATCAAGACAAACTAGGTTTTCAGAAATCTTTGCATCAGAAACTTTAGAGTTGTTCTTGTCACCTAGCAACATCACATGGATCAATTCACCTTGTGACAGGCATCAAAAACCAGAAAGAAGAAGAATGATAGATCTAAAAGTAAGATGCCATTATTAACCCACCCACATAACCCCCACTCTTTTCCATCATGATGGAAATTTAAAATAATTCCTTCTTAATTGCAAATGCTTCTTATATATATATACACATCTTAAAAAAAAAGTTAATGTTCAATTACCAAATATTGTTCAGGTAGACAACTAGTGTTAATGTATTTGGTAAGGTATTTAATGTACATGATGGTTCAGGACCTTGTTCCCTTTGAAGTCAAAGCAAAGTTACATTCAATCCTGTGGGAGCATAACTTTGGTATGCTGTGACCATCACATTTAGAAGTAGTTCAATTTCAATTAAATACTTTCCACAACAAAAAGGAGATTCTTTTTTCTCATGAAAACCATGATTATTTAAAAAAAATACCTTCCTATTCAATCCAAAAATTAAATAGTTAGATAGTGAAATGCCAAAAGAGACGGTGTTGAAATAAATTTGTAATTAAGTATGCTGTGGGCAAGCTCCCTGGATGCTGAAGAACTCTGATGCGGTGGACCAGAAATTCAGAAGCAACTTCATTTACTTTAAGACAAAGGGTTTATGGACTTGATCCTGCAAAGTGTAAAACACTCTATTCAGCTAAGGATTTAAGACAGGGCTTAAATTTAACCATGTGAACAATCACTGAAATTGGACTAAAGGGGGCCCTGTTGAAAACTAATTACAATAAGTAACCACAACAAATAGTATTGAATGTCTAACGTAGGGAATGCCAAGTGAAAATGAGGTAAGATATGAGGTTAAAATAGGGAAAGAACAAGTTAAAAATTACTTAGACAAGTTAGATGTCTTCAAGTCACCAGGGCCTGATGAAATACATCCTAGAATATTCAAGGAGATGACTGAGTGGATATCTGAGCCATTATCGATTATCTCTGAAAAGTCATGGAAGATGGAGAGATTTCAGAGAACTGGAAAAGGGCAAATATAATGCCAATATATAAAAAAGGAAATAAGGACAACCCAGAGAACTACAGACCAGTCATCTTAACTTCAGTACCTGGAAAGATAATGGACCAAACAATTAAGCAATCAATTTGCAAACACCTAGAAGATAAGAAGGTAATAAGTAACAGTGAGCATGGATTAGTCAAGAGCAAATTGTATCAAACCAACCTGACAGCTTTCTTTAACAGGATATCTACAAGCCTTGTAGATAGAGGGGAAGTTGTAGATGTGGTATATCTATAATTTTAGTAAGGTTTTTGATACTGTCTCACATGACTTCTCATAAACAAACTAGGGAAATGCAACCTAGATGGAGCTACTATAAGGTAGATGCGTAACTGATTAGAAAACCGTTCCCAGAAAGTAATTATTAGTGATTCATAGTCAAGTTTGAAAGCATTTCAAGTGGGGTCCCACAGGGATCAGTTCCGAGTCCAGTTCTCTTTTATATCTTCATCAATGATTTAGATTATGGCATAGCAAGTACACTTATAAAGTCCGTGGACAATACTAAGCTGGGAGGAGTTTAAAGTGCTTTGGAGGATAGGATTAAAATTTAAAAAGATCTGGACAAACTGGAGAAATGGTCTGAAGTAAATAGGATGAAATTCAATAAGGAAAAACTCAAAGTACTCCACGTAGGAAGGAACAATCAGTTGCACACATACAAAATGAGAAATGACTGCCTAAGGAGGAGTACTGTGGAAAGGGATCTGGGGATCATAGTGGATCACAAGTTAAATATGAGTCAACAGTGTAATATTGTTGCAAAAAAGGAGCAAGTATCATTCTGGGATATATTAGGAGGAGTGTTGTAAGCAAGACACAAGAAGTGGTTCTTTCGCTCTGCTCCACAGTGATTAAGCCTCAACTGGTATATTATGTTCAGTTCTGGGTGCCACATTTCAGGAAAGATGTGGATAAATTGGAGAAAGTCCAGAGAAGAGCAACAAAAATGATTAAAGGTCTAGAAAACACAACCAATGAAGGAAGATCAAAAACATTGGGTTTGTTTAGTCTAGAGAAGAGACGATTGAGAGGGGGCATGGTAACAGTTTTCAAGTACATAAAAGTTTGTTACAAGGAGGAAGGAGAAAAATTGTTCCCCCCAAATCTCTGAGGATAGGACAAGAAGCCATAGGCTTAAACTGCAGCAGTTGGAGATTTTTAAGAGTAGATTAGAAAAACACTTGTCGAGGTGGACTAGATGACCTCTCAAGGTCCCTTCCAGTCCTATGATTCTATTTGTGCTGGAATTCTGCAAAAACTTAAGGATCAAGTGGCTTAACTATTTATATATATATAAACCAAATCTCATTAAATTTACCCATTGTAATGGAGGGTTGCTAGTCTTGTACCTATTTATAAATGAGGCGTTAGAGTGAGCCTAGGAATTACAAACCACTAAAACTTACTTTAGTAAGTTTAGACTCATCCTTTTCATTATTTTCCACTCCCCTTTAAACTTCCTGTCCATACATTAGTAGGCCCTGCACTGACTTCAAAGGAAGTGCCACAAAGAACAGTTCAGGGAGACAAGGAAGTGGAGAGGGCACAATATCAACTGATTACACTGAAAACAGTAGCTGGAATAACACTTTTTAATTAAGTTTCAACATGTATTTAGAAGTGTGGTGGGAGTAAACAGATTCATTTTAAATTAATTTTATTTTGTTTATTTTATAAGCAGATGATGTCCAGAACAGATGGACCACAGACCTAATGTAGTAAGGCAATTCCTACATTTGACAATACTTACAA
Source organism: Mesoclemmys tuberculata (assembly GCA_007922155.1). Lineage (NCBI taxonomy): Eukaryota > Metazoa > Chordata > Testudines > Chelidae > Mesoclemmys > Mesoclemmys tuberculata. The sequence goes on from ML675604.1 coordinate 18,630,170, forward strand.
AATATTTACTGTAAAAAGATATATCTATTTATTTTCTAACATTTCCTTATATATTACTAGAAATGTAGAAGTGTAGAAATAACTGGAATTAAATCTTGCCAACTCTAATTGGTAGCAAATGGCAAAAAATAAAAATTATTTTCCCTCTAGTGTTAAAGAAATAATGTGTGTATTTTAAAAAATGGCATATGCAAAGTTGTATATACAGTCATGGTATGTAGTAGAGAAAACATATTTAAGAAGAAACAAACATCTTGAAAAGGTAAAATCTAAAAACTTAGTTTTCTGCTTATCTAATGTGATTTCTAACCTCACAAACCACATTGAGAATTACTGCAAATTACTAGGAAAAGCTTTTTTTTAATACTTAAAATGACATATCACTAATACACATGATATATTCTGGCACTAGAAGCAGCTATTGTGTAAAATCGGTAATCAGTCTGAAAATGTTTTTAAAAATTCATCTCTTGTAAAAATCCTGTTGTACCTATAAATTTATTTATGTTATAAAATTATATATTGAGAAAACATGCAACTGATCATTATGAATCTTCTTTCTTTACTAATATTCCTCTAATTTTATTTAGTTTTCTAATAAAAAAAGATAAAATTCTGGAAACACTAATAAACTCAGAGTAAAATAGGCTTCATCAGAGTGTCCAGGACAGCGTTGTGGGATGAAATTTTCAACCCTAGGCAAGCTCATTGATCTGGTCACTACACCATTTGTATGCTCTTTTATTTTAACAGCAAAAACCAAACAAACAAACAAACAAACAAAACGGCCAAAACTAACAGATATAGTTTCTCAAGCAGAGAGGACAACTGTGAAAAAGAGATTAGTATAAAATAGGTTTGGCATATTAATTTTGAATACTAGTAGTATATCCTACTACAAGGTCATGATAACGGTTTCTCAGGAGTTTAGAGATGCTGGAGAGCAAGCAGATTATGTCTTCATTGTCAAAACCTATTTAGCAAGGGTCAGGTTGCAAGCACAGGTGGTGGAAGGTGGCAGATGGAGTCTCTGCTCTTCCTGTCTACCACACAGGTAGACTCCATGATGACTCCAAAGAAGGGGGTACAAAGGGGAATGCAGAGAGATGAGCTGGGGTTACAGAAAGGCACAACTTCCACTGATTGCACTGGGGAAAATAGTTGTATGAACCCTTTACTTAATTTTCAGTATGCATTTCGAAATGTGATGAGAGTAAACTGATTTGTTTTAAATTAACTTTATGTTATAAGCAAGATCAGGATTTGTAAATGAAGATAGATAACCTACTTCATCACCATGGTCACTACTGAAAACCAGTTATTTTGAATTTGTAACAGAATGAGCTATTGGTATTCTAAATGAATGCATCAATCCTATTTTGGATTAATCTTGTTAGGTTTATTTCAGAGTTCCTCCTGCCAGAGAAACTTAATTTGTTAGTTTCAGTGCTTATCTGGACTCAGAATATTCTGCAGTTAGAATAAGCAGCTGGAAAAGGACTGGCACATTCAATTTAAATGTCAAATGGCACATTCTGTTCCTTTCCTGGAGACTTCACCTTGGTGGGGAAACTTGTGTGCTCCAGTGATCCTAAAAGCTATGCCCACAGGAGTTTTAACTTCTGGTAGGGTAACCCAAGCCAGACAGGTAGGGACAAGATGAAAAGCAATCCACTGGTCCTCCAGGTTGGAGGTTGAATAAGCCAACAACTTATCCTTGTAAAAACGTTGTTACAGAAACACAACGAGGCTGCCAGCATGCCAAAGTGATGGACTCTATCTCAGCAGAAATGCCAAGTCTTGGAGAAAGCCCTCAGGAAGCCAAGAATTTGAGAAGTTCTTTACTAAAGGTAAAACGAACTATGAAAGTAGGTTTCTGGAACATTGCAAAAAAAGCTGTACAGGTGCTGAAAGAAATGGATGAATGTTATCCCAAAATTCTTGTAGTAAAAGAATGTTGATTAGCCAGGGGCTGATAAAAAGGGATTCAAAAATGAAAATAAAACTAATTAAAGATCTGGGAAGCTAAAATCAACACCAGTCAGAGGGAGTAGCATTAATTATGACTTCCAAAATGGAAAAAAAAATCACTTATAGACTGGAACCCAATTAACAGTCAAACAATAGAAGACTGGAAGAATTATGGGTTGTCTTAGGGCTCAAAATTGGTGAAACACTATTCTGAAAGAAAAATATCTATATAAAATAATTTGAAATTCTTGAGATGGAGTCACTGTAACAGATATCGCCACCACATGCAATGTGTTTTGGGACCATATTGTATTTTACACAGAAAGTAGGAAAACCTCAAAAAGTCATTATACTGAGATGAGCCAGATAGTATGAGCATAGAATATTTATAGCTCTTTGTATCAGTACATTTGATGTGTATTTCTGGCTCACATGGGAGCAGGGAGTGGGAGCAGAGCACTTCCTGAAGAATCTGGAATCACTAGGTGGGCGATTAATGCAAAACCCAAAGGCTGACTATGTAGATAAAATGCAGATAATCTGAAGCCTGCGAGGGAAAGGGTTTGGGGATATAAAGGGCAAGCTTAAGCAGCCTTTGGATCTTCTTTCTGAACCAGAAAACAGACATCAACTTTTGTCTAACAGGTTGCCCTTTGCTGAAGGTTTGCGAGGACCATAACCTGCCAGGACCACATAAGACTGAAGGGTGACCTCTGGAATGTTTAGTAACTATATAAATCCATGTATTGTTTTTATATGTTTTCTCTGTATGCTTTTTAGTCTTAAAATAAATTTGCTTGCTTTGGAGAGAGTTGTGTGGCAACTTGTAACTGTTGGCGCACACTGTTCATAGCCCTTGGAGAGAAAGCACAGCAAAAGGGCTTGACTCAATGAGACTTGCTTGCTGAGGAGAATCACAGTGAACTTCAGCCTAGAACTGTGGTCTGGAAAGAGAAGAGATGTGGGTCCCCACGCAGAAAGAGGTGAAGGCTAGAGACCGAGACCTAAATGGGCATTCCTAGAAAAGACCACAACAGGGTCAAAGGAGTTACCCAGAAAACCTGAGTCACCATGAACTAGATTAACCATCCATGTACTAGAAAGAAATATAGACTAATTCTCCAGGAAATCAGAGCATACAGATGAGATGACAATTGGAAGTGACCACAGTTTGTGTGTGGCAAGACTGAACAAAACCACAAAAAGTACCAAGAAAACTGGCAGCAACAGGCTAACAGACAAGACATTATAGCAGCAATTTCAATTAGAACTGAAGAACAAGTACTACAAGACTTCAATCCATTACAAGAAGTCAGCATTGACATGGTATGGTCCTTTTTGAATGGTACTATAATAGATGCTACAACTGTAGCTGGTTTCCAGACAGGCAAACCTAACGTCTGGACAAGTAAAGATACATGGAACTCTGTGAAAGAAAGGGAACAAGCAAAAGCAAAGATCAAAGCTTCAAAAATACTTTCAGAAAAAGCAGCAACAAAAAATATGTAAAAAGCAACAAATAAAGCAGTAAAACGAAGCACAAAAAGGGACTAAAATAATTATATGGATAACATTAACAAAGAATTGAACCAGCAGCTAAAATAGGGGATAGCATAACACTTTATTAACACAACAAAGTTCCAACTGGCAAGTTTATGCAACCTGAAGAGCCTATTAAAGATTAAACCAGAAAATACCTTAAGAAGAGAGAAAGAACAAAGAAAACAATGGACATTTTCAATAAACAGACCAATACCACTGAAACTATTGATTTGGACAAAGAAATCAAATAACCAGAACTAGACATGGCAATGGTGACATGAAAGGCACAATAAAAAGGGAAAGCTGAAGGTAAAGACCAAGTCCCCAGGGAAAATGTTGAAAGTTTGTAATGATGAGGCCATTGATAAAATCACCAAACTATTCAACGAAGTATGGGACCAAGAAAATCTTCCAGAAAAATGGGAAAATGGCATCATAATCAAAATACCACAGAAAGGTGACCTAAGTGACTGTAATAATTGGCAAGGTGACAGACTCCTTTCAGTGCTAAGTGAAGTCTTCTACAGCATCATATTAAACAAAATAAAGGAAGCTGTTGAGGCAAGCTAAAGGAAAAGCAGGCTGGATTCTGATCCAGATTCAGACGATCCTGTGTTGACTAGATTTTCACTCTAAGTTCACAGATTTCAAAAAAGCATCTGACAGTCTCCATCCTGATTCACTTTGGAACACCTTTCAGTGTTATATTATGCCAACAAAATAATTACCATCAACATTTTATATCAAAGTGCAGCATTCACAGTAAAGTAAACACAGATGAACAAATTATTCAATATAAACGCTTGTGTAAAACAAAAATGCATTCTCTCTCCTCTTCATTTTGGTACTGCCATTGATTTCATTAAGAGAAAAAGTGTAGCCTGTTATAACACATGCATTGCATGGCTTAACATCACTAAACTAGAAGATTTAGATTTTGATGATTACATAATTCTAAGTGACAACTCAACCAACATGCAGCAAAGATCAAAAGATTGTTTAGCATCCCAAAACATGGAGTTAATAGTTATGAAAAATAAACCAATCTAACAAGAAGCCCACCAACTCCTATCTCAAGTATTACTTTAGAAGGCAAAGGAATGAAAGAAGTGAGCAAATAATGTGCCTGCCAATGAGGATGTCCAGAAGGAAATAATGTCACTGTAGCCCGGCGTTTGCTCCAGGCTGGCCGCTGCGGCCCTTCCTTGGGCCCAGCCTCAGAGGAAGACCACTGCACCTTCCAGCAAAAGCGGGGGAATTAGCGAAGCAAGCAGTCAATTGCCCCAGTACATGGCCGGACGGGCAAGCAAGCAGTCAACTGCCCCGGCCTGGGCAGGGCGGGCAAGCAACAGGGGCTCACTCCAGCAATCGGGTGAATGCGGTTTCCCGGGTCTTCAGGGAATGGGGGGGGGGATGGGGGAGAGGAGTGGAACCCGGGCCCACCCGACTCCACTGCGTCCCAGCCCAGGGCCCTAGCAGTGGCACAGGCGTTGCCACTGTGCCGGTGGGGTCCCACCGCAACATGTCGAATGGGGTGGGCCCTGGCTGCAGCCACAACTGTGGCTGTCCCTGGACCACTTCCTCCCCCTGCTCCCAGGTACCTCCTTCCTTGGGGTCTTTGGGGTCGGCAGGATACACAGCCCATGGCAGGCTTAGCAGGCCCTCCTCGTTGACAGGCGGCAGAGCAGGGAGCTCCTCGGCGAGGGGCAGCTCATCCAGGTCGCAGGATCCCCGGAGGTCTTTGGCATCCGGCAGCTCGTCCAAGTCAAGCCCCGCCTCCAGGGGCTGTGCGGCCGGCAGCTCGTCCAGGTCAAGGCCGGCTTCAGGGGGTATCTCCCACCCAGAGTGTCCGGGAGCTCGGCCCATTCCCTGGGATCTGGGGGCCCTACCCAGTCCTGGGGCCCTGGGCAGTGGGGTTGCTCCCAGCACTCTGGCTCCGGGAAGGCCTTGCACTGGGCCTCGGCCCGGCTGGGATCAGGCCGGCACTGCAGCCAGCGGGAAAGTACATCTGCACCCGCTGGCAGTCGGTCCCGCACTGAGAGGCAGGCCCTGCCTTTTTCCCTCCCACCCCAGCAGAAGCCCAACCCCTCTCGGGGTGGATTGGCCAGTCAGCTGGACCTATCGCAGTCTGGCTCCCGGGTTGCCAGGCAGACTGGCCCACTACCCCTTTGACGGCCTGTGCTCAGGGCTGCGTCCCTTCCTTGGGCCCAGCCTCAGAGAAAGGCCACTGCACCTTCCTACAGTCCCGAATTGGCAAGGTAGCACTGGCAACTGCATTCATCAGCTTTAAACAAATTTGGTAGTCGAAAATCTACAACTTAAAGATCAAAGTGCAAATCTTCAGCTCAAATGTTATTTCCACCTTAATATATGGATCTGAAAGTTGGAAATCTACAAAGGTATAGACAGCTGTCTAAATGCCATGGAAAGCAAATGCCTCAGGAAAATACAATTTATTAAATGGAATGAAAGTAGAACAAATGGCAATATTCATCAGTAAATTCAACAACTCCTTGTCCCCAAAGCTATTCAGAAAAGAAGGTGGAAATATTTGGACAAGTGTTAAGAATGAAGCCAGAACATCTGCCATGGCAGACGTGCCATTGGGAAGCCGGAGGAACATGCAGACGAGGTTAATTGAAAGAATCCATCCATCAAACAGTACTTAGAGAAAACTTATGGGACTTAACAACAAAAAAGGCATGCAAAGGGTAGCACAAGACAGACAGGGATGGAAGATCTTTGTTTGTGCCCTAAGCAACGTTTGACAATGCGGGAAGAACTTAGGTTGAGATATAGCCTATTTTGTTATAAATAGAGCCCGATGCAATTTTTCAGATGAACAGTTTATTACTGAAAAATAGAGTTTCCATCAATCCAAAACTGTTCTCACATTTGCTGAATAGTTTCAGCCAATTTTTTTTGGGAGGGGGCAAGGAGAGGGATTTAGATGCCATTCAGGTGCTTAAAAACTTAAAATCTTTAGCCCAGTGGTTAATGTACTCCTCTGGGATGTTAGAAGCGCCAGTTCAATTCCCCGCTCTACCTACTGTGACGAAGGGAGTTGAACTTTGGTCTTCTACATTGCAACACAATGCCCTAGATGCGGTGTTATGGAACATGCTACAAGAGGAGAGAGACTTTCTCCAAATATTCCATTTTTTATAAATAAACTCATCAGAATAGAGACTAAAACTTGGGGCTCCTATACTAAGTGAAGGCCCTAACTACCAAGCTATAGAGTCATATTACTGTCTCTCCTCTCTCATATAGATTAATTCATTGCCTCTACGAATGAGGATATAGGCAGAATAACATTAATGGCACACTTGTGTTTTTCAAAGAGGGGCCAGTCTGCATATCATGAAGTAGTGGGGCTGTCTTCTAGCTAATCTTTGGCCACCAGCATTCATATATGGTTTCCACCAGTTAGGACAGTGTTTTTTTACATTGACTGAATTCTTAGGAGTAATTGGATTACTATTAACTATTCCTCTAATTTAAGGAAATTTGAGTAGATTAATTAATTAATTGCCACCTTTTATGCTACACATTCCTAAAATTAAGCAAATGAATCAAAATGTGACATGGAGATCTAAGGGTATGTCTGCACTGCAACAAAGTATCTGTGGCTGGCCCAGATTGGCTCAGACTGCAGGGCTTTAAACTTGGGCTTGGGCTGGAGGGGAGAGGGTCCCAAAGCCCTTTAGCCTGAGCCAAAACGTCTACACTGCAATTTTATAGCCCCATCAGCCTGAGTCAGCCAACCTGGGCCAGCTGCAACTGTACCGCAGATCTTTTATCACAACTTAGACATACCCTAAGAGTCTCAACTCCTATTGTTACCTGGAATTTGAATAAATATTTTTAAATAGTCAAACCACAGTTACACTCCTATGGAATTTTGAATATTTATGTTATTCAGAAACCAGAAAGTCTTGTGTGTGTCTTTGGTGTTTGTAACCTAATTTACTGAAAATGTTATAAAATGAGATAATATACCATAAATAAAAAAAAGAAATGCAGGGAAAAATGCAATTAAGATTTGCTTGAATTGTTTGGTGATCCTTATACCAATTAGGAAGAATGAATGGAGTAAGGAAATGTTTTTAACAGGAACTAAATACACTTGAAAACCAAGATACTAAAGACAGCGTGAAATGACTCCTCATGACAGAATACTTTATATGCTTACATTTGTTGTGTTTGCAATAATCAATTCAGAAATTATGATTGCAGTTTGTCGTAAAGTCACAAAAACAGTAATAAACATTAGCAAGATGAATTTGTAAGCCTTTTGAAAATAAATCTTCATATATTTTATATAATTATCTTACTTTTCTCAAGTTTTTTAATAACGTTCTATTAAAGAAGAACAACATTTTGACTCCAATTCAGTTTGAGCACATGCTTGATTATAAGCATATGAGTAGTACTACTGAACTCAATATAACTTTATAACCTTATTCCATATTACCTTAAATATAAAATCTTCTATTTGATTCAAAAAGAAAAATTAAATAGTTTTCAATATTCAGTTATTATTATTAATCTCTTGAGATCAAATCATGAGCTGTCAAACTGCTTAATCAGCAGGCCATGTAAACCTACTCATGCCAACAGATAACAGACAGCAACAGAATGTACCAACAGTTCCCTTTTATTTAAATTATTAAAAAAAAAAAAAATAAAAAATAAGGTAACCAAACTTAACCCTGTACAGAAGGTGGATGTACGGAGCTCTGTTATAATTACATCCTGGGAGCAAGAATGAAAGGTAATTTTCGGTTCTCCAGTGACTAGAAGATATTCCATTCCCTGTGGAGTTTAAAAAATATTAAAGATCTCACTGAAAAAAAAAATCAATAAAGGCCTAGTCTACACACAGAAAAATTGACCATTATAACTTTTGCAGCGTACACTATTCTAGAATAGCTCCCCATGTGGACATTGTGTTCCAGAATATAAATTATTTTATTTCAGCATAATTACTCCTCTTTGCAAGTGAATGAAGGCAAACCAAATTAGGACTACTTTTATTTTAAATGAGTATTCACATAGGGGCTTAATTTGGTTTAAATTGACATCTTTAATCTGGATTAATTTCCCTATGTAGAAAATCCCTAAGTAATAAAAAACCTGGTTCATGAAGAAAAGGGATAACCAATCAAGAATAATCTAGTGTGAAAGGCCCCAAATACAAAAAGTAACATGCAATTCTCTAAAAATATATACAAGAAAAAATAATTTAAACAAAAAAACCAAGAAAAAAACAAACAACAAAAACCAGGAATTAAGATACTTTAAACTTATCAACACAAAAAAAACTAAATACAGAAACCAAATCATAACCAAGTACGAGAATGTTGGGGCAGACTCAACACCAAAACGTTTGTAGTACCAAGAGTCCATTGAATTTATGCTGTGACAGTCTAAGAACAATAACTTGGAAAAATACGTAGAGAATTTCAAGTGTTTGCCTTACAGATTTTTTTAATAGGAGCTGATCAAAACTGGCTATGGCTACTATATGTAACAGGAATTCCTGTCCCATTAATATGACTCGAAATGTTCTGATCTGCTAAGGAACAACAATGTGGCATTAACATAAGAAAACCAGTTACACATGATTTTTTAGTACAACTTGCCTTACAATCTGTAAACACTGTGGAATAAAATCAAGACAGGAGGCCTTAGGCTGGAACCAAATCACTCCAGTCTGGTGAGTTATGTTATAAGACATTAACTCACCTTGCAGCCACCCCAGCCCAACCTGTCAGGAATCCCTGCAGGCTACCAAAGAATGTAGGTGCCTCACGACTGGCTGGCACCAGGAGAATCACCCTGACTTATTGACACCGGGAGAATCCCAGCGGGAGGTATAAGTGCCCAATATGTAGTAAACGACTTGTTAAGTACTAGAAAATCCACTATACGATCATGTATGTAATATGAACCTTTTGATAAATCTATATAAACCCACTGTAACCTGAAACCAGAGAGTCCAGTGACCAGCACTAAGGTGGCTGCCTGGGCTCCCCATAGCTATGGTCTGTCTGTATGTGTGTTTGTAATATTAAAGCTCTGTTCGATCTTCACCTGAATTGGAGTGGCTGCGTGATTCCTTCCACCACAACACTTATTTAGATGGAAATCTCTTTGGGAAAAGGGCCTTGTTTTAATTCCTGCCTGTAAAGCAGCCAGTATACTGTTGCTGTAATACTAAGATTATAAGAAAAACTAGATGAAGGAACACAGGAATTACCATATTGGATCAGACCAGAGTCCCTGATGTACGAACTCCAGCCCCGCTGTGATTGCTAGGCCTGACCACCAGTTTACAGTAAAATCCCCAATCCCCAAACTGCTTCTGCATCTCTCCTAAACAAACACCAAGAACACATGCGTCTGACATGACACCATTCAGTGCTGCAATTGGTGTTTGCACCGCAGCCTTCAACACCAAACTCTGATAAGAAAAGAGGAAGAAACAGTTGGTGATGTCCTTTAGCACAGGGCACTTGCACACAACTTTTTAAAAAGGTAGGCTAAGGGTGTGATCACACTTGATTTAACGCCTAGCCCAGAATCAGACAGATGTAGCCATTAAATTCACAGGAGGCTTCAGCTCAACTTAATTCATTATATTAATTCTTCCATCCATATTGACCACCTTAATGGAAGTATTATTCCTTTAACAATGGAAAAGTCTGTAAACCTTGGTTTGTCAGATGTAGAAGTATTGGACATGTAAAGTAAACTAGTCTTACTTGCAAAACAAACTTTTCAGATTATTAATTTTTAATAAATGTTCAGGTCATGAATCATCATTTTTACTTGATGATGCTGGTGCTGCCATGATAATCACATTCATCTGCAACACATTTTTCAGCTTGCACTACTTAACTGCATAATGGATAAATGCTCTTTTTAGCTCAACATAATCTCCTTTGATGAATTTCATTTTTAGTGAAGTTGTACAGGAGATTCAAACACAGCTCACACAAAAATTAAATATATAGTATGTAAATCATTGGGAATAAAATGTTTGAATATTTTGATCCTTCTGAATGATTGAGAAATAATTTTAAATCACTTGAAAGAATTTTTCAAACTCAAAGAAATCTTCACAATGATGAACTTTATAGAAACACCACTGGAAAAAATAAAATGAAACAGGATGGGATAGGAGAAGAAAGGAAAAATGAGTCATACATCAGATATTACTGTTGCTAACAAATTTATTTTGTGAATTCTATACTTAGTCCTTTCTTATGGGGGAAAAAAAAAAAGATCTTATGTTGCTCACTTGAAACCGAGTTCTGATCCACTTATGTGAAATGGTTTATACACAGAAGTTGCACCAATTTAACTAAAATAATTTTTTAAACCAATTTAACTAAATTAATTTATTTCCCCTGGTGTGGACACTTTTAAATTAATTTAGCTAAACTACTGATTTGTAAGGCCCCACTCTCAGTTAAGGAGCATTTAGCAGACCTGATGCAAGAGGCTGCCCAGAGTTGGCTTTAAGACATCTTGAAGCACCTGCAATTATGGAGCCATCCCAACATTAGTTCAGTCCTTGGACTAAAACAGAACACCCAGAAAACTGTTCTAATCTCTATTATGTGCCAATAACCCCCAGGGACAGTTCTGACAGCTGGTGACTGCTGTGATTGTAATGTTTTTCGCTCAGTCCCCCTACTTGCTGATGAATTCTGATGCTTGAGCAACAACTATTCTTTCAATTTTGAGTGCAATTAAAGTAGGGAAAAAGTTTCCTCTCTGCCTCCCATGCCCTCCTTCTCCTTCTCCTTCTCTCCTGAAAATTCTTGCTGTTTATTTAAGCACATGAAATTTGGCAATAGAATAAGCCCTCAATGAAGAGAAATACCCTTGAATGTTCTGATAAAAATTGGTTTTGATTTGATGAAGTTATGATCACATCATTTCATTGTGACAGAAACAATCTAAATCCAACTGATTCACGTGTGGATTCTTTTCAGATACTACATCATGGTCTTGTTCGTTCAGATCCCCTTGGCCAAACAGACTCAAACATAAAAAGCACTGGAATACTGAAAATACAATATTTTCTCTTCTTGTGTGCACAGGCTCAGTTAAGAGAAAACAGTGTGGAATTTATATTCTAATGCTACACTTTGGTATTAATTTACTTTATAAAGTTTAAATCTTTTTTGTTTGAGTCAATTTGAACAAGGAGATTTGAACAAGCATGTGTGCTTCAAGTATTTGAAAAGAATTCACACTTGAAATCAGCTATATGTGGAATTTCTCTTGTAGCTTAAATTTAGCACACCAAGCAAGAATTTTTTTCCTCAGTGCTCTTACGTATTGTTTCTGTCACAATACAGTCATGATCTGTACTTCATAACTAACAAGTTATTTTTCCTTGCTACTTGACAACTCTAGATTCAGGATGCAAATATAGCCTTTTGCATTTGACTAGATTAATCTGAATTATTTTTTAAAGCTTGAAACTTTTGTAACTTATATAATATCACTATATAACAAGTATAACTATCATATCATGTAAAGAACTTAAATTAAACCGGAGTCTACTTTCTTAAAGTAAAAATTAAAAAGAGCACTTAAAGATCACATTAAATCAAATATGCAAAGTTACTGTAGCCATCTAAATCTAAAACACCTATACTAACTGAATACTAATAGGAGATCAATTGCCTCCATATTACTATTAAAAACATACAAAACTGCACTGATCCAACACCACAGTGAATATTACACCACGCACAGAAATATGGTTTAACAAAAGACTATAACTTTAATTTAAAAAGTTGTAAGAACCAGGGAGGAACTAAAAGGAAGCTCTTTCCCAAAAACTATCCAGCATAGATAGTCTAGTGTGATTCTCTAACAAATTGCTATTAAAATCAAACTCAAACCTTAACAGGAAGCTATGCATAGGCCATGGTCTACACTTACAGGGCAATTCAGCAGCAGCGAACGGGAGTTACGCAAGCTATGCAGAGGAGCTTGTGTAACTCCCGTCGACTGCTGTGCTTCCTTTCTGCGCGCCGTCTTCACTGCACTGTGCTGACAGGAACTGTGTTCCCTTCAATGCAGCGCTACGCCACTTGAGTGGATGTATTTACTGCATTGACTTCCTGATCAATTGAGCGAGTCTACACCGACCGCTCAGTCGATCCAGATAAGTCGATCTGTCAGCAGCGACTTTGCCTCTGTCAGTGTAGACATACCCTAGATCTCATTTGCAAAATCGATTGGAAATCAGGACCAAGATGATAGCAGAGGCTTTAATTCTTTTTTTTACATGAAGAATGCCATTTTCAACATCAGTCACTGATGCCCTTCCCTCATTTTGCAATGAAAGCTGGAGTCTCCAGCCAAATGCCACCAAGCCTATGTTTGGAACTGCAACGGTACTATAGTCCCCCAGTATCTCTAATAATTCACATTGGAAACCAGCCACAAAGTTGCAACAGATACCAAAGATTGTCATCTGCGCCAGACCTATAGCATGTTCAGAGAAATGTAAAGAAAAAGAAAATAACCACACTGCCAGCTGCCAATTATGTGATGTGGAAAAAGTCACCCCTAACCCTTGAAACATGCACTGGCAGAAGCGAGAGTAGAGCAGGAAATCCAGCTGCATGAGTAATAAATTGCTGCAACTAACTAAACTAAAGGTGAATGACAGTTAAATTTTCACAACACCTCTTTTGAGTTTCATCACATTTCCCAGAAAAACTCTACTGTGGGATGAGATACAGTACGCAAAGTCCCTGAGGGATCTATTTATTTTTAGGCTTATAATGGGAGGATTGTTTCAACTTTAACTATGAAACAAGTACCTCACTTCATAATGACTATCAAAGAATGAAAAAAAGTTTTCTGTTAGTAGGTAAAGTTTTTCTAAGAAAACTCTGCCCCCTTCTTCCTCTTAACGATAAAAAGGTCACATTTCAAGTGCCACCACTGTGCCTCTTGCTATCATCCCATCTCAAGAGAGTCATCAGAGATTTCAATTTAGTACAGGCTATTTAACATCTGTCTTCGTATAGCTGATAAAATGCGTCAATGGCTGAGAAAAGGTGGCTAATGCACTGTCACACCTAACATTAAGGTCCAAGAAATGAGTTCGTTGAATGTGAAAAAAGGAAAGAAGTAAGTAAGGGCTTTAAATGTGTTCCTTTAATCTGAGGGCCTTAGTGTTGTATGGTTGATAAAGATTCTATTCCAGGTCCAATAATGAGATGGAGATTCTTTATGGTCTGCAATGATGATCGCTCTCACTAGACTCCTATTGTCAAACACAGCTTTGTGAATTCTTTTCCCTGTCAGGATACTATTACAATTCACTTTCTCTTTCACGCCATGAATATTTTAACACTGGAGTTTAACATCTTTTTTAAGCATTTGGTTTCAGGAAGTATAATATTGACATGAACTGGGAGATCAAGCTACTTCACAATACAAGATATTTAATTCTGTATTAATATATCTATTCTTTCAATTCAGGGATGTATAGCACATGTGCACAACTGAGAGAGCCTGAAAGTGCAAGTAAATGAAGACAGAGAATAGAGATATCCTGGCATCAAAAATAGATTATAAAGACCACATCCATAGAAGATTTTCACCTGCCTTCAGATAGTATTGAACATATTTATTTATTATGGCTAAATTTTGATCAACAAAATGACAAATTCAAATGGACAATTACAGTGGTAGAATACTATGGGCCTCTAGATATATAAAGTAATGCTGAATTTTCTCTCTATTGAAGTAAAATAAAATCTGCCCACAGTAACTAGTCATTATGATATGCACTGATGCACACACATACAGGCAATAAATGAACATTGACTGATTAATTTAAATTAAAATGGAATCTTCATGGAATTAGAATATTACACATTCATACTAAAAATGTTCTTTCCAATCTATATGCCTGATCATGCATTGCAACCCATTAATGTGGATCAGAACCCAAGGTCCATATGTACTCCCAATGAAGTCAGTGGAACTTCTCATGGTATAAGATGGCTGTTGGCTCCTTACTGAAACTTAGTGGGATCTTTTTTGGTTGGCCCTCTCCCAATACCAGGAGAAACGGGAGAGACCAAAGAGAAATCAGTGTCCTGAGACTGACAGTCATCAGGACCAATGGGGAAAAGCCAGCACTCCAAGTCACCTGGATTGATAGACAGGCCAAATAGGGAGTCAAGAGCCTGTGGCCCATTCTCCCTGTGAGCTAAAGTTGTCTGAACCAGAGTAGGAGCAGAGCTAAAGTGAGAGCAGTAGCTTGAGCTGAGCTGGGCAGAGAGCAGAAGCCCAAAGACAGAGAAGGCAAAGCTAGGCTGAAGGCAGAGCAGCAGGTGCACTGAGCGAAAAAGGAGGCACAGCAAGGCAGAAGCAGTCCAGAGCTGGGAAGCTGAAATAGAGACCAACTAAACCAATGGTGAGCCAGGGCTGAGTTTCAGCAAGGAGCTGCTGGGCCAAAGCCAGGATAGACACACTCTTGCCATGCCACAAGTAATATCAAAGTCGAGAATGGTGCACAGCTGGGGAGAAAGAGGGCTCAGCAGAGGGAGACATCACCAGATAAGACTCTCTTAAAGGCCAAACTTGGATTGGGGGGACGTGAACCCAACAGGGGGGCTGATGTTGGGGAGAAGGGTCCTACCACCTAGAGCTTGAGGCCACCACCAGAGCAAGTATTTTACATGCTTTGGTGGTTAGGGGTGAGAACAAAATGGACGAGTCTGGAGATGTGTTTGGGGTGGATATATGAGGGTTGTTCATTGTCTTGTAAGTATCTGAAGCAGGCAGGTATGCCATCATTGTGAGGGATGTTGATGTATAGTGGAGTGACATCTATGGTGGCTAGGATAACAATTTTACATTCAACAATAAACACTTGGTACAAACTATAGGAACAGCCAGGAGTATTGGAATGGCTCCCCAATATGCCAACCTCTTCACTGGCCACCCTGAAGAATTTCTGGACTAATGCACCCAAAAACCAGTGATATATCTGAGATACATGGATGATATTTTTATTCTCTGAACAGCCAATTTAAATTCCCTCTTCAATTTCTACCACAACTTCAAAAACCACCACCTGTCCATTAAACTCTCTCTGGATCATTCCCACATTAGCAAAAACTTCCTGGTCACCACGATCAACTTCAACAATGGAACCCTACAGAACATTCTGTAGAAGAAATCCCTGGATCACCATACTACCTTCATAGATCCAGTAACCACCCCAAACACACCAAGAAATCAGAACATGCTCCAAGGACAAAGTCCTGGCTCTAAACCTCCTTCACCAAAAAAGGACATTCCGCCAGGAAAGTAGATTACATCATGGAACATGCCACCCAAATACCCCAAGAGAACCTGCTTCAATACAGAAATAAAACCCCCTCCCACTGCACATCTCTAGGTGTCACCTACCACCCCACACTGGAACTCATACAGGGTATCATTAAACAACTACAACCCATACTCAATAGAGATCCCATCCTGAAAGAAATCTTTCCTGAGCCCCATCATCTTCTGCCCTTCAGACAATACCCCAACCTCTCCAAGTTCATCATCAGAAGCAAGTTCTCCACAGAACATGAAACACCAACTCCAAGTGGCACCAGACCCTGCCAGAACAACAGATGCAAAACATGCAGACAGATCTTCAATGCTACAATAATCAACACCCTCCACAGCACACCATTCAAAATCCCTGGGTCCTACACCTGTCTATGGCAACTTGTGGCGTACCTTGTCCAGGGCACTGAATGCCCCAACAACTACGTAGGTGAACCCAAACATTCACTACGCTCTTGAATGAACTCACACAGAAAAACGATATAAGACAAAAACACGATATCACTAGGGTGGCTAGGTGCCTGTTTTTCGACTGAAAAGTCCAGTCAAAAAGGGGACCTGACAGTATCCAGTCAGATCTACTGATTGGACACCAAAAGTCTGGTTACTGCAGGTAGGGAAGGTAGGCACTGGGTCATCACACGTCAGACCCTACTCAGTTGGGGCTGCCTCCTAACTGCATCAGGCAGCTGCAGATCCCAGCCCTGGCTCCGCAGGCAAGTCCTTCCCAATCTGGGTGGGAGGGTGAAGAGGGGAAGACCAGCGAGTGACAGGGGAAGAGGAGCAAACAGGGGCACAGCCTTGGGGGAAAAAGATCAAACAGAGGCGGGGTCTTGAGGCTGGGATGAGGCCTCAGGGAAGAGATGAGGCAAGGGAGGTTCCGGCACACCTGCTGGAGTGTCCTGTTTTTAATGATTACAAAGTTGGCAACTCTACATATCACCTGTGAGTGAACACTTTTCACACAAGAGATTATTCTAATCTGATCTATCAGTCCTCAAATTTAAAGGAAACCTACACAACACTTTCAAAAGATGAGCCTGGGGAGCTTAAATTCATAATTTTGCTAGAGACTAAAAATCCTGGTCTTAATAAAGAGACTGGATTTATGATTTATTCAACAATCTGTAATCCACTGACACCCCTTTTTGTCCTATGACTACAGGGATGTTAATGGGCCACTTCATCTTGAACAGCCCCTTAGATATGTGCTAACTAATTATCAGGCCCACTGACAGCTTTTCCAGGCCCAGGACAGAAC
>ML675604.1:18647352-18711916 GCA_007922155.1 Mesoclemmys tuberculata
ACATTTCACCCACCACCCGTGGTATCTACCATATCTGCCCAGGCCCTTTTAAATTGTTGGGTTGCTAGGCAATTGTCCCCTTTGTCCCCACCGTTGGCAGGCCTGCTAATTATGCTAAACTATCTGTTCAATCTTGTATTTATCTGTGATACTCTGAATACCTTCCCAGACCTGAAGAAGAGCTCTGTGTAAGACCAAAACCTTGACTGTCTCCTGAACAGAAGTTGGTGCAATAGATATTACCTCACCCACCTTGTCTCTCTAATATCCTGGGACGAACCTGGCTACAACAGCACTGCACACTTCTTCATTTAAGTCAATTTCCTGTGCCTGACCTCCATGAGTATGTAGAGACCCAGGAGAACTATCATGTAAGAGTAAAGGTAATAGTCACCTGCAAATTAATGTAAATCAGAGTATTTTAACCATAATAGCTTTTTAAAAGTAATTCTTAATTTTTTTTAAATAAAGTTAAAGAATAAAAATATAATTTCTATTTAACTATCAAGTCTCATTGGTTCTGAAGTTCTAGAAAAATAGCAGAAACAAAGAATTTCATTTTAATATGATTAATTTTTTCATCTTTTTATTAGAGTGAACTTTACAAAATTCACTGACTGTTAATCCAGTCATTGCTATTTTACACAGAATGTAAGAATGAATTTGCAATCCAATAATTAGAAAGCAACACAATACATGTCTACTTAACCTTTTAGAATAGTGTAAATTATTTAATTTCTGCATGCTGTTCCATATGGGTTGCCTGACAATGTGTAGAAAACAGGTTGAGCAAGAGGGTTTTGTATAGAAAGCATGGCTGGCAGACTGTGGATAAGAAGATTATGAATTTATATGGAATGACAGGCAAGAAATGAGATTCAATAGATAGTATATATTAATTGTTACCAGAATAAAGAGCCAGATTCAATGCCCATTTAAATCAGCAGAAAGATTCCTACTGACTTTTATAGGCTTTGGATCAAGCCCCAAATGCCCAATCCTGAATTTCTTCCTCATTTAAAACTTCCCTTTGCTTAGGTCTTGAGTTTGCAAGCACTTAAATATGCATGTAACTTCACTTATGGGAGCAGTCCCATTGAAACAGGTGGGACTTCTCCATTGGAATACAATTATGCACATGCTTAAATGCTTGCAGAATCAGCACCCCAAATGGAACAACTGGAGATTTGGTTCCCCAATGAGTGCAGCATTAGGCCAAAATGGATGAGATACCTTTAAAAGAAAATGATATAGATTAATACTCACAAAACAATACCTTACAGTCATTTTACTTGAATGGACAAAGATAGCAGGAATTCTATTTTAAATAATGAAAGTATTTCCAAAAATCTCATGGTGTTGAAAAATATCCAGTTTTTTCTGTCTGAATATTTTAAAAGTTAACATGAAAGCATTTGTCCTTTTTTCAAGTCAGGAGTAAAAACTGAAATACAAAAGTCAGACAGGAGAACTATTTTTCATAATAATATTATATCATTTACTTTTATGAAGACAAAAATTACTGGAGAACTAGTCTTAGGCAGAAGCTGAGAGCTAAGTTTTGGCTAAGATTTCAAATCACCAACAGATGTTTTCATTACTGCATCTCTATAATCTCCCCAGTCATCCCTCCTACCCTGGAATCTGGAGCACAGCAGAACAGTGCTAGGCCCCAAGCACACCCTCTCCTCTTCTTTTTTCCCCTCAGTCACATATGTTGGGGAGAAACAGGAGGTAAAACAAGCCATCAGATGGCAAAGCATCCTACTTACCACACCTGCCAAGGAAGACTTCACAACTTCCTGGATACAACTGTCGTCATCAAACTCTAATTTCTACAGTTTGAACTCAAACTATAACTCTCTGGTGACTGACTACTTATACTGAAAAGTTCCAGAGGGGTAGCCATGTTAGACTGTCTACAGCAAAAACAACAAGAGTTCTGTAGCACTTTAAAGACTAACACATTTATTTTTTGCAGGCATAAGCTTTCGTGGGCTTTAACCCACTTTGTCAGATACAGGTATTTCAATAATTTCCACCCCACCATCAATCTCAGCCTGGACCAGTCCACACAAGAAATCCACTTCCTGGACACTACAATACAAATAAAGGATGGTCACATTAATTCCACCCTATACCGAAAACCAACTGACCGCAATACATCTCTTCATGCCTCCAGCTTCCACCCTGGACACATTACACGATCCATTGTCTACAGCCATTTGCCTCAGACAGAGACAAACACCTACAGGATATCTATAAAACATTCTTAAAACTACAATACCCACCTGGAAAGGTGAAGAAACAAATTGACAGAGTCAGACAAGTACCCAGAAGTCACCTCCTACAGGAAAGACCCACCAAAGAAAACAACAGACCACTAGCCATCACCTACAGCCCCCAGCATAAATCTCTCCAATACATCACTAAGGATCTACAACCTATCCTAGCAAATGATCCCTCACTTGCTCAAGCTGTGGGAAGCAGACCTATCCTTGCTTACAGACAGGCCCCCAACTTGAAGCAGATACTCACTGGCAACTGTACATCATACAACAATAACAGTAAGCCAGGAACCTATCCCTGCAACAAACCCATTGCCAGCTCTGCCCGCACATCGACTCTAGTGACACCATCACAGGTCCTAATCACATCAGCCACACCATAAGGAGCTCATTTACCTGCACATCGCCTAATGTAATATATGCCATCATGTGCCAGCAATGCCCCTCTGCCATGTACATTGGCCAAACCGGACTGTCACTACGCAAAAGAATAAATGGACACAAATCAGACATAAAAAATGCAAACACCCACAAACCAGTTGGAGAGCACTTCAATCTCCCAGCACTCTCTGTAGCCGACTTGAAAGTTGTCATACTTCAACAAAAAAACTTCAAAAACAGACTTCAAAGAGCAACTGCAGAGCTAGAACTGATTTACAAACTTGACACTATTAGACTGGGTCTGAATAGGAACTTGGAATGGTTCTCTCATTACAAGAAGTAATTATCACTGTTCACACATTCTCACCTTCTAATCAAGGGTTGTGAATAGGCTTCAGTTACTCTAACTGTATGGATTTTGCTATTACCTTCCTCCCCACCCCATTGTTGTTCCTTTCCCTTGGCTGTGTGTATATATATGTACACACACACACACACACACACACACACACACACACACACACACACACACACACACACACACACACACCACCTATCTGATTTCCATTCCCTGCATCTGATGAAGTGGGTTACAGCCCATGAAAGCTTATGCCTGCAAAAAATAAATTTGTTAGTCTTTAAAGAGCTACAGAACTCTTGTTGTTTTTACTTGTACTGACTTCATTCTACACACATCCTCTCTAACTCTTCCCATCTCCTAGACTCCTTTCCTGTGCTTCTCTCTGTCCTTCTCTCCAGCTTCTTCCCCTCATTTCATTTTCTTATCTCATTACTACTTCTAATTCAGCCTTTTCTGCCATTCTCTCTCATCTCATTTAGACCTCATTGATGAATTAAAAAGCAAAAACTAAAACCAACAAGAATGCCTATGGCAACAATATGACATTTCCCAATCACCACTCTGAGAACTGTGCTTCTTTTTGAATACCTGAATACCCTCCCCCCTGCCTTTGTTTGTCTTGTCTATATTATAGATTGTCTAGATTATTAACTTTGGGGGCAGGAACCTAGGTTTCTGTAAGTACAATTGGTCCCTGATCCCAACTGGTGCTCTTGGATTCTACTGCAAAATAGGTAATAAATAAGAATATTATTAGTAATAATTTACATATTTATTTTAGAATAAATTTTCAAACAACCAATTCCACTTTTGTTATCCAGCTGTAAAGTTGAGAATTCTCCTCTAACAAAACTGGAAAATATCCCTAAGTCCTAAGCAATGGAAAAAATGCTGAGAATGCAGCTTCATCGTACACTTGAATCTTACCCTAGTAGTTTTGAGGATGCACAATTTCCGGGGGCTCTGGCAAAACACTGCAGCCACAGAGACAAGGGTCAGGTTCAAAAATCCCCAGAAATGTGTCTCAAGGTGTGCTCTTGGGTCCCTTCTGATGATGATAGTCAAATGTGGGAAATGGAACATATCCCTTCCTAGAATTCAGCTCTAAAGAAATTACCTGTGCAGACATTATATTTAATACAATAATTTATGAGAATAAAGTTGGAGCCAGTTTCACCACATTTACTATATGTGTGTGCCCTTCTTTCATGCATCTCATGTCTTAGCAAGTCAGAAACCTTTCAAGTTCACCTTTCACATTAACTGAAAATTTCAGAACTATCAACAATACACCTTTACTTTTCCATCAGTGTATTAAAATTCTATGTATTGACGGTAATAAAATAAAAAATTGGAAATAAGACATACTTATCTAAAATCTCACAGATTCAAATGGATGAAAGTGAAGAAGATAAAAATCTCATCTCAAATAAAATTAAAAACAGCAAAGAAGCATGCAGCTGTTAGTAGAGAGGAGCAGAATACTAAGAATCAGAAAATGCAGGTAATTACCATTTTGTATCATTTGCTCAAAGAGACATTACATTGATTCTAAACTTTCAAAGTAAACCCTTAATTTTTTTTATTCAGTACTTTTGACAGAGATAAACTTAAATTAGTTTAAAATTAAAGTTTATTTTAAAAAATATATTTAGTTAAAAAACAAAAATTAGTAAAATATATTCTGCTAGCAAATTTCAACCCCGTTAGTAATTAGCCACACTTTTAACAACGGGCCTTTGGAGCCTGGCATCAGAAGAGTTATAGATAAGGTTTTTTATGTAATTTTCTCATTATCTGGGAGAAAAGTTTGAGTAGGACACCACCACCACCTTATCTTTGCTGAATAAGATGTCAGGCCTGTCAGCTGTGAGAAACGGTTTTTCATGCACTCTTCCAACTGATGTGATGGCTACTAAGAAGGTTGTTTTCAAAACAGAGGGAAAAAAAGAAAAAAAAATGAAGACTACTGATTTAAAGGAGGGGCCCACACTTTGATGAGCATTACATTTATATCTTATGAACTTAACTGATTTATTACTGAAGGGTATAAATACTGCAAGAAAACATTTGGCTGTCAGTGAGTCAAGGTAGCCAGTGCTGCACATGAATTTGGTAAGTTACAATGGTTATTAAGGGTACCTTCATTGATTCTATAAGGCTGATTGTAACTTAAAAATAAGTGATAGTTAGGGCCCTACCAAACTCACAGCAATGAAAAACGCGTAACTGACCGTGAAATCTGGTTTCCCCCATGAAGTCTGGCTACTGTAAGGGCGTCGTGGTATTGCCACCCTTACTTCTGGGCTGCTCTTGGCAGCAGCATTGCCTTCAGAGTTGGGCAGCCAAAGCGGAGCAGTTGCCAGCTAGGAACTCATCTCTGAAAGCAGCACTGCCAGCAGCAGCAGCGCAGAAGAGAAGGTGGCATGGTATAGGGGGGTTGTCACTTTTTGGGCAACGGGGTCAGCCTTATGGTTGGGCACTGTGGGTGACCACCCAGGGTGCTGTGGTCAGTGGGGAGCTGCAATCACCCCCCCGCCACACATGCGCACAACCAGCCCAATGTCCCTTTAATTTTGAGTGCTGGGCCCAGAGCCAGGGAGGGGCAGGGCTCCTACCATGCACTCCTACCAGGCAGGGCTCCCTGGCCTGGAGCTTCTACCATGCACAAGGCTACAGCTACTAGTCCTGGAATGGCTGGGGAGGGATGGAACTTCCTCTTCCCCTGCACAGGCTGCTCCTGGGGCTGGGTCAGCCCCACCTCCAGGAATCTCTCCTGGCTACAGGAAGGTCCAAGATTGAAGGCAGCACCACCACCATCAACAGCAAAGGGTGGCAATACCATACCATGCCATCCCCACTTCTGCACTGGTGCTGGCGGCGGCACTGCCTTTAGAGCTGGGCTCAGGCCAGCAGCCACCACTCATTGGCCACACAGCTCTGAAGGCGACAGCACAGAAGTAAGGGTGGCAATACCATAAACCCCCTACAATAGCCTTGCAACCTCCATGTCTCTCTTTCGGGTTGGGACCTCCTGCCCCCATTTACAAAACTGTAAAATTTACGATTTAAATATCTGAAACAATGAAATTTACTATGTTTTAAATCCTATGACTGTGAAATTGACCAAAATGTACTGTGGATTTGATATCACCCTAGTGATACTCCAGGATAAATACTCTACTATAACTGGACATATTTCAGGAGAAACACTCAAATTAAACCACTCTACAAAATGCTTCCCCTTGAAAGCATTTGTCTGTCAGACAACTTTCATTTTCCAAGAAAACAAAAATGTACTTGAATTGCTGAATACTGGAAAAGCTTTTCTGCTAAAAATCCAAAAAACCAAGACACCGTGTGAAGGGCTTGTGATCCAAATGCAGGATTTGACTTTTTTCTTTTTGAAAGAGGAGATGTGGAGCTATAGGT
Source organism: Mesoclemmys tuberculata (assembly GCA_007922155.1). NCBI lineage: Eukaryota > Metazoa > Chordata > Testudines > Chelidae > Mesoclemmys > Mesoclemmys tuberculata. The sequence continues at coordinate 18,653,815 of ML675604.1, forward strand.
AGAAAGAATGAAGTCTGTCACACCAGGACCAACGAGTCTGAATACCATAACTGTCAAGCTATTTGTATAATGTAGGCACTGTTCTGCCATATCTTCAAGGCTTTTGGGAAAAGGAGGAATGGAAGAAATGCATACAAAACATTTTATCCCTAAAATTGAAAGAAACAACTGATACTGAAACTGAGCCCTTGACTGATTATGAATAAAGCCTCAGGTATGTGGTACTGATCCACCCTGCTAAGTGCAAACAAATCCATTGGCTTCTTTCTACAATTGGGCCAGCTGGAAAACAATAGTTTCACCTGGCAAACATTTCAAGGTTTTGAGATTTGTTTTTATTCTGCATCAGAATGAAAAATAGACCTTTAGAAATTTTCACAAAAAACAAGAAATAAATCCCAGAATAGCCAATAATCTGGTGGTTGGGACACTCACTTCACATGTCAGAGGCCCGGCTTCAAGTCCCTGCCGGTTTCAATTTTTTTTTTGGATGAAAAATTTCAGAAGGTATTTGGAATCTCTCTCCCTCATACATGTTTTCTTATTTTGTCAAACAATTCTCGATCAGCTCTAGAATCAACATTAGATGTTCCACTGGGAGCTCGTCACCTTCGTCCATGCTCTTGAAAGACAGAAGAGACATATCACCTACCAAGTGCTAAATACCTCAACTGTCTCATTTGTGCCAAAACCTACATCCTCTCACAGACTTTCCTAAGTGCCAAAAGACACAAGTGTCCTCGATTTAGCTTTCAAGGTCTCCAGTTATCCTCAGACCACTTAAAAAATTAATGTATGTGTTGTCAATATGAAAATCTGTGGATCACATAAAATTAGGGCTGTGTAAATTATTTTTTTTATTATCTGTATTACAAAAATCAAGGAATATTGTACTGAATACACTATTCACATTCATGTTTAATAAAAAGATCTGTTTTTAAATGTACTTGAAACTGTCACAGAATTCAACATTACTAAAATATCCAGGGGGCCATACCACAGGGTTTAGGGCTAGCTTGCCACAAAGTACATTAGACCTTCTGTACATTATTATGTTAGTACATTGAATCAATATTGTGATCTTTTATTTAAAGGGAAAAAACATATTTCATGAAGAAAACTGTCTGTTTTACTGTTTTTACTAAAACATTTCTCAACTATCAAGAGGAATATACAAGGTCATCCAATTACAAAATACTCATCCATATAATATACACTGATTGTTTCAATGATTCTGAGAAAGTATATTGTAGCTCTCAAGAGAGCTAGTCTTACCATAAAAACAAAGGGAAAAATAGGAGGTGTGTGTGGGGGTTGGGGGTCAAATTAACTCATCACTTATTTTTCTCTCTATTGTAATGACTAAGATATACTGCAAGTAGTAGAAAACTGGTTCCCCTTTCCTAACCAAGGTATAAATCCACTAGGACAGAATCTCTGCCAAAGCTGTGCCACAGGAAGTGTGCTGACCAAAGAAGAATCTTAGGCTTTACCTTTACTCTCTTTCTTCTTCTTAAATTGATTCAAATGACCACTGACTTTCATGAAACTTAAGCACAAGATTTAGTGCTTTGCTGAATTGGGTCCAACAAAATGAAATGGGTTTTATCAAAGGTGGACTTCCTTCATTCCAAGTACTTATCACTTTTTAAACCCTTTGGTATAGGCTACTATGGAATGCAACTGTAATAAATTAAAAATTAATAAATATGTAAAGTAAGTTTCTACAGTGCAACAGAAGCCCACAGATATTTAGGTTTGTAACTAAAATAAATACAGCCTGGTCTACACTTACCTTTGCGATTCGGTGGCAGTCGACGGGAGATACGCAAGTGACATAAATCACTTGTGCATCTCCCATCGACTTTGCAGCGTCTCCTCTGCGCGGTGTCCATACTGCGCTGCGTCGAAGGGAACAGCACTCCCTTCGACACAGCGCTACTCCACTTACCGGGTTTTCCTGCGTCGCTTCCTGGATCAACTGAGCACATCTCTACAGACCGCTCCGTCGATCCAGAGCAATCGATGTGACGGCGGCGAATTTGCCGCTGTCAGTGTAGGCCCAGCCTAAGACTTCTTTTTTGTTTTTTTCTAAGTCTATTTTCCTGGTCTAATTTTCAGCAAACCTAACAACATATACACAAATTTTTGGCTTATTTATAAGATTAGACAGCTATTTAGCTATCAACCACCTATTAACTTTATAAAAAGAGATTTGTCTGACTCTGAAGTGATACAGTACTTGATGCTACAACTGCTAAAATCTGAGAGAAACTAATAGTAATACTGAGAGTTTGAACAAGAACAGGTATTGCAGCTAACTAAAGGAAGTCATATGACTCAAGCAAAAGAAAGAAAAGGATATATATGTAAGGCCTCCCTTTAGTTTATTACAAGCTCCTTCAGAAATTAGTGCCTCAGAACCTTATAAAAGAGCACTGTAGGATTCTATCCATCTAACAGATGGTATTAATTCAGGACATTTGCTGACACAAGGAAAGGTAAAGTGCTTGTTATTAAAGAGCACCAATATTTTGTAGCTTTTCAAACAGGTAATAAAACTACAAGTATGGAGTACATCACCAGCCCTAATAAAACTGGTAGTCTTTTTACGTCTGACAGGATCAGAAATAAAACACAGATGAGCTATACATAAATGACAAACCTAATATCAATCATTCCCTCTGTGCTATCATGTAAAAGCTATAGGCAGATCTCATATTTATTTTTCTTCACAACATGTAGTATTTCTTATGGAAGAAATGTGAGCCTCAGTGTTTTCTATTTTTAATATAGCCATACCTTTCTATATTTCTTAAAGATTAAAGGGTTAGTGACTTCACTTCATTAATACCCAAAATAAATAAATAAATAAATAAATAAATAAATAAAAGAACACCACCACAACTGAAAGCATTGCCATCAAAAAGCAGTTTTTCATATTCCACCTGAGGCCACTTTTCTGGAAAGCAGTAAGTGGAAAGTAAACTAGTAAGGGACTTCAGAAGACTTTGTATTTTCACTTAATGGATTTTTTTTTAAAGATGAATATACATGGGCAAGTGGAAAGGTTTTGATGGGAATGAAACTATTAAACAACTAATACTGATCTAACAATAAAAAATATAATACAGTATAAATACTGAGAATTTACCTATCATTGTTGTTTTCTAAAAGGAACATTTTCTTGATTCCAACTGCTTGATCCCAACTCTCTGCAGTCTTATTAGGGAAATCTTAATCTTTATACTGAAGTTTGAATTTTCCTGCAGGTGGATTTATGCACCTGAGGGGAGGTAAACAAGATTCAAATTGCTTAACAATCTGTTCCTTTTCATCCAAAAGATCCTGATAAACTCTAGCCTAATTAAAACCACAGATCATAAACCCAGTCTTTCAGAATTTATTCACTGAAATCAATGGGACTACTCACATGATTAAGGTCTACAGGACTGGGCCTCTGTGTAGCATACCAGTCAGTAGTCTTGCCTGGGCCAGAACTTTCCCATCTTTCACAGCCCCGTCCCAAGTACTCACAGCCCCAGCCAACAACTTTGGAAGCTGGTTCTTGTTGGTATCTAAGTTATTTCTTTCCTCATGCAAAAGACAAGCTGGTTCTGACCAGTCAAGGCTATGGGTGTTGACTAAGAGGGACTGCATACACTTCTCCCTGCTTCAAGGTCTCTTCTCATTCCTGTTAATATCTCAGTGGGATGCCAACCATTCACAGCTAATTATTCACCATCAATTTAGACTAAAATATTTTTTCAGTAAATGAGAGCAATAAATAAAATTGAGGAAATTGTGATCTTCTGATAAACATTTTTTGAGCAGAAAAGGGCAAATTTATCAACAAATTATTTGCTGTAAATTATTCACTCAGCTCTTGCATAAAGGTAAACCAATAACCTTGAGTGAATGCAATCTTTTAAGCCTTTCCTTACAGCCAAATAAAGTTCTAGTTACTTTTATTAATCTAAACAGCTTGGTCAAACTGGGTAGACAACAATGGGGAAAATATTGACATGGTGACTAATTAGTTTGGAACTTCATTTAGGGGAGACCTTTGGATGAGTATTTGACACCACCACATTATTATTATTTATATTTGCTTTACAATATGGGAGCCTTGTTACAGGTCGGGATCTTGTTGTGCTAGGTGCTGTACAAACACAGAACAAAAACAATGAGACAATATTGGTCAGCAAGATAGCAAGTGGTCTCAGCACACCAGCAGCCTAACTATTGTTGAGGTTTTTGTAGTCATCACAGAAAAGGAGGTTTTGAGGACAGTTTTGAAAGTGGATAATGAGGTAGCTTTGCAGATGTTTCTGGGGAGCGCCTCCCAAGCATGAGGTGCCACATGGAAGAAAACACAAAGGTGCTTGTTTGTACATACAGCTGATCCATGATGGTGGCTGACATTGTGGAATGATCAGAGCTGAAAGTCGACCTTTTGATACTAAATGAAAGAGGATAGTTAAGATGGGAATTGACTTTTATAGACCTTAAAAGTGAAGACAACCTCTTTATGTTTGATGAGATAGAGATCAGAGAACCAAAGGAGGGATGCAAAGAAAGTGGTGACATGGTCAAAGAGATAGGCTGGGAAAATATTCTTTGAAACAGCATTCTCAATGGATATGAGCAGATTTTATTCATCAAGGCCAGAGAAAAGGATGTTGCAGTACCTGAGATGTAAAATTATGACAGTTTAGATGAGAGTTTTAGCTGTATAGGTGGCTAAGAAAGGCCATATCTTAGAGAGATTATGCAAAAAGAATCTGCAAGATCCTAGGCGGCAAGATCCTGCCTGTGAAGACCTAGCGAGAGGGCTGAATCAAAGGTGACTCAGAGTGACAGGCAGAATGATGGTGTTGTCCGAAGTGATCGAGAAAGGCATTAAGGGGAAGTGGTTGTGATGGAAGAAGATTTTGAGCTCTATTTTAGTCATGTTCAACTTGAACTGATGGATAGACATTCATGAGGAGATATCAGAGAGACAGGCCAATCTTTTGTTTGGGAAGAAGGTGACTGGTCTGAAGCAGAGAAGCAGATTTGTAAATCATCAGCATAGATGGTGTTGAATTTGTGTTTCCAGCTGAGATTAGCCAGAGATATGATTTGGAGGAAGAAGAGAAGAGGACCAAGGACAGAGACCTGTGGAACCCTCACAGAAAGTAGGAGGCCAGATGATCAGAATCCTCCAATGCACTGAAGGTGCAACTAGAGAGGTAGGAGTAGAAACAGGAGAGGACAGAGTCAAAGAAGCAAGGGAAGACAAGATTTGAAAAAGAAAACCATAGCTGTCAATGGTAGCTGACAGGTCAAGGAGGATGATAATAGAGTTCTATTCTTACCTTTAGCTAAGAAGAGGCTATTACAAACTTTGGACTTGTCTACATTTACAGCGCTGCAGTGGCTGTAGCGCTTAGTGAAGACACTACCTACACCAGCGGGAGAGCTTCTCCCACTGGTGTAGGTACTCCACTTCTGTGACAGGTGGTAGCTATAAATAGAAGAAGCACTGCCTACACTGGGGGTTTGGTCAGTGTAACCACAGCACTCAGGGATGTGGATTTTCTATACTCCTGAGCAACAGTTATATCGACATAAATTCCTAGTGTAGTCTAAGCCTTAGACAAGATCAGTTTCAATGGAATGAAAGGGTCAGTTGCAAGGCCCAAACATAATTTTTTTGGGCCCAGTACAAACTTGTAACACAGGCCCCCTCCCACACACATACCACAATCCTTCATCCCACACATACAATCCTGTGAATCATGAGTTTGAATGAGTTTCAAAAGTTTGAATTTTGAAATTGTTACATATTCTACGTTTCTATTTTTGTTTAACATAACACCCAGCCTGAGAGTCCTACAAGTTTGCTGATTATTTTGTAAATTTTTGGTCATTATAAAGGTATTATATTCTGTCAGTGTCTTGATCTTTTTATTCTAATGAACCAATGTGGCTGCAAACATTTTATAATTAGGCCAATTAACTTTAAAGCTTTATTTTTCTGGCCCTGTTCATTGCAAAATCATGAATTAGTCCCCCAAAGCTATAATCTCAAGAGTTCAAGGCAGTTACCATTTTTTGGTCACCTAACAGATTATCATCTCCTTGGAATGCTGAACTTTATGAAGCAGGAAATAAGATAACATCCAACAATCCTTCCAATATTTTTTCCATCTTGTAGCTTCTGTTAATATTTGTTTTTGAATCTCATTGTCCACTCTATGTCCACCTGACAGTGACTGCTGTAATTGCTTCCACTGACAGTACCAAGTTTTATGTTCTATGCTCTTTTCATGTTCCAGAAGTTTAGTATATTGTTTATGCCATTTTTTCCACAATTGGTGAATACCCTTCATTTTTTGCCAGCATACTGTGCTGTTTAAGCCTCCCTTCAGGAAACAGCCGACATGGAAAACAATACAGTGCTTGGTTTGTAGCACTCCAAACAAGCCAGTCTCTTGCTATCTTTCCTCTCTTGTTGGAAATCTTATATTTGAGAAGAAATTCAGGAAAATTATGCCCATTAACATCTTTTGGCATTCACTTTGCTAGCTTCCGCATTTCTTCAAAAGTCAGGATGCCAGACAGAACAATTTTTTGACGGATAGAATCTGTTGTTTTCCAGCCACAAGCCTGGATCTTTGAAAAGACAAGTATCAGTGTAGCACTGCTCTACTGCTTCTTGTAAACCTTCTGAATGTGGTGGTGCTAATGGAAATATTACCTGACTATCTTCAAACATTAGATTGGAGTCACGTGATGCATGTTCTGGCAGCTTTTCTTTGTCATCAGATGCCAGTGCCACAGACACAGTCTCCATATTGAAATACTTTTCATCTTGATTTTGTTCATCTGCTTCCCTAGTTAGTATATTGCCTGACTGCAGAAAAGCCTTGTCTGATTTGAAAAACTGGAGGATAATTTCTTGTCCTTTAGCTTCTTTTAGTTCCCTTTCTTTTACTTCCTTATGTTTCTGGCTGCCTGATTTGTATTTATAGCCACCACCAGACATGGTAGTATGGGGTGTGTGTGACTGTGAGTGAATTAGACACTTACATATATTTTGGGCCTGCAAATCCTACCAGAAGAAGCAGCAGCACTGGCTCCCATTGTTGTATGGTGCTTTACTTCGCTTCTCCCACCAGCTGTCCCTCCCTCCTGCCTATGTACAAGGAACTCTGGTACAGGTAGTTCTTGATCTTGGTATGATAGACCATGTCACAGAGAGGAGCACAAATCTCTCTGTCTCAAACTACAAGTCCTAGTTTAACTGCCCAATCACACACATTCTTTTCTAGAGAAGGGCCAGGGCTGGGCCAGGAGACCCAGCAACTCACTGTTCAGAACGTTGCTTGAGACTGCTCTAAAACTGCTTCTAACTGGCTCCAGCAAATCTCACAAGATCTGGACAATAAATACATAGATACAGGGAAATAAGTTTCTATAAATATCCTCAGGCATGATCTAGAATTTAGCTTCAATTTTTTCCTCATGGTAATGGGGTTGCAGCCTGGGCTGGGTCCCTCAGGACCTCCAGGCCCCAGTAAAGTGTACCCTTTCCCCTCTCCCCCATGTGGGGGCTCTGGTCAGTTGTAAAGCCATTCTAACTGCATAGGTTAGCTAAAACAACCTAAACTGCAGCTGGAGGAAATAAAATTTTCCATGTTAAAAATCTGAGTTTACAATAACATAGTGGCATAAAAGAGGTGTTATAGTAGTTTAATGACAATTGACATTAAATGACCTTCCACTGAATGCCCTGTGATTACAAAGAAGGCCTTGATGTGCCTCTTTAGAAATCTCAAATCATTGAATAGCTAAATAGAAAGTAATAGGAATTTGTATTTGTAGCAAAGAACAATGCCCAAGATCTTAATAATTAAAGCTGTCAGTCTGATCTGACCAGCAGGGCCTCAAATCTGCCTCAGTCAAAATAGGACAAATAAAACATATAAATGACTGACTGTCTTCTATGCTCTGATTAGTGCATACACAAATAAAGGTAATAGATGGCAACTAAATGAATCATATTTCCCAATGAATGGAAATTTTGCTGATGTAAAGACTGAAGGATAATAATAATTACAGCATATCAAATAAGATATTTTTTGTGATATTTATATTTTACTGCAAGTTTTCCAAATGTTTCTTGCTTTTAATCTTTCACAGAAATAGAAACATTAGCTTTTTCAATAGCCGTATTGTGGGGAGGATATATAATGTCTCAACATATAAAATGTTTATATAGCTTGTCATGCAAATGAAGAAAATGCTTGTTAGTAGGTTTTCAGAGCCAAAATTTCCATCAGTATTTGCAATTTTACATTTTTTATAAAATTTCTTTCATGGAAGGCTGTCAAAGATACAGGTACATGAAACAGATATGACATGAAGTGATGTATTTTACAGCTCACATTGCTGTATGGCCCTAAAAAACAGTATTTTGTCCTAAGTAACACAATATTCCATTATGTAATGACATAACAGAAGGAACTGTGTATTATTAAAGAATCCCAAAAATATTAACAGGAAAAAAAATCAATACACTTTATTTTCCCCCATCAGAACATAGGTATTGTATTTCAAAGAAATAGAAAAATACATCAATCACAAAATGGATGGTAAAATATCCCAATAACAAGAATGCCCTCTTTCAACGTATTCTAGCATTTCTTTGACTACTCCTGACACTTCATTTGTTGGTGCATTCTATAACTAGAAAGCTGGAAGCCCATCTACTTATGAGACAAGAAAAAGCAGACTTGTATGAAGCTCTCTCATCAAGAGGTGCAAATCTTGTGAGAAAATAAAAGCCTATTAATCTGATGCTGATGCAATTTTGCAATCATAACAGGGAGATGGAAAATGTTTCAAATTCAGAAGGTACTCACACCTCAGGAAGATTTGTTTTTTAAATAACACGGCAGAATAATAATTTAGAGTACTGAGGATCACAGAAAAAGGAAAAGTATAAGGGAAAGTTGTTTGTCTGGGTTGACTCCACTGAAGATAAATAAATTCAAGCTGAAACAGGGAGAGACAGAACCTAGCTTCCAACATGGAGAACTGCTCCTGATGACTTTTGCCTATAAAGAAAAAAATATTTATAAAAAAAACTGTCAGATTTTATTAAAGATAGATTTGGTAAACTTTTATGGACAGCAAAATTAAAAACGAGACAGCAGAAAATGTTTTCAAGCAGTAGCTTTCTGAAAATTCAGGAGGTATATTGGCCCCAGTTTCACAAATGAATCTAAAGTGCTGATTCTCCACACATAAGGCCAGTGAGTGATGGGAATGTTTGAACAAATCTTTGCAAAATCTGATGCCTTGCAAGCTTCATGGACATGTGTATGATACAAATTGGAGGCAATTAATTCTCAGATCAACAATTTAGATGGGAAAGTAGACACAACCGAAAAAAAACTAAAGGAAAGTACTTGCAAAACTAAAACAGAAATTAAATGAGACACGATCTTAGAAAGGAAAATTAAAAATCTGGAAAAAACAAACTAAGAACATGACATGTGAGAGTACTGGGGATTCCAGCAGTGGGGAAAAAAAATCTCTAAACACTTTTTTTTGAATGGTTAATTTGATTGTTAAACTGCTTGATTTAACCATGGAAGATGGGCCTCTTTATATGTAAAGATATCACATTTGTTATTCCCACTTGTGGTAAAGAGGGATCAGATTCCTCATCTGGGACTTCGTTAATTTCCCTGTATGATATCAGAAATAAAAGAGTAAAATCTTCAGATCACAAGGAAAAAGAAAGCTCTAGACTTTAAAGGCAAGAAAATTCTTATCTTCTCCAACTTGAACCCTACCACTCAAAGCAACTAGAGAGACCTTATGCTGACCAAACATGATTTTATGGAGGACAGAACTAACATAGCATCTCTTCCCTGCTAAATTGAAAGTGAGTTACTATTATAAAACGTATCTTCTAAGACGTAAAATCTTCAAATAATCTTTTGAAAAATATTAGAAAGGACAATGAAAAACTCACTAACAACTCAAAGACTACTGTAATGCATATGCACAAGAGGAGTAGAATTAAGGTTGTATAGTCCATCGTAACTTCAGACTTTCCAGATTTCCAGTGCTTCTCTTTGCAATCTTGCCAATACTTTGTTTTAACATGTATTTCTATTTGCAAGGAATTTTTGAAGCAGAAAAAATGGTAAAACAAAGAAATCCTAGATACCAGTAGAATGCAGAGTCTGGCACAATGTGTGCATTAAGTCAAGCAACCTTCCTTACAAATACATGTATGCACAGTGCACCAGGCAAAGCAGATAACTAACTTATTACATTACATAAATCAGATAGCATGCATAGTTGTGTGTTTTAAATCATTTTAACTTGATCAAATCAAAATGGATTTTTACCAGATCACCAAGAAATGCATCTATGAAATGAAGATTACAAGTCAGATTTCAAAGGTGTTTAAGAGTCTAAAGAAATAGATAGGCAAGAAGTGCTTAGTGGGATTTTCAGATGAGCATCTGGACACCTAACTCCCTTTTCACCTATCTGCTTCTTTAGGTGCCTGAAACCTTTGAACACCTGGCCTTACATCTGTGACAGATTTGATATTTCTATAATCTTCATCTGAGCCCTGAGAGCCGTTCAGAACAGGGCATTAAGATACTTCTTTTCCAGCTTCCCCTGAAGCAGCAAAGATGTACACATATCCTGCCAAAGTCCCCTTCAGCCACAGGAACCAAAAACATATCCTTTTGGTGGCCTCCTGCAGCTGAGGGAGTGAAGTCCTGGCCAGAACTCTCTGTTGCTGTGCATTGGTCGCTGAGTCAGACAGAGAGAGACGTTGAGGGGGAAAGGAAGAGATACAGTTACATGCATTTGAAGAGGAAAAACATTCACTGTTCTGAAAGTCCCTATTCAGACAAAGAATGATGAAGAGACATTGGGGCTGTGCCTCTGCAGCAGAATATGAAAAGGAGGAAGAACCAGAGAGAACTGAAGAGTGCACTCACAAAAATATAAATTCTATGTATAGTGAAACTCTACTTACTCTACTACTACATCACTGCAGTTCCATTTCTTTATAGTTTGACTGATGACCTGTTTAGATAACTGGGAAAATTTGTCTCCAGAACTAATTTTACCCTCTCTGTGTAGAATCATGATAATAAGTTCAGTCTTTTGATTAAATACATTAAGTTTCAGTCAAATGTGCAAGTGAAATGATTATTTGACCAAGTAACTGAAATTTACAGTCAGTCATCTGACCAAATGAATATTTTGACAGAACGACTAATGTATGTACAGGAATTCGAGGATTTTTATATTCAAAATACAGCTTATTTGTAGGATGATAGAACATACATTTCTAAATATGATACTATAAGTACAGAAAATACTCCATTAAATTATCATGTTGTGATGCCTACATAACTGTGAAGATTGTTTAAAAAATAATGTATAAAGAAGGTTATCCCACAACAGCTTTGACAATAAGTTCTTGTGACTTTTGTCCCACTTGTCTCTTTCTCTTTTAGCCCTAGGGAAGAGGAGATGATACCAGGTTTAGTTCACTTTACAAGCTAGAACTGGATAGGTTTAGACAACAGGCAAATGGAATGGAAGTAAAATAATCTTACATAAGGACAAAGCCTAAATGCCATTTCCACTGATGTCACTTTCATTAAGTTGCATACATGATTTTGGTCATACTAGCTGGAGAGTAGATAACCTTTGCATGAGTGATGACTTTGTTTTACCTGAAGACACAAAACCCAGTATTTTATAACAGAACCAGAGTTTTGTTTGTGTTTTATACATCAGCTCTAATGCTTTACTCTGTCTCAAAATCTTAGATGTTCTTAGCTGGACACTGGGAATACTCTGCCAAACATGTAAATTTAAGTTGACTAAGTCACTAGTAAGCCTTATCTCTATACATGGAAGTATTTCCCCTGCTTTTTTTTGTTTGATGAGCATTTTCTTTCAGTATTTCATCCCCTTCCCTATGTTTCAAATACATAGAGTCATAGAAGTGTAGGACTGGAAGAGACCTCAATAGGTCATGTAATTCAGTCCCCTGCATTCAAGGCAGGGCTAATAACTAGACTCAAAGTGTTTGTCTAACCCGTTCTTAAAAATCTCCAGTGATGGAGATTCCACAACCACCATAGGCAATTTGTTCCAGTCCTTACCTACCCTGACAGTTAGGAAGTTTTTCCTAATAATGTCCAACCTAAATCTCTCTGCTGCAATTTAAGCCCATTGCTTCTTATCCTATCCTCAGAGGTTAAAGAACAAATTTTCATCTTCCTCCTTTTAACAACCTTTTATGAACTTGACAACTGTATCATGTCCCCCCTTAGTCTTCTCTCTTCCAGACTAAACAAACCCAATTTATTCTATCTTTCCTCACAGGTCATGTTTCTAGATGTTTGCATTTCTGTTGCTTGCCATGGACTCTCTCCAAATTTGTCCACAACATTTCTGAAATGTGATGCCCAGAACTGTACACCATTCTTCAGCTGAGGCTGTATTCTCCATACTCTACTATTGTCACTTTATTTATGTCACATTGATGTGGCTATATAAAAGATTTAAAAAAAAAACTACACAACACCTCTGAGCACCATATTTTATGCTGTGTTTGTATAATGACTTGCCCAATGTGGTCCTGGTCTATGTCTTTGGCTCCCAGGCACTACCACAATACAAATAATTAATAAATAAATGAATAAATAAATAAAATAGGGCAGTATCATTTTACATGAACGTAAGGTATGAATATTTTAGCAGTGTTAAGTCATTAGGAGAAATGTAAAGGAAACCAATACCTTTAGAAATATAAATAAAAATCTGATTTCTAAATATTGTACTGGATAAATATTTTTTAAAGTTATTAAAGAAACCTTACTGAGGGCACAGGAATAAACCATCCCGATGTGCAGAAAGAATAGCAAGTGTGGTAGGCGACCAACTTGGCTTAACAAGGAAATCATTGGTGAGCTTAAACACTAAAAAGAAGCTTACAAGAAGTGGATGTTTGGTCAGATGGACTAGAAAGGATTATAAAAATACTGCTCAAACATGCAGGAATGAAATCAGGAAGGCCAAAGCACAATTGGAGTTGCAGCTAGCAAGAGAGGTGAAGGGGAACAAGAAGGGTTTCTAAAGGTATGTTAGCAACAAGATGAAAATTAGGGAAAAAGTGTGGGCCCCTTACAGAATGGGGGAGGCAACCTAGTGACAGAGGATGTGGAGAAAGCTGAAGTACTCAATGTCTTTTTTGCCTCCGTCTTCACAGACAAGGTCAGCTCCCAGACTACTGCACTGGGTGACACAGAATGGGGAGGAGGTATGTTGTGACAGACTTCTATAGAGCCTGTGATGTATATGTGCCCCGAGGTCATTTTTGAGTAATTGCATACCAACATAGAGGATGCTCAAGCAACAATGGCAAATGTCACAAAAAACAATCTGTTTCCGAAAGTTTGGTGATCAGGAAGTCAAAGCTGGTCAACCGGATGAGGCCTGTTGACAGTCAAGAAACAGAATCTGTCCAGCAACAGTGGGCACCCTAAGGCTTGTAACTAGCCACTGGAGGGCAAAAAGTTCCCTCACAGGCGTGGGACTTGCTGGTTGGACAATAGCCAAAACGTCACAATTGGTTTAAGCAAGCAATATGCTGGGGTAGAGAGATATATAAAGTTGTCAGGAGAGAGGCAAATTGGACGAGCCACACATCACAAGGGGTGCACCAGAATCGCACCGCAAAGATGGCCTGATCAACCATCATTGCCTCTCCCCAGCTCGCTGCTCAAGAAAGTATAGGGCATTATCGCTGGTAACCAGGGTGTGAATGCGATAGAGGTTCCACCTGGAAGAAAACCCGGGAACGTAACATAAAGAGTAAGGAAATTTGGCCATAAACTTTTATTGTTTTTGTTGCAACTGAGTTCATCCATCTATGTGGTAAGTATTAATCAAATGTTGTTTACTTGTAAGTAAGTCTTTAAGTATCTGTTTAGTGTATTTGTGCTGGTATGATTAGTTGTTTAAATTATAAGTTTTAGATGTTAAGTTTTAAGTTTAAGGAATTGTAAAAGGATAAAGGGAGACAACTTGTGATAGAGAGAAAACCCTCAATAAATAGTGAATTTGAATTGAACAGAGAGTGTGTGTCATTGAATGATAGATTTATGAGCCTTTGACCAAGTCTTGGACTAAGACAGGTTTCAGCTGCCCTCATCCGTCCACAAGTTGGTCGGGTGAATAGCAAGGGGGGCCTGTCTGAACCTAGTGACTCAACGGACAGGCGGAGTGACTGCAGCCACAAGGCTACCCTTTCCCTTTCCCTAACTCATGAGCCTTTGTAGCTCCGTTGCTCAGTAGAGCTCCTGTGACTTCAAAGGATTCCCTCTGTGTCTGTCTGTCTGCCTTTCCTCCCCCCTCCTGCTAAATAAGCGTTCCGTTATCGGATTCATTCACCCCATCAGTATCACGGGCTGAATAGAAACGGTGCGGACCCCTCAATCAGTCAAACCTGAGTAAGTTGTATGACTGTATGTGTGTGTTTTAAGAAATTGATCCCTTTAGGAAAATCCAACTATCTCAAGCAAGGGATAAAAAGAAAAAAAAACAAAAAATCCCACAGTAAGCCATAAAACTGTCACCGGGCCATAAACGGACCGTCTGAAGCGAGGAATACAAATGAACCAAGACAGGAGTTTTTTAACCCCTTGTCACCACAAGGTGAACATCCTGCAGTGCTGAAGGAACAGGTCCGAGACTATTTAGAAAGATTGGACATATACAAGTCCATGAGGCCAGATGCAATGCACCCGAGGGTGCTGAGGGAGTTAGCTGGTGTGATTTCAGAGCCATTTGCTATTATCTTTGAAAGCTCATGGCAACTGGGGGAGGTCCCTGACGACTGGAAAAAAGCAAATATAGTGCCCATCTTCAAGAAAGGGAAGAAAAAGGATCCAGGGAACTACAGGCCGGTCAGCCTCACTTCAATTCCTGGAAATATCATGGGCAGGTCCTTAAGGAATCCATTTTAAGGCACTTGGAAGCAAGGAAGGTGATCAGGAGCAGTCAACATGGATTCACGAAGGGCAAGTCAGGCCTGACCAACCTGATTGCTTTCTATGAAAAGGTGACTGGTTCTGTGGATGTGGGGAAAGCGGTGGATGTGATATACCTTGATTTTAGCAAAGCTTTTGATACGGTCTCCCACAGGATTCTTATCAGTAAGTTAAAGAAGTATGGGTTGGATGAATGGACTATAAAATGGATAGAGAACTGGCTAGAGCAAAGGGCTCAATGAGTAGTAATCAATGGCTCCATGTCTGGCTGGCAGCCAGTCACAAGTGGAGTGCCCCACAGGTCGGTCCTGGGGCCGGCTTTGTTCAACATCTTCATTAATGATCTGGAGGATGGGGTAGATTGAACCCTCAGCAAGTTTGCAGATGACACTAAGCTAGGGGGAGTGGTAGATACCCTGGGAGGGAGGGATAGGATACAGAAAGACCTAAACAAATTAGAGGATTGGGCCAAAAGAAATCTGATGAGGTTCAACAAGGACAGGTGCAAAGTCCTGTGCTTAGGACAGAAGAATCCCATGCACAGCTGCAGACTGGGGATTGATGAGCTAGGCAGCAGTTCTGCAGAAAAGGATCTGGGCATTACAGTGGATGAGAAGCTGGATATGAGTCAGCAGTATGCCCTGGTTTCCAAGAAGGCTAATAGAATATTGGGCTGCATTAGTAAGAGCATTGCCAGCAGATCACGGGAAATGATTACTCCCCTCTATTCGGCATTGGTGAGGCCACATTTGGAGTATTGCGTCCAGTTTTGGTCCCCCTACTACAAAAAGGATGTGGACAAGTTGGAAAGAGTCCAGTGGAGGGCAACAAAAATGATTAGGGGGCTGGAGCACAAGACTTCTGAGGAGAGGCTGAAAGAACTAGGTCTGTTTAGTCTGCAGAAAAGAAGAATGAGGGGGGATTTGAAAGCAGCCTTTAACTACCTGAAAGGGGATTCCAGGGAGGATGTAGCTAGGCTGTTTTCAGTGGTGGCAGCTGACAGAAGAAGGAGCAATGGTCTCAAGTTGCAGTGGGGGAGGTTTAAGCTGGACATTAGGGAAAAGTTTTTCACTAGGAGGGTGGTGAAGCATTGGAATGGGTTACCTAGGGAGGTGGTGGAATCTCCATTTAGAGGTTTTAAGCTGCGGCTTGACAAAACCCTCGCTGGAATGATTTAGCTGAGGTTAGTCCTGCTTTGAGTAGCGGGTTGGACTAGATGACCTCCTGAGGTCCCTTCCAACTCTAATATTCTATGATTACATATCATAGTAGAAAGCCCTACAGTTTAATGCTGAATAAGGGAAAGTGCATATTACTTACACTTTTTTCTTTTTTGTCTATAAAAACAAAAACTATAATTGAACTTAGTTCTTGGAAAAGGGGTCAAATTTTCAGTTCTGGAAAATGAAATCCTACACTCATCTATAGAACAAATAGAGTCCAGACATCAGCAACATTCACTTCTCAAGGACTGCCCCACCAATATGGCTTAAGTCCATCCTTGATGTGGAGGATCTATGACTACAATTTAAACAAGCTGTCTAAAGATTCTATGTTCTATAAATCTAGAAAAGATTCTATATTACATTATTAATCACCTGAGCTTCTCCATTGACCTTGCAGTTACACTTTTCTATTTTCTACTCCGTATTTTGCAACTATTTCTGCACAACATGAGTAAAATTTAAACAACCACATTACCAAATAGGAGATAGACTTATAAAAGTGCAGTTTACTTTGGATGGCACTTTCACTGTATTTTACACAAATACATCTTTGTCCTTTTCCATGACAGCACATTTTACTTCTCCTGAAAGATGTAATTAATGAGCATAGAATAAAACTCTTAAAACGTTTAACAGTTCTTTTGTTTCTTTTTTGCGACGCAGAGTTTTATGCAGACAAATTTACAAGCACAAATAAATTCTTGGTCAATACAAAAAATATCTCTTTTATGTGTTTCCTGATGCCAAAATATACTGATAGCTTATGTACTACTATGGAAAGGTAATATGAAAAAAGGGCTGTTTCAGAAGCAATAAAATATTATTTTATTTCCTATTTTATTGCATAGGAGTTGCCATACTTTGAAACTTTCCTAATATTTTCAAGGAATTACAAAGGCACAAAATTTTCTTTCCTGAAAAACGTAGACTCAATTTCACAGTTCAGGACTGTATCATGAACCCTGAATTCAGCAACTATGACATCACTAGTGCCACTCTTACGTATTAGACACCAATACACATATAGAATAAGTGTTTTAAAAAGGCATGATTAAAGACCACAGTGAGGAGTATGTGCTATAGAAGACTGTATGGCACTAGCAGTAGACTGAAACAATATTTGACTGGATGTAGTGCACACAAATGACTACGAACAACATTGGCTTTAATTGTTTTCACCCATTCATTGATAGAAAACATTAAAGGTACTGAGCAGCAGTGTGTATTGGACAAAATTATTTATTGGATAAATAATTTGATAAACTGGACATTTTGTTAAAGGGCTCCCAGAACATATTTAAAGATCAGAAGACCATACAGAACCTATTACATTTCTCAACTTCAGTACACCTGTGTCTTTATTCTTTAAGTCTACTCCAAGTGCTGCTGTTTAGATCAGGAGCTGATAAAATTACAAATTTCAAGTAGAAAAGTGAGTGTCTAGCCAAGCACGGTACATCAGTCTGAGCCATCCTAACAATTTCTTGAGCTTTATTCGCCATTCGTGGAACAGTGCTCACACAGAATCGTGAAAGGCTGCTGCAGGGAGCACTTACAGCTTCCTGATTCCCAGTTCATCAGGGCTGCACAGTGGCTGCCCTGACTTACATCAAAAGAGCAGAGGTCTGTTTCCCCATCCACCCCACGTCACGCCATGTCCTTTCCTCTTACGCCGGAGGTGAAAGGATGGCTGGCACAGGAGATGGGATAGTTGCCTTTGCCAGATCTCAATCTATTATATCCAGATTTTTCCGGTTTGGGTGACAAGCAAGCCAGTTATGATGGGATAGTTTAATTTGAGCGATTGATTTTGGATTATCGGCAGATAAGTCTGCTCAATGGTCTGTGGGAATGCTGGATGGGATGGGAACTGAGTTACTGCAGAGAATTCCTTTTTGGGTGCTGGCTGGTGAGTCTTGCCCACATGCTCAGGGTTTAGCTGATCGCCATATTTGGGGTCGGGAAGGAATTTTCCTCCGGGGCGGATTGGCAGGGGCCACGGAGGTTTTTCGCCTTCCCCTGCAGCATGGGGCATGAGTCGCTTGCTGGTGGATTCCCTGCAGCTTGAGGTCTTCAAATCTCACTTTTGAGGATTTCAATAACTCAGTCATGGGTTCGGGGTTGTTATAAATGTGTATGGGTAGGGTTTTGTGGCCTGCCTTGTGCGGGAGGTCAGACTAGATGATCATATTGGTCCCTTCTGACCTATGAGTCTATGAGTCTATGAGTCTATGAGTTTGTTAGAGAAGTTAGAGTAGAAGAACTTACTAAATCAGTTAATTATTTTTAAAAAATGATGAAAACTAGGGAAGCAACCAGAGGAATGGAAAAAAAGCCAAATTTGCTATTTTTTCTTAAAAAAAAAGAGCGATCTGGAAATCATAATCCAATCAATCTAATTTCAATCCAGTCAAATAGAATACGTTATAAAGATTTTAAAAAAATCAGAAATCATTCAGAGGATAAACTAATCATGAGTGATAATCATCGGTTTAAGAACAAATCTTACCTGATAAGAGAAATAAATAAATGAAATTTAAGTATCTTGATTACAAAGATCTTCTAGATTGCATCTTAAATCCACAGCCTGTAACAGGAAAGCCCATCTGACATAACTTCTCCTGGAGACTCCTGTGAAGTGCGAACTCCAGGAGCAGCTTTGCCATCCTGCAAGAGGGTATACTGTGCTCTCAGAATTAATTGCTGCTTGATTTTGAGAGGCAGATGCCACAGGTGGCTGTAACCAAGCATGGTGTTTGTACTCCTGAACCACATGGTGGCTGGCCACTGCACAGGGATGCTACCGGAAGAGGGGACATCTCCTTACGTATACCCCTTCCCTCATACCTGAGTAGAGCCAGACACAAAGGAAATATAATCAATGTAATACTGTATCTAGCTCTCAGCAAATCATTTGAATCACAAAATTTTACTTGAAAAATTCATATTGGCTTGGTTGTGGCAATTGTGGTATATAGTAAAATCTGGTTTAAAGTACAGTAAATAAAAGGTCAGCTCTAAATCCCATTGAAGTAAAAGGAAAGTCTCCCATTAACATCAATGGGCTTTGGATAAATCCAAAGAGTACAGACAAAGAGCTTGTCTGCACTTGGAAATTTATTGAAATAGCTATGATGAAATAGTTATTTTGGTAGAAGCCCCTAGTATAAGCTTAATCCACTGAAGCAGAAAAAGGCACTCTTATTCCAGAATAGCTATTTCATTAAACTTCCAAGTGTAGATAAGCCCTAAAGGCTAAATATTGCCCTTATTTGCCTGACTTGCAGTTGACTGTAACAGAGTGGGTCAGAGTCATCTTGACACAAGATCTGTCTTCGTGAACCAACTCCAACTACCCTCCTACATGGGGTCAGCACCACCATGTGAATCAAAATACTTCCATCAGCTGCTGGTAGGGCAGTGATGGAGAGAGAGAGAAAGCCAGGCTGAGTTCCCTCATCACTCTTTCCCCTCAGCAGTTCTAGCCTTTCTCCCTTCTCTGGAGGCACAATGTGAGGCAGGAACCCCTCCCACACACACTTCCTAGGGACAAGGACAGAACTCCCATATAAGGCCAGACACTTCCTCCAGCTGGTTCCAGAGCAAGCTGTAGCTATGGTGGGGAAAGCACGGAGTTTTGGGGAAAGACACATTCAGATGACTGAGAACCATCTTCTCTAGTGTCAGAAGTTTCTGGGTGATTCTGCAGAAGGAAGGAAGCTATTTTCAGAGATGAGCAAGGTGAAAGGAGTATATTTTGGATCAGCAATGGCAGGAGAACCTAAAGGAAGGGGCAGGAAAAGGTTTGTTTTCTGTGTATGTGTGTGTGTACACGTGTATTTAACCAACAGGTTACCAACAGGTTTTAAACTTTTTACTAATATCCTATCTGTCTTTATATTACCACTTGTCTCCTCTATGTGAGCCCCAATCCTGCAAAATCTTATGCACATAACTTTACATGCCATGAGTCTTAATATAGCCCAGGCTTCGAGGAAGGACACAGCACCTTCCTTTAGGGCAGGGGTGGGCAAATATTTTTACTCATGGGCCACAATGGGTTCTAAAATTTGACAGAGGGGCCGGGCCATAAACAAACACATTTATGCACACAGCACCCAACACACTGCACCCCAGCAGCCAGCACTTCAGACCCCCCTCCGCCGTGAAATTGACTGTCCCTTGTCAATTTCGGCAGCAGAGCTGGAATCGCCTTGTCAATTTCAGCGGCGGAGCTGGAGAGTGGGGTCATTTTTGCTCTGGTCCCCTAGTCACTAGGGGAGCCACGTTCCGGAGCCACGGCTTAAGAGCCGCATGCGGCTCTGGAGCCGTGGCTCGCCGCAGCTGAAGAGCTGCATGCGGCTCAGGAGCCGCGGGTTGCCGACCCCTGCTTTAGGGGAATAAACTGTGCAGGTTACCAGTCTTTAGCCCCAGCCCACAGCAAGGTGGGCTTCTCTCCCAGTCTGTAGCCCTCCAGCCCCCCTGTAGGGCAGGGCTGATATGCTGTCTGTAGCCTTGGCCTTCCCACAGGCAGGGCTAGCAAGCGGTCTGATGCTCCCGGTCCTAAGGCGGGCGGGACAAGCGAACAGTCTATAGTGCCCGGCCTTCCCACAGTATATTGCCCCCCGGTCCTCAGGCGGGCAGGGCAGGTGAAGCAGTTTACAATCCCTGGCCCACAAGCTGGGCATGGCTGGTCAGGCAGTCAATAGTCCCCGGCCTTCCCACAAGCAGGGCTAGCAAAGCAGTCTGGAGTCCTTAGCCTTGCAGGCAGGCAGGGCTGGCAGCACTTGATATCCTTGGTTATGCAAGCTCCAAGGGCATCAGGCACTCCCAGGGTGATTAAGGAAGGCCGGAGGGGGCGGGGGGGAAGAGGGATGCAGGCCCACCCGACTCCACTGCATCCCAGCCCAGGGCCCTTTCAGTGGCAAAGCCATTTTCCACTGAGTCAGCAGGGATCCATCTATAACACACTGATAGGGTTTATGCCCCTGACGCAGCCACTTGCTAGTTGGCTGTCCCTGGGCCACTTCCTCCCCCCCTTTTCCCAGATACCTGCAGGGAGCAGTCTCCTTCTGGGTCGCTGGGGTAGAAGGCAAGTGGCAGTCCCATAATCCCTCACCATTGACCGGCAGCAGGTTCAGAAACACCTCTACGTCTTCAGGGGAGGGCAGCTCCTCCAGGTCAGGGCTGGCCTCAGGGGGTATTCCCCACCCAGGAGTCTCAGGTGTCTTGTTCCAGCTACTAGAGCTTGGTGGCCCCACCCAATCTCTAGGTCTCAGCAGCCCTGTCCAGGCACTTGGGCCTGGCAACCCAGGCAGGTTTTGGATGCTTTGCTCGGTGGGGTGGTTGCTCCAAACAGCCACTAGGTCTGGGTCTGGGTCGCAGCCTCTGGGAAGACACATCTGCCTCTGACGACAGCTTCCCCTCTACTGACCTGCTAGGCCAGCCTTTTATAGTTCCCCTTCCTGCCTTAGCTCCACCGCTATGGTGCCAGGCAGTTGGCCTGTAGGGCCCTGCTTTGCCCAGCAGAGGTGTTGTGACCCTTCCTCGGGCCCAGGCTACGAGGAAGGCCAGAGCACCTTGCTACACCTACATCAAAGAGTTGCAATGAAGATTAATTCATTAGTGTTCTTAAAGCATACAGAAAATGGTAAGCATTATACAAGAGTGAATTATTATTAAATGTTTATTTTATTATTGTGATTAGCTTTCCATAAAATAAAAAATAAATTATCTGTAGTTATTTTATATTCTAGGTACCACCTTGCCAGAAGTTGGCTCTGGACAACAGAGGACAGATCACTTGACAATTGCCCTGTTCTTATTCATTTCCTCTGAAGCATCTGGCACTGGCCACTGTCAGAAGATAGGATGCTGGTCTAGATGGACTAGTGGTCAGACCCATTATGGGCATTGTTATGTTCATGCCAAAACCCTATGAAACCGGAGGAAATGTCGTACGTCAACGATACAGCTCACTAAGGATAAAAAACAGAAGGGTGGGCGGGCTCTTATTCTTTCCTTTAAAGACTTATTTTTCCTGAGTTTTAGAAGTTTTTAAATCATTTCAAAACAAATAATTCAATATTACAAATGTAAGTCTACTCAGTATTTTTGTTGCATTCTGTACAAAAATAACTTGCCAGTGGTAAGTTACGTTCTTTTTACAAAATCACCCAATGCACACCAAGCAATTTCCCTTCTCTATCAAACTATTACTAATAGCATGGTGGATAAAAATTGAGGATTTAAAATAAAAAATAAAATAAAGTACAATGGGATTTTTAAATTTAAATTAAAAACAGATTTAAAAAAAAATATATTTAAAATTGACAACCTATCTTTAGGTTTGAACAGTATAATATAGTCAAGCCATTTAAATTAAAGTTATGGGTTCAAATTTTAATAATAAAAATATCAGATGTCGAATAACCAGACAATTGAAATTTATTAATCAAAGATTATTAATAAAAAAAATCAGTAGAGCACAGTACAGAAAAGGTTATACATACCAAACCAGTATGGAGATGTTACTTTGCAGCTCACTTCACTCCTAACTCTCTCTCTTATGTAATATGCAAATTTACAGAAAGAGAGACAAAATGATCTGTTGACCCCTAGAGCTCTTTTCATTGTATCTCAGTTATCTAATTGATAAGATAAAACACCTGTAAACAGCTCATTATGCCAGAAAACATCTGTAACCAGTAGTCCCTGATAAGCTAAAAGCATCTCCCAATAGATCATTTTCAATCACAGCAACCGTCTGCCCCTCATCAATCACAAGTACTCCCTTTCTGGCCATCTGGACAAAAGGTCAATGGGTCAAAGTAAGAGGACAACCAATCCATCACAGATAACAAGCTAAAATTCAGTTTACTGATAACACAGCTAAAGTTCAGCTCAGGTTCAGCATAAATATAAAGAGTTACAGACATAAGGCATTGTGGGACTTTGGCTAATTTACAAAGAATCAGGGAAGTCTGGGTCACCTACTAACATTAAATACAAAAAATAATATTAAGCAGTACATATTTGCTGTCAAGTTTTAAAGAAAGTCAAACAACTGAACTGGTGGAAGTCAGTGGGCTAAGCACTTGGAACCAGAGTTTGCTGAAACACTAAACCAGCTTTTGACAGCAGAAGCAAAGAGAATATTTTCTTCATTTCTGTTTATTTAACTAGTTCAGTTCAATGACATTTGAAACTAAGAAATCAGATGGGAGTTGAAAACGCAGGAAAGTTTGTTTTCCTTTTCCAATCAATGAATAAAAATTAGTTGTGAGAGGATAACATCTACTAGTTCTAAAATATTGAAGGACATCATGTCCAGAAATAATCACAAACTAAAGACAATACTTCCTTTGTTTAATAAGCCAATTACATTTAAATGTAAAAACTGTTTTGATTAACTTTTTTTTCTTTTATGAATCCTGCACATTTAAGGTAGTTTTATTTAATAATAAAATAAAATACTGTTTTTGTGCATTTTTAATTCAATTTGAATTTCTATGCAGAGTTTGACACATCACAAGTAAAAAATTATTTGAGTAAATAAGAAATGCATCACTCACTATTGTTTAACATAATAAAAATGTAAATATTAAGAAATTGAATCAATGTAAGTTAAGTTATATAATTGATTGCTTAAATAAATGTGTATTGATATAGTGTAGCTTCCTTGTTAGCAAAAAGAAGCAAGAAATTTAGTGTAAAGGCTATATTCAGTTGCAAATCAACATATTTTAATGGTTAGCAACCAATGAGAACCAACCTTTCTTTAGGAAAATAACAGAGTACAAATGCAAAAGACAATTAAAATTGATTATTTAAATCCCGGTATCCTGCTTGCTGGTATAAATCATGATTAAAATAGGAATTTTAAATCAATTTGTCTCATAGACTTTAAGGTCAGAAGGGACTATTATGATCATCTAGTCTGATGTCCTGCACAACACAGGCCACAGAACTTCACCCACCCATTCCTGTGATAGACCCCTAATCTATGACTGAATTATTGGAGTCCTCAGATCATAGTTTAGACACTACAAGAATCCAACAGCAAGTGACCCCATGCTGTAGAAAAAGATGTAAAATGCACCCTGCATATTAGGTAGTCTTTTGTACAGACATTGCTGAGGCTTTTTAGCCTTCAGAAAATGGAAGACATTTGACTATAACAATGAAATTTTAAATCAAAATCCAAATTATTTTAACATGTAATCTTAATATGTAATTTTAGTTGAAAAATACTTTGCTTAATTATACTTAACATGCATTAATTATTGCTGGAAAAAATAATTATGGAAGCTCTGATCACAACTTCACTATTAAAGTTGTATTCAGTTTTGCATTAGAAGCAGGAATTCACTCCTTTTATTACACACACACAAACACGCACACAGAGCATATATTAAAGGAACATTTTTAGAGTTGCTAAGTCAAGCAACTAAAAGTTATGTAATGTCAGAATTAAGGTTGCTTGTGCAGTCATCAGGTTTCTCATACTAATCCCAGTCTCCTTGCCCAGCCAGTCCTAGGCTTGGTCTACACTACGTACTTAGTTTGGTATAAGTACTTCAGCCAGGGGTGTGAAAAATCCACACTCCTGTGCGACATAGGCTGGATCTACACTGACTGTGGCAAATTCACCACCGTCAAATTGATTGATCTGGATCAACTGAGCAGTCTGTGTAGACACGCTCAGTTGATCCAGCAAGCAACGCAGGAAAACCACCCCGGTAAGTGGCGTAGTGCTGCGTCAGTGCAGTGTGGATGGCACGAAGAGCATATGCCACAAAGTCAACGGGGAAGAGCAGATGCCGCAAAGTCACTTGCGTATCTCCGTTGACTGCCACCAAATCCCAAAATTAAGTATAGACCGGGCCATAGAAATACCCAACTTAATCCCCCATGTAGATAGTGCTATCTTGGTGGAAGACCATCTCCTGCCGACATAGCTACTGCCTCTCGCAGAGGTGGAGTTATTGAGCCGATGGAAGAGCTCTCTTCCATGGGCCTAGAGCATCTTCACTATATGTGCTACAGTGGTGCAGTTGCATTGGTACACCTGTGTCAATGTAAATTAGTAGTGTAGACGTGCCCTTTCTCTCTCTCTCTTTAGGGTTGCTCTAAATCCCAATCCACCCTTCCTGTCTCTTCCCTTCCCCCCACCCAGTCCCAGAATTCTTCCTCAGACTATCCCAGTTCCAGCCTCCAACCTCCTTGTCTGATCCTTCTCTCCTCCCACCCCACTGGCTCCCAGTCTTAGTCTTTCTTTGAGCTCATCATTCAATCTCTCTCTCTCTCCATCCACCCTCTCCCTGGCTTCTTGCTCAATCTCCCCCTTCCTTAGCTCTTGTGCCTTTGCCCAGCCAGTCACAGTTCTCATCCCAGCTCCTTGTCAGATCTGTCTTGCCTCTCCTCCATCTTCAATTCCCCTGTTCCACTTCCCCCCCCACATTCGTAGGTCTAGTCTCCTGGTGTAGCCAAACCCAACCCCTCCCACCCAGCTCCTCATCCAATCTCAGTGTTGTCCCCACCTCCTACAATCAACTGGCTCTGGCTTCCCAATCTGCTTCCATCACCAGCTCCTAGTCCCAGGCTCCCCTCAGCTCCTAGTTCCAGTCTTCTTTTCCAGACAGTCCCAAGTCTCTTTGTTCAACCACTTCCAGTTTCTCTGATCCCACATCAACCCTAATCTCACTTTATTTCTTCTCCCAATCTATTTCTTTCTCTCCCTCCAGGCTGTGTTTTGTCCTCTTTGCATTTGAATCAGATAGCTTCCTCCTCCACACTGCCTGGATACCAGTGGGGGAGAGAGTACTGAGAGCACAAGGGAGAAAGGCTCCCTGTTCTCAGACACAGTGCCCAGCCCCCAGATCAGCCTAGAGAAGCAATGACAGGGAAACTATGGCTTCACTCCTGTAGCCCTGGGCTACAGGGAATATGCTCTCTTGCTCTGTAGGGATGGTGCATGCACAGTTTGGTCATCACCAGAAGCTGTGAAGGTCTGGAACATGCTCAATGAACTTGGACTTTTCAGCTATATTAACTTCTAAAAATAAAAAAATGTGTTGAGCATGTTTACACTTTCAAAGGCTTATAACTTGGCCAAATTTAGGTCAATTTTCACAGGGAAGTTAAAGGCACATCTCTGGCACAAAAGCCATTTGCTGCCAAATTTCAATTTCCTGTTGCAAAAACAGAAGGGCACAAGAGGTTTTTGTTTGTTTGTTTTAAAAGGTCACCAGAATTTTTTAACTTAGGAAAAACAATGTATTTTCTCTGAATTTCCTGGGTACATAAAGTTTATTTTTTGAATAATCACAATATCCCTGTAATGTTTCTTTACCCCATATTAATCCTAAATACTCTTAAAATATCTTAAATTGGAGTTAAGGAATTAAAAAATTAAATTGGAGTTTGGGAATTTAAAAATTCCCATTTAGATACAAACCAAGTGGTATCTAGATTCTACAGCAATACATGCCATAGAGTGCTTATGTAATAAAAAAGAATGTTCGCAATTATGATTAAAGTTTATTAGTAACTTTAACTAATGGCTAACTGCACACATCTGCTTTCCATTGGCTAAATTCAACCTTCAGCTGCATGGGCATTGCTCTTGTGGACTTTTATAGAAGCTGTGCACAGGTTTTTAAAAGGCAGATGCTGGTCTTGGGTGTCTTCAGAATCAATGTTATTTATATAGCAAATAAACATATACAACAATTTTGTGGCATGTCAACATAGAATTAAATGCAGCAAGATTTAAATTAAAATTTAGAGAAGAAATATAGCCAAACACTACTTTTATGTTACACATCTTCTGTTTATTCATATTTCAATTTTAAAATAATTACCTTATCAGTTTTGTTGATGCAGGAAGTAAAATAGATGAGAGCCTAGTTTACATGGCTTCATGAGCCAATGAAACTGCTAAATTGAGTTTATAGAATGTTATAGATAAAAAGCACAAGGAACAACTTTATTTTGAGCTACTATGTTGAACTTATAAAATACTTTGCACTTTTATAGCATCTTCTATATGAGGTTCTCAAAGCACTTTACAAACATTAATTAAATTAATCTCAATATTCAAGACCAGATTACTGTAAATCACTGTTTGGGGTCTCAAGACAGAAGCAATTCAGAAAGTCCAGCTTGTGGGGAGAGCAGCTGTCTGCCTCCTCAGTAAGAGGGATGTTGTGAAGTAATCTCTTCTAGACTCTAAACCCTCCAGTGGTTTCTAGTACAATTCCACTGCCTCTTCAAGGCTTCGTGCCTGATCTTTAAAGCCATATATGTGTCAGTACCCAGCAATGTCAGTGACCCCATATCTATCCATGACCCTCCAGAACGGCTACACACTTTTGTGACAATGTAATTAATAAAGACCAGGACAAACTGGATGAGAGCTGGAGATAAAGTGTTCTTTGTTGAGGGGGCTCAACTCTGGCATGAACTACCAGAAGAGATTAGATTAATACAAAATGTGACCACTCTCAAGACATGCTGTAAAACATTCTCTTTGATAAAGTATTTGCAGACAACTGAATTATGATATGTTTATAAACAAAATTATACTCCAACCTGGGCCTCCTATAACTAAGAAGTGAGAAGAGTGGAAGATTCCAAGAAATCCACTTGGGATCTGATTATGCAAATTTAATTTATTTAGGAAGCAATTAATGCTATCGTGATGAGTGCTGTGGAAAACCCTAAAGTAGACTAAAACGATTAAAATACTCATTTGAAGTAAGGCACTGTCATTACCTCAATTTTGCTCATGGAGAAATGAAAACGGAGAGAGGTTAAGCCAGTGACAGTGTTGTAAACAGAACCCAAGATTCCTGACTCCCTGCCCTATCTTTAAGAACAAGATTATCTTGACAGCCACATCTTGCTATTCTGGAAGCTGGGGAAATGGTGTTGCCTTGTAAACTGATGTGTATTTGGAGAGAGAAAAGTTAATTTTGGAAGACCAGGCTTCACATTTTCTAAATTCACAAATTCTCATTTCTCCCCACTAACACAGCCAGGGCCAAATCATGTTCTATCAGGAGTGGAACACCCTAAATGCAGCCAAGTCACCAAGTTTCCACTGTCCAGAGAAAGCAGAGTTAAAAAACCTGAATGTGGCTATATTTGTCTACAGGCAGAAGAGAGTGCCTATCTTCCGTTCCCAGGAACATCAGGAGAAAGATACCAGTACTGTAAGTTCCTATTGTTGTGAATTGCAAAAGAGTCTAAATGAGAGAAAACAGCACTTGGTAGACAGATTACTAAAGATGTCCTAGTTTGGCTCCCACTAGTTTGCTGCCAGCATGTGGCAACTGAGCCAGTCAGACATGAAATTGTCTTGCAGTGTTGCTTTGGTACACAGGCCTTACTTCTCTTCAGGAATTACAAGTGGTAACCTTATGGTTCAGATTTTTGTGTTCTTTGCTCCTCCCTCTTAGATTATATAGGCCATCATGGCCAGTTATTGCTTTACTGTGGAACAAAAAGATTTTTCTGGAAGTTCTGTGAATCAGGATTTCAAGGACACTGGTGATCACTTTGGAGGCACTATTAATTAGTGCCAATTTCTCAGGAAGAACTAGGATTTAGGGATGCCATATTGTACACATACAAATCCAATGAACAATGCCAGCATGAGTATGAATTACAGATCAAGGAAGATTATCTGAAGAGAACTTTGTAAGACAAAGATTAAAAAATGTATGTTTAGAAACAAGAACGGGAGAATTGCCAGTTTGGATACCTTAAAAATCAACTCCAAGGCTGGGTCCACACGGACAGCGACAAATTCGCCGCCGTCACATCGATTGCTCTGGATCGACTGAGCGGTCTGTATAGACGCACTCAGTCGATCCAGGAAGCGATGCAGGAAAACCACCCTGGTAAGTGGAGTAGCGCTGCGTCGAAGGGAGCGCTGTTCCCTTCGACGCAGCGCAGTATGGACGCCGCGTGGAGGAGACGCTGCAAAGTCGACAGGAGATGCGCAAGTGATTTACGTCACTTGCGTATCTCCCGTCGACTGCCACCGAATCGCAAAGGTAAGTGTAGACTGGGCCCAAGAAAAGCAGAGGTGACAGCAAGGATGGATTTCACTTTTTTTTTTTTTTTGGGTGGGGGGGAAGAAGGGGGGGGAGAGTTCGTTATGAATTGCTGCTGGCACAATTATTGAACAAACTTGAAAGTAGTAGCAGCATTCATCCGTGTAGTGCAGATATCCATGTATTCCTTCCTCAGCTGGACTATCAAGATCAAACCATCTTGGAGAATGCTATATCAGATAATATGGACATTAATTATTATTAATTTATATAACAGTATTACCAAGAGGACCCAACAAAGATCACTGTACAAACACAGAGAAAGAGACAGTCCCTGTCTTGAAGAGTTTACAATTGAAATAGACAAAATACACATCCCTTCCCTCCAACCTTTTGTCCCATATACAAGAAGTGTGCAAAATGTGATGGTTTGCAAATGTCATGTTAATTCCACAATTTTGGGGAGCTGCTTTGTTCCTTTTTCAGGGGAAAAGAAGTTTGTTGGGTGGGAACTAGCTAAACAGAAAGACAAATAGAAGAAGAAGGCACGTTAGAGACACTGAAGGGAGGAGGATACGTGGAACAACAGAAAGGAAAAGTAGGGAAGTAAGGGTGCATGAATATGGGAATGATGGTAACCAAATCAGCTGGGAAAGGGAAGGTAAGATTCTTGAGTTCTACAGATTATTAAAAAAAGTATAATAGAACCATTTCTTGGAATGCATCATCGAATATATATATATATATATATATTCATTCCTCAATCTGGTTTCTGTTACAGGTATAGACTGAACAAGGACAGAATCTACATATCTATATAGGGACTTTAAGCAACCTGCAGAAAATACCTGGGTGACGCTCTGTAGAGGATGTTGAAATTATGGCTCTCGTCTGGATATAATTTATTTATTTATTTATTTATTAAAATTTACTAGAATAGAGGAGAGAAAGAAAAGAGAGGAAATCTAATCTTTATTACAGACCTCTTGTTGTACGACATCTCAAATGCAATCTGTGTGACAGGTAACTAGTCAAGAAAGAGGAAGGACATTTTTTTAGTTTTCTCCTTATATTTTAGGTCTCCTAAACCAGAATAATCTAAGTTGTTTCAATGGGTTAAATAGATGTTGACTAGTTAAAGACTGAGCCCAGGGAAGGCTACAGAGATACCAACTGAGAACTACTGGGATAGGCCCCTGGTGGACTGCTAAAGGACTGAGTCCAGGGAGGGCTATAGGACATTA
This sequence comes from Mesoclemmys tuberculata, assembly GCA_007922155.1. Lineage (NCBI taxonomy): Eukaryota > Metazoa > Chordata > Testudines > Chelidae > Mesoclemmys > Mesoclemmys tuberculata. The sequence continues at coordinate 18,684,447 of ML675604.1, forward strand.
TACTGGGTACCCCGGAAGGTGATATATTTCACATACAGACAGTGTGTGAGGCTCTGCCATAAGTTTGAGTCACTGAAATCCTGCCTGAGAAACCACCAGAGGTCATCACAAACTGAGAGACTGCAGACACACCTGACCAGAAGGGGGTGCTCACAAAAGATGAATGCCACATCGTTACAAGGAACTAAAGCCATAGTACATACGACAATCTTCACAAACAGGATTTCAGAGCCTTATACTGTCAAATGCTTGCATCTGTCACTGATTCAGACCTCCACTACCTACTTTAAAGTCTATCAACAGGGCTATACCCAACAGAAATAACGAAAATAAATTTTTCAAAAATGATCAGAAGCCTGCTATCTTTTTGACAGCACTGTCTCAGGCCTGTATTATCTCTGGAGGTCTACAGCAACAGAAAATAAAATCTTGACAATGTTAAAGTGGTTCTGCTCTATAAAGTGACTTCATAAATAATGGCATAATGGGGTTTCATTTTCATTGTATCTCACTGATCTCCATATCAAATTTGTTCAGTTTACAAGTAAAAAAAAAAAGGTTGGTTTGTTTTTTTCTAATGGTCATCCTCACAAACTCTCTAGGTACTCTGACAGTTCATGCCAGCTTGCTTATCACAATCTGTGTTATTGATCTTGCAGACCAAAGTGACCCTGAAACACACCTGTATAACTGTTATCTTCAGATGATGCACTTAGTGACACCCATGCAATCCTTTTCATTTTTAGTATATTTGCATAAACTGAAAACATAATCTAAACATAATGGGGTTGCACAGGCTCAGCTAATGACCTACTCTGGCCTGCAGAAAAGAGATGTTATTTAGCCAAGGTTTCAAAAGTACTCCCTCCACCTATTCACTCCTGTGAGAGGGCAAATTGTCACCCCAACTCCATAGAATTTAGGAAACCTTTGAGAAAAGCAGGGACCATGCAAGTAAACCAATGTCAGCCAACATTCAAACAGGAGTTATAAGAGATCTTGCATTATCCAACCACCTCCAGTTCCTTTTGCTAAACCCCAGGATCCATTGGGGAATAGAAATCTAAGAAAGAAGGAAAAGTGGTGGGTAATTCACATATATAGAGGCAACATTCTCAAAGAATCACAAAAATTACCACCTAGAAAGTGAGCTGAAGAGTTTTAATAAATATGGAACTTCAGAATTACTTTCCAAAGCTAGCATCAGGTCTAGATGCGAAGTCAAGAGAGGAATGCTGTGTAAATGTCTCAACAGAACTTCAGATAACAGTCCTGTAGATTACTATACTAGCAACATTATGAAGACTGATGACTGAATGCTATCTCGGCTCTAGCTGAATAAGCCCTAAGATCTTTAGGTGCTCACAGCGTACCTAAACATAAAATGTCTCAATGCATAATCTACCATTTTGAGAGGCGCTTATAACAAATGGTATTCACTTTATACTGCTCCCTGAAGAGTTTAAAACCAGATTTTTTAAATTCTCTAGACCTTGCCAAGTGAAACCTCAAAGCCTTCTTAACATGTAGGGTATGAAACCCAGTTTATTCTCACTAAGAACAAGGTTATGTAAAGAAAACTGGGATAATAATGGTGTAGGTCAGGCAACACTCAGATACTACTTTTTTGAATGAGTCAGGATAATTTTGTCCTTGTGGAATATGGTGAATGTTTGAATCTCCTCATTTTATGGGACTCTGAATCCAATGAAGACCAAACCTGTCCTTTCACATGAATGCTAAAGAACCGTTAGATCTGAGGGTATGTTGAGTTAGGCCTTCATCATGAAGGCTGGAGCCAGCTGTGACTGTCCTTTCAAATACAAATTGAACTGGAGCAGCATGGTGAAAAATGATCTAGAGAATGGTCCTTCCCCAAGACATATCAACTGTCAAAATGTGCATCTGGCTCTGAGAAGACAGAATAGTATGAGATACATCACTTAAGCTAGGCTGGGTCTATACTGACGGCGGCAAATTCGCTGCTGTCAGATCGATGCCTCTGGATCGACTGAGCAGTCTGTGTAGACCCACTCAGTCGATCCAGTAATCGACGGAGGAAAAGCACCCCTGTAAATGGCATAGCGCTGCATTGACAGAACGCTGTTCCCGTCGGTGCAGCGCAGTGTGGACGGCGCGTGGAACAGACGCAGCGAAGTTGACGAGAGATACGCAAGTTTGTTACGTCACTTGCATATCTCCCATCAACTGCTGCCGAATCCGGAAGGTAAGTGTAGACCAGACCCTAGGTCTATTTCTCCATATCTCCTGGCTGAGAAATGATGCCCCGGAGCCAAGAGGGAGATGGAACAAGGTTCTAAACTGTGCATTGGTGCAGAAACTTCCTACTAATTATACTAAGAACAACCTGGGCTACATAAAATTCACTTAAAATGTCCAAATTAACAAGGCAACAAGAAATTCTCAGTGATAAAAATAATAAAATCTCTCCAGGCATAGAGCAGAAGTGCCTATATTCAGAGTTTACTGCAGAAAGAAATGAACAAACATGATTGCGGATTGCATTGCCCCTACACCTTCACATCTGAACAGTCAAATACCACAAGGACTGCTTATGTGGCTTCAATGGGGTCACCTTTCTAGAATGTTCCTGAAGGTCAGTGGTGCTCATCACACGTGCAGGATGGACATGCAGGATCAAAATAACCCAGCTTGATCGTCAGAGCACAAGGTGAGTTGGTGGAACTAGTAGTTAGAAAAAATAAATATATTTTTACATACAAACTAGGCAAATTGTATAAGAAAATCAGGGAGACTCAACAGATTTAGAATCCAACAATACATTTTCACAAGTTAATTTTAAGGTAAAAATTGCACTTTAAGTAGATGACTATAAGTCTGAAAGTTTTGCTAGATGAAATACTATGAGGCAGATCCTTAATTCTCTATTAGCAAATAAGCTGGGGGGGGTGGGGGGGAGGAGAAAAAAAAAACCCAACACAAAACCATAGCAAAATATTGACACAAGTTACATGTAAACATCTGAAAGTTTCTCAAATGTGATAATATTAGAAATAATTTTATCTAGCAAAAAAAAAAAAAACAAAACCACCACACCTGTTTCTGACACTACAATTCCATAAACTTCCTTTTCACAATTCAAGGTCACAATAATGTTTTATGCTGGCAAATATCTGAGTAAAAATATAAGCAATGTTTTGTTCATAGATGTCTAAGAGTATTATATAAATAGGGTTTCTGGTTTTTAGGTTTAAACTGATAAAAGTCACTGAAGAAAAAAAGAGAATATTTTTGTTTTGTTTTTAAGTTTCCACCAAATATACCCTATACTTACCATTTTTCTGTATTCAAAATGGTAAAATTCAGAGAGACCAGTAGACTGTTTATACAGGAAACTCATTGGAAGCTTTTACCATGTATATGAAGCTTCAGGGGGACCAAGTTTTGCAACATTTCTAGGAAAACCATTTTTCAGTACTGATAAAAAGGATTCTTACTCCCAAAAAATGAGTCATTAATTTGTCTAAAAATAAATATCCAAAATAAAAAACCCCAAACCCTGAAATCCTTTAACAAGAAACTCTCTATATTGTATGACTAATCCAAATGACAGCATGGTACAGCAGAGTTATAATTATGAAAGTTCAAACTGAGGCAAACTATTAACTTTCTGAAAGAGAACAAGACACAAATGAACATTAAGGTTCGGTGTAATTTTAATCAGTGATATGCAAAAAAGGTTGTGACTTTCTGATATGAAATAGTCCTTGACTTTCATAATTCTTAAGCACTTTCTTTTATCATTTTGCTGATGTATGTTCTATTTTAAAATCAGAAGGATAATGGATGTGCTTCTTAAACAGTAAATTGGGTTTTATATCAGAGACTTGTCAGTGCAACGACAGGTTGACCTGACAGTGGTCTTGCATTTGCAGCTCTCCTTCATGTCTGTTTTTCAAGGTGATAGGGTCAGTCTTAAGAAAAGTGCAGAAGATTGCTTGATCCCTCAGGAAACATCCTAGAGCCATAATAACATTTACTGCAAGCTATAATCATTTTATGTTCTTAACAGCTTAAAAGCAGAGTTATACTTTGCTGTCACATGTATTTTTATTAATCAAGGGCATTTAAGAATTGAATTGATATTGTAAATTGAAATAGGTTTGATTCTTCCAATTAGTATATGACAAGCATAAAAATTCAGAAGAAATACATCACTAATTAATGAAACATATTAAAAATAGAAGTCCAACTGCACATTTGTTTTCAATGAAATGCCACATTTAATCAACTGTTAAAGTTCCATTCATTTGTAACACCACTTATAAGGGGCATGTGTGAATGCAATATACCAGTGTAAACAACTAAAAAACACCACAATTTAAGATTTTCCTTTTATTCTGCATAAGGACTTTCAACAAGGCAATAAACACTTAACTTGAAGGGAAAAAAGTTGCTAACTCATAAGAAGCAAAGTTCAGGAAAAGTCCATTCCTGAGCCCTGTAAATTCCCATTGTCTTTCAACAAGCACTGAGTGAGATCAATACCTCACAACAGGGACTCCAGATGAGGTCCTTAATTTGTTTGTTAAATTAATTTACTACAGGCTCTCTATAAATGAGCATAATGATTATGCAGTTTGATCGCAATATCTTTGTGATGGGTTAGGCAAGTCCCACCCTGGGGACAAAAGGATTAAGGAGAAGCTCTGGTCCCAGGAAGCCATCCTGCTGCCCCTGTTGGGCATCTCACAATGGGGGCTGAGCTCAAAAGGAGGTAGCTCAGCTCAGTCTAGTTGGACAAAGCAGGACAGCAGTTGTGTGGCACAGCCTTCTACTGAGAAGCTGTCGGGACCCCAGGTGTACAGGACCAGGCTCCAACACCAAGCCACCACAGGCCCTAAAACTGCAGAGGATGGCAATGATGAGCCCCAACCAAGAGAGGAAGACCCTCCAGACTGCAACCAAAGAGTTCTCCAGGGGGAACTCATAAGTGAACTTGAGACACCACCAGAAGAACCAAAGCCGGGGTAGGAAGTGGCCCAGAGTGCAGGTGAAGGGGCACCTGCCCCTTAGGCCACACATTTTGCATTACCGTTATATTGGGCCCTTGGTTGGAATCTGGTGGAGCAGGGAGGACCACATTCCCCTATGCCCTCTTGCTACTGAGTGACATGGCTATTGACTCTCATAACTTGGCAGTATAGCCACTGACTCCAGCCACTACGTGGCACAGCTATGGACGCTTGCCTCGGGGCAATACAACCACAGACACCCGCTACTGGGCAACACGGCTGTAGACTCTCACCAATGGGTGACAAAAATTGTGTTTGGTTACATTTTGGAGAACTACTGTTGTTGGAATCGGTCTACAATATGACATTTGTGTGAAAAAGATGTGCATGGAAGTGATCTGTGTGTACACTGAGGCCACATGTTAAAAAGTTGGCCCTTCCTGTCCAACAGAAAAAACAAATTCACACTTTGAGAATGTCAAAAATGGTTTTAATGACAGGCCTTGCTGCCCTGGTGCCTTCACTGTTTTTATTTCTCCTGGTGCGGCAATATTTATAAGGTGCACTATACAGGGTATGTTGTTTGTGAATATTCATTACCATGTCCTTCTGACCACCACCCTGGGCTGCTCATCCATATGGGTACTAATGATACTGCCAGGTCTGACCCTGAGCAGATCAGAAGTGACTACAAGACTCTGGGAGGCAGAGTGAAAGAGACAGTGGTGCAGGCTGTGTTCTCATTCATCCTCCTAGTTGACGGTAAGGGCCCAGGCAGAGAGAGACACATACTTGAAATGAATGCATGGCTATGCAGATGGTGTCAACAGGAGGGCTTGAGCTTTCTTGACCATGGCATGTTCCATGTGACCAAGAAGGGGAAGAGCATCTCCACGCACCGACACACCAGCCTAGTGAGGACAGCTCTGAACTAGGTTCAAAGGGGGCAGATGACAAAAGCCCACAGGTAAGAATAAAATAAAGCAACTTTTACAGAAGGTTAGATGAGGTGGGGGGCATATCAAATACATTAGGCTCAAGTAACAACAAGAAGGAAATCAGTAGGGGGAATCTGCTCAACATCTTAGGTGTCTATACACAAATGCAAGAAGTGTGGGGAATAAACAAAAAGAACTGCAAGTATCAGCACATAAGTCATAATCAGCTTAACTGGCATCACAGAAACTTGGTAGGATACGTCTCATGACCAGAATATTGGTATAGAGGGGGCTAGCTTGTTCAGAAGGGACAGGCAGGATAAAAAGTTCATGATTCTAAGGAAAAGAAGGAGTAAGAGCAGCAGAATAAGGACAATCGACTTCAAAAATCAGAATCTTACAAACTCAGAAAACTGACAGGTAAGTTCCCATGGGAAGAAAATCTAAGGGGAAAAATTAGTTTAAGAGAGCTGGCAGTTTCTCAAGAAGACAATATTAAAAGCACAAGTGCAAACTATCCCAATATAAAGGAAAGATAGGAAGAGCAGTAAGAGGCCAATATGACTTCATCAAGAGCTCTTTAATGACCTGAAAAATCAAAAAGGGATTTTACAAAATATAGAAACACAGACGAATTGTTAAGGAGGTGTACAAAATAACAGTGCAAGCATATAGGAACAACATCAGAAAGGCTAAGACAAAAAATGGGTTACATCTAGAAAGGGACATAAGAGGCAAGTAAGAAGAGGTTCTTTAAATATGATAGGAGCAAGAGGAAAACTAATGAAAGTGTAGGTCCTCTACTTATTGGGGAAGGAAAGCTATTAACTGATATCTTGAAGAAAGCTGAAGTGTTTAATGCCTATTTTGCTTGAATCTTCACTAAAAAGGCTAATGGTAACCAGATATTCAACACAATAAATATTAACAACAAAGGTAAAGGAATGCAAGCAAACATAGGGAAAGATCAGACTAAAAAACATTTAGATAAATTAGACGTATTCAAGTTGGCAAGGCCTGATGAAATTCATCCTAGGGTACTTAAGGGACTAGCTGAAGCAGCCTTGGAACCGTTAGCAATTATCTTTGAGAACTCCTAAAGGAGGAGTGAGATCCCAGAACACTGAAGAAGTACAAACATAGTATCTATCTTTAAAACAGGAAACAAAGAGGACCCGAGGAATTATAGATTAGTCAGCTTAACTCTAATACCTGGAAAGCTACTGGAACAAATAATTAAACAATCAGTTTGTAAGCACCTGGAGAATAACAGGGTTATAAGGAATAGTCAATATAGATTTGTCAAGAACAAATTATGCCAAACCAACCTAAATTCCTTCTTTGACAGGTTACTGGCCTAGTGGATGGATTGAAGCAGTAGATGTGATATACCTTGAGTTAGTAGGACTTTTGACACATTCCCACATAACATTCTCATAAACTAGGGAAATGTGTTCTAGATAATATTATTATAAGGTGATGCACAATTGGTTGTAAGACTGTACTCAATGGTTCACTGTCAAAATGGGAGGGCGTATCTAAATGGGGTCCCGCAGGGGTCAGTCGTGAGTCCAGTAATATTCAAAATTTTGATAATGGAGCAGACAATATGCTTTTAAAGTTTGAAGATAACACCATGCTGGGAAGGATTGCAAGCACTTTGGCAGGCAGGATTAGAATTCAAAATTACCTTAAAAAAAATTGGAGAATTGGTCTGAAATCAGCAAGATGAAATGCAGTAAAGACAAGTGTAAAGTACTTCACCTAAGAAGGAAAAATCTAATGCACAGCTACAAAATGGGCAATAACTGGTGAGATGGTAGTACTGCTGAAAAGGATCTGGGAGTTATAATGGATCACTGACTGAATATGAGTCAATAGTGTAATGCAGCTGTGAAAAAGGCTAATATTCTGGAGTATATTAAAAAGAGTGTCAGATGTAAGACATGGGAAGAAATTGTCCTGGTCTACTCAGTACTGATGAGGCCTCAGCTGGAGTACTGTGTCTAATTCAGGATACTTCACTTTAGTAAAGACGTGGACAAGCTGGAAAGAGTCCAGAGAAGAGTAACAAAAATGACAAAAGGTTTAGAAAACCTGAGCTATGAGGAAAGGTTAAAAAACTGAGCATGTTTAGTCTTCAGAAAACATGGCTGAGAGGTGACTTGATAAGTCTTCAAATATGTTAAGGGCTGCTATAAAGAGGATCGGGATTAATTGTTCTTCATGTCCACTGAAGGTAGGACAAGAAGTAATCTGAAGGAAGGGAGATTTTGGTTAGATAGTAGAAAAAAATTTCAAACAATAAGGATAGGTTAGGTCTGGAATAGGCTTCCAAGAGAGGTTGTGGAATCCCCATCACTGGAGATTTTTAAAAACAGGTTGAACAAACCCCTCACAGAGATGGTCTAGTTTTACTCAGTCCTGCCATAGTGCAAGGGGCTGGACTTTATGACTTTGAGGTCCCTAGCAGGCCTACATTTCTATATTTTATGTCAAAGACTAAAACAATGAAAAAAAGTATTTTTTCATAAGAAAAATTACAAATGTAAGATAAATCAAAACATTAATGATAAGCCAATTGACTAAAGTTGAAAGTTTCTTTTTATAGCCTATGGAAGATAAAAACTCTCTCTCCCTCGCTCTGTGTGCACGCATGTGTATTTTCTAGGAACTCACATCCTACTATAAAGCAAAGTTACACTAGAACAAAGGAGCACTTCACGCTAATTCTGAAGAGCACATTGGACCATAAACTGTTATTTTTAGAAGTATAGATGCTCTGTTGTACTAGGTTTGTTCAAATTTGTGTTTACACCAATGTAACCAAAATATTATGTATGTACAGCTGAGAATGCTAGGCCCAGCTAAATAGCACAGGTAATGAAAAGCTCAGAATAACTAAAGAATATCCATGAAAATATATAAAAAAATTAATGGCTATGATTCTTACAGCATTACAGATCTGCATGTTTTTCTACAATAAATGCTTTTGTTTATAATTTTCAGTACTATTGGAAAATCATAAAAAACACAACAAGGCTGTAAAGTGGGCACGTAATTCCACCATAAAACAAAATAGCACTGGGCTGTAGAGTTCACAGGAGAAATACCAGTAAGAACACATCAAAAAGAAAACTAAAACTAATATATTTTCTCATCTCTGATTTTCTGCTAAGATATTTATGAAAATTATAATATCCGAAGTACTGAAGAAAATATTTGGGCATCTTTCCTTTTACTTCAGTGAACTATGGGTAAGGCTCAGGCCCATGTTTATGAATACTAAAGACTCAAAAAGTAAACAATGGAAACAAACTCCTGCTGCACAGATCTCATTCTTCTGGATGAGGTAACAGGAGCCTCTTAAAACTAGTCATCATCTCTCCCTCGAAAAGGAGATAAGACAATCATCATAGAGGCCTAATTGATCTGTTTGAGATATTAAGTTCACTTGCCTCAATTAGCCAGGTCACCACAGAAGTTCAGCTGTTTTTACTCAGTTAAACTGGAGAAGGAAGCATTCCCACCTACTCACACTTGAGGACTTCTATTCCAGGGCACCCAACAGAAGACCTAGCTAAAATAAGGATTTGGGGCATATTTTGAAAAGTATTTAGGCAGCTAAAGATACAGATATATGCTTAATGGAGTTTTCAAAAGCACCTACGCATCTAACTCCCAGTGATTTCAATCCCTAACTATATTTTAAAAAGTGACAAGGGGGGTCAGGTAATATCTTTTATTGGACCAACTTCTGCTGGAAAGATGGACAGGCTTTTGAGCCACACACAGCTCCTTTTCAGGTCTGGGAAAGGTACTCCAAGCATCACACCTAAAGGCAAGGTGGAAAAGATTGTTTAGTATAAGTAGTTAGAACATATTCTAAGGGACCATTCAAGATAGAGTGACTCATTAATACTTTTGCAGTCATTGGACAAAAAGAGGGAGTTAGGGGGTTACAGATCATTATAATAAGCCAGTGTCTCTGTTCAGTCCATGATGTTTAGTGTCTATCAGTTATGAATTTAAGCTCCCACTCCCGTCTTCTGAAAGTGTTGTGCAGATTTCCTTTGAGGATGAGATCTGCTACACCAGACAAAGTGATCACTTTGTGAAAGGTCTACCTTGAATGGTCCTTTAGACTATGTGCTGAACAATCTGTTCCAACTTGCATTTAGCTATGAAGCTTGGATTATCTTTCCCAAACCTGAAGACAGGCTCTATGTGGCTCAAAGGCTTGTCTCCCTCACCCAGAGAAGTTGGGCCAATACAAGATATTGCTTCACCCACCTTGTTTCACCAATATCCTGGAACCAAACATAACGACAACTACGCTGTATTAAAAAAGTGATTATACCCCCAATCACATTTCAACTGATAATCAATAGAAGGCACTGAAATGCAGCCATCCTGAATTACTGCTAATCTTTGCCTTTTAAATAAAGCACACAGAGGTATTTGATACAGAATGGCTGCACTCATACCTACTCCCTCCATTAGATAAGAACAGAAGAACAGCTATACAGACTAATGGCCCAGTATCCTGTCTTCTGACAGTGACCAATGCCAGGTGCTTCAGAGGGAATGAACAGAACAGGAAATCATCCAGTGATCCATCCCCTGTTGCCCATTCCCAGCTTCTGGCAAAAGAGGCTAGGGAGACTTTAGAGGAAGGTTTTGCATCCCTGCCCATCCTGGCTAATAGCCATTGATAATAGACCTATAATTCATGAACTTATAGTTTTGGCCTTCACAACATCCTCTGGCAAAGAGTTCCACAGGTTTACTGTGCATTGTGTGAATAAATACCTCCTTTAGTTCATTTTAAATCTGTTACCTATTCATTTCATTTGGTGGCTTCTAGTTCTTGTGTTTTGAGAACGAGTAAAGAACACTTCATTGTTTACTTTCTCCATACCAGTAAAGTTTTTATAGCTCTCTATCATGTTCCCCTTTAGTTGTACTTTTTCCAAGCTGAAAAGTCCCATTCTTATTAATCTCTTCTTATAGGGAAGTTGTTCCATACTCCTAATCATTTTCTGTATGTTTTCCAATTCCAATATATCTTTTCTGACATGGGGCGAGCACATCTGCATACAAAATGTGGACGTACCATGGATTTATAAAGCAGCAATATGATATTTTCTGTCTTATTATCTATCCTTTCCTAGAGATTAGCAACATTGTTAGCTTTTTTGATTCCTGCTGCTCATTGAACGGATACTTGTAGAGAACTATCCATAATGACTCCAAGATATCTTTCTTGACTGGTAACAGCTAATTTAGATCCCATCATTTTATATGTATAGTTGGGATTATGTCTTCCAATGTGCATTACTTTGCATTTATCAACATTGAATTTCACCTGCCATTTTGTTGCCCATTCAGCTATTTTAGGGAAATCCCTTTGTAACTCTTTGCAGTCTGCTTTGGATTTAACTATCTTGAGTGGTTTTGTATCATCTGTTACTGTTGTAAGCAGTGAAAAACATGGTTTTTGGGGTTTTTTTTTTAAATGTTATGTCAACATTTTTTTCCTGGTTTTCTAGTGTTCTTTAGGACAGGAAACACAATACGTTAATTCAGTATTTCCAGGGAGTAGGAAGAGGGAAAGAAACAGAAAATCTGCGTGGAAGGTTCCTTTTTACCTGAGCTATCATTCTTATTCTGCTCCCAAACAGCACTAAGAAAGACTTCAATTTAAACAAACAAATATAACACTATGATTCATGGTACAGAGAGAGAAAAGTAACAGTCATATCAAATATTCCAGTGATGTACAATTACAATGATGCCAACTCTCCTGACTTTTTTCATGACACATGATTTTACCTGGGCCAGTCTCATGATGAAGCAAGAAGCTCCATCCCACTAGCGAATCTGAGCCAACTGATTGGCTGTCAGCCCCACATGCCTGCCTCCTGAAACAGAATAAGCATTCAGAGCTGCTGCAGGCAGAGCTCTCTCCTCCCAAAGCCATTCTTACAGGAGGGAGATAAGGAGCCCAGAGTGACTTCATACCTTCCTTCCCCTTTCCCTCCTGTGAGCAATGGGGACAAGTTGATCCCCCTCTCACCCTGCAGCACCTGGCCTGAGAAAGAGAAGAGGAGAGTAAAGAGCCTCTGAATCCCCCCCCCACCACAGAAAGGGGGGGCGGGGAGGGAGACAGGACGCTGATGCAGCTCCCAATGCCTGGGAGATGGGGAAAACCCCAGGAGGAACAGAGGTGAGGCTGGAGTGGCTGAATTAATGGGGGTGGGGCAGAATTCATTGCTTGGGACAGGTCAATATGGGGGTGAGAGCTCTTCAGCTGAGTTAAAATCACCTTAACCAACACATTTGGGAGAGTGGGCAAAAGACTTCTCCCCCTCATATTATAGTCTTAAAAACCCGCATTTTTGAGGTCAATCTCATTATTCTGAGTATCTGACGCACTATCTTTTGATCTCGAGGTTGACAATACTACAGTGACATTTTATACTTCTGAATAAATCAATGTATGCTTTGTCAATTTAGTAAGAATGGATTATATATAGTACTGCAGCCCTTCTAAACAACAATCAATGCTAGACAGTTATTGTAAGACCTTTGTAATCTTGCATAAATCTCTTCCATACCTACTCTGATTCTTTTACTCATGGTATTGTAAGCAGAGTGTTAACATAGAAAAAGAGGCTAAAGGTTCTACTTTGATTTTCTTGTTTTTTTAATTCTACTAAATGTATAGTTATTCCCTGATTTATTATCCCTTGATCAGCATACTGTGCACCTCCGTATAGCACACATAATTAGGAAAATTCAAAGACTTGTTCAAATGAGCACCATTTGAACAAAATATTATCAAACAATAAGATTAAATTATATTTATAGAATAACTGATGTTCTCTTTTTCCATTTAGGGAGGAATTTATAGTTTCGTCTGCTAAAAATCTGCACTCAGACATGAAAAGCACCAGAATTGACAACACCCACTGCTACTTCAATTATCCAGTTCTTCATGATTGACCATTCCAAAATGTATCCATCACTGAACAAAGGCAGGCAGTCCAAAAATTAATCCCTGAGCCCCTTCAAAACAGCAGTCTAATGACAATGAAGGGAAGACAATTTTTCTATAACAATCGAGCAACTAGGGACCACGCAAGAGCCAGAGACTTTACCTGGTAATATTTACTTATTTATGAGCCAAACAGTGAACAGCTTGGAGCCACTCATTTCCTCCAATCCTCACTTGTACAACAAAGTTGTTACTACAGCTCAAGTATTGTAATAATTTTTGCAGGCTCAATGACTAAGGTGAGAGTAAGTGTCCTGAGAACTAGAAGTGCATGGGAGGTGTAGAACCCATTCGCATTAACTTCGCTCCTCCTAGACAACTCTGTAATTCAGTTGTGAACGGGCCTGTAAATAGGAGGACATATTGTAGAACCAGCAACTAGAACTTTTCAGGGCTTACATTCTTCTGTTATTAACAAGAAACAAGCAGATATTTGCAGCAGCATCAGATCGTTTTATGTTGGAGACTTAGGTGCTAATATCCCAAGTTAAAAATCTCTCTCCAAGATTTAGGTATTGGGTTGAGAAATAGGTATAGAAAATAAAAGGGCACATGTTTCAGACAGGATTTTTTGTTTTTTTTATTTCCAATTCTATAAGCATCAATTTATTGTCTTCTCAGATGACAGCTGGTTTTAAAGGCTTAAAATGAGGTCAGTTCTAATCAGTAGAAATCAGTGCAACATCTGGGTTCAGTGTGATTTTTCTCATTATCACATGAATAATCCTTCCTAACTCCATTCATATATGTAGAAAATGAAATCAGAAGCCGATTTATTCTATTTGTTGAACTTATTACATTCGATCCAAAAAAAAAACCAAAAAAAACAAACGACAATCAAAAACTTCTTTCTAATAAAAAAAATTCCATTAAGCCTAGTTAGAAAAAATAGGTTGACGCTAGCATCCTCCAAATATCAATGTATGTAATTTTAAATCAAACATTTGTCTCTTTGGGGGTAAAAATATGACAAATAAAAGATTAGTCAAGGTTTGCACTTTAAGAAAGAATGACTTTTTTCTGGGAAAAAATGTAATTGCTTATTCTTCATTTCATCTGTCTGCATGTAGAATTAATCTTTTGAGAGAAAATGTATTCATGTCATTTATTTTGCAACAGCTAACTTATATTGAAAAGTTTGGAGTTCCAAAAACATTTTTATAACTATTTTGAAGCCCCCATTCCAAACACATTTTTGACACAAACACACTTTATTTTGCCAAACAAACTAGCTATCTGAATTAAGAAAAAGGTACTTCAATAAAACAGAAGCATATAAAATTTTTAATTAAATTCAGTTATGTAAGATTCAACAAATGGCTTCCTCATTCAATCTGCAATACAAATATATACAAAACAAATTTTACAACAACCACAATTAACAACAGAACTATCTTTTCCAATTTAACTAATAATTCCCCATGTGGAACCACATGAAATGCCTTACTAAAATCTAGGTAAATTAGATCCACTGCATTCCCTTTGTCTAAGAAATCTGTTATCTTCTCAAAGAAGATCAGGTTGGTCTGGCTAAAACCATGTTGTATTTTGTCCCAATTATCGTTAAACTCGATGTCCTTAACTACTTTCTCTTTCAAGTTTTTTTCCAAGACCTTGAATACTACTGAGGTCAAACTAACAGGCCTGTAATTACCTGGATTTCTTTTCTTCCCTTTCTTAAAAATAGGAACTATTTTAGCAATTCTCCAGTCATACGGTACAACCCCTCAATTTACAGAGTCATTAAAAATCCTTGCTAGTGACTTGCAATTTCATGTGCCAGTTCCTTTAATATTCTGGAATGCAGATTATCTGGGCCCCCCAGTTTAGTCCCAGTAAACTGTTTGAGTTTTGTCTCTACCTCGGATGTGGTAATTTCTATCTACATATCCTCATTCACATTAGCTACCCTGACACAATCCCTAAGCTCTTCATTAGCTTCTTTAAAAACTGAAGAAAAATATTTGTTTAGATATTGGGCCATGTTTAGATTATCCTTAACCTTCACCCCATCCTAAATACTTAGTAGTCCCACTTCTTTCTTTGGGGTTATTTTTTCCCCCTCCCCCCCATTTAGATGGCTATAGAACCTTTTTCTATTGGTTTTAATTCCCTTTGCAAGGTCTAATTCTGCTTGGCTTTTGGCATTTCTCGCTTTATCTGTACATGTTCTGACCTCTGTTTCACATGGTGCAGAAGTTGGAAGATGTATAGTGAATGAGACTGGGGCTCACATGAAGAGAGAGGATGGCCTCAGTTAGGGCAGTTGAATGGTGCCCTGGACAACTGGATTCTATCCCTGCCTCTGCCATAGTTCCTGTGTGATGTTAGGTAAACCGAACTTTACAGAGGTGGTTATTAATTGTATGTTCATTTTCTGGATTTCTCACTCCCTGCTTACGGTTTGATTGGCTGAAGTGTTGAACACTGCAACTGAAGTCAATAGGAACTGTGCTTGAATATATAAAGTGCTATATAATGCTATGTACTGTGAAAAAATCAGGTTCTAAGTGTCTCAAAATGGGAACCCAAAATTAATGGACACTTTTGACCTTAATCTTCTTGTGTTTTAGCTAATTTGTGGTAAAATGGGGATAATACCACACCCTTGTTTTACAAGGGGTTTGTGAAGATAATTTAAGTAATGTTTGTAAAGCACTCAATGTGCAGTAAGTTTGCTCAGTGTGGTCCTAGGGCTATGGGGATTAAACAACATACCAAATAGCTGCTCATTTAATTGAGCATTGTCTGTCTTATACACTAAAATGAGGCAGGGCTCCTGTGGGAAAAAAAAATACTCTGATCGTGATTTGTGTAATTAAAGTTCATGTCACAATGTATGCTCAGAAGGGTGACAAATTAAGATTGCACAGGCAAGTTTAACTCTGGTATTTCCTAACTTTTGAGTGCTAGATTGCAAACAATGCTATTTTGAAATAATTGTGTGTGTGAGATAAACAGTAAAGTAGCAGGTATGTACAGAGCCCTGTATGAAAACTTTTTAAAATGGATAAATTCCTTATGTAATTGTGGTCCTCTAAAAACATAGACCTCTAGATCTCACCTCTCTTGGGACTCATGTGCCATGTAGATCTGTTGGGAAATCCTACAGTCTTTTAATTTTAATTCACTGATTCCAGCAGGAGGCATCTTGCACTACCTCTATTTTCATATTTAATCTCCTCTTGATGTTGTAATGGTCTGGTAAATTTGTTTAAAGAGAAATTAAAAATACTTTTATAGCAATTGCCCATTTAAAAGGTAATAGAAATTAAAGTTAGAAAACTCAACTCTGCTGGGAGGAAGCTGGATAAGTGAAACCATTTAAATGTATACTTTTAGAAAACATATGCAAGAATGTAATAGCTTCTTTAGAGATAGCCAGGAAGGGATTTCCTCTTGAGGCCAAATTCAAACATAATGTAATGGTGTTGTACATTAGATGTCAATAAGTTGAGTCACCCAAAAGCAAGGCTGTAACAGAAAAAGCAACCAACAGGGTCTCAGACACAGTATAAACCAAGAACCTGCTTACTGCCCTCTAATTTGCACCAGCTTTTATCTCTCCTCTGAATTTGGTCATTGGAATCTAACAAACAAAAATGGAACCAGTACTGCAAACAGCATCAAAAAAAAGGGAATGTGCCTTAAATCAGTATGAATGACAGTTATATATACACATAATTATATATCACCCATAACAATTTTACCTACATCAACAAACACTTTGTCCAAACCATGGGAATAGCCACAGGTACTATGCTGGCTCCCCAATATGCCAGCCTCTTCATAGGACACCTTGAGGAAGAATTTCTGGACAAATGCACCATGAAGCCAATGAAATACCTGAGAAACATTGATGACTTTTTCAGCCTCTGGACAGATGACCTAAACTCCCTCAGAGATCCACCATAACTTCAACAACCATCACCTATCCATCAAACTCTCTAGAACACTCCTGCATCAGCATCAACATCTTGGACACAAAGATCAGTTTCACCAGTGGAACCCTACAGACAATTATATACAAGAAGCCCATGGATCACCACACCTATCTTCGTAGATCCAGTAACTACCCCAAACACACCAAGAAATCCGTTATCTACAACCAAGCACTCAGAAATCACAGAACATGCTCTGAGGAGAAAGTCTGGGATACACACTTAAAACTGCCTTCATCAAACAAGAGAGACAAGGTAGGTGAGGTAATATCATTTATTGGACCAACTTCTACTGGTGAGAGAGACAAGTGTTCGAGCCACACAGAGCTCTTCTTCAGGTCACCTGGCTCAAAAGCTTGTTTCTCTCACCAACTCTAATATCTTGGGACTGACATGGCTACAATCACACTGCATTCACCAAACAAGGACACTCCATCAGCAAAGTTTATCGCTACATGGAATGACTGCCCAAATCCCTCGAGAGAACTTGCTTCAATACAGGAAAAAAAAAAAAAGCCTCTAACCACAGACCCCTAGTTGTCACCTCCCACCCCACAATGGAACCCATATGGGGTGTCACTAAACAATTAAACCCGTATTCAATAGGAACACATCCTGGAAAAAAAAATCTTTCCTGAACCCCCTCTTCTGCCCTTCAAAGAAGCCCCACTCCCAACCTCTCCAAACTCATCACCAAAAGCAAACTCACCACAGAGCAGGACCCTCCACCTCAAAGCAGCACCAGAGCCTCCCAGAACAACAGATTCAAAACTTGCTACAGCAGATATATTTCCACTTCTATGATGATCAATACCTCAGCCCCCACAACACACCAGTTAAGATCCATAGGTCCACATGTTTATGATAAGACATCATGTACCTCATCCAGTGCACTTCATGCCCCAACAACAACTACATGGGTGAAAACAGACAATCACTAAATTCTTGACTGAACTTGCATAAAAAAATGACAGACAGAAACACAATATAACCCATGGGCAATGGGCAAACACTTTACACAAAATGATCACTCCATATCAGACCTTTCAGTCTTCATCCTCAAAGGAAACCTGCATAACATCACCTTCAAAAGACAAGTCTGGGAGGTTAAATTCATAGTTTTGTTAGACACTAAAAAAATAATTATAGTCTTAATAAAGACACTGGATTTATCGCTTTTTACTACAATCTATAACCCACTGTTTTTGTCCTATGATTGCAAAAGTGTTATCAGGCTACTGCAACTTGAATAGTCTCTTAGAATATATGTTCACTACTTATGCTAAACAATCTGTTTCAACTTGCACTGATGCTCAGAGTACCTTTCCCACATTTTAAGAAGAGCTCTATGTAGCTCCCAAACTTCTCTTCCACCAACAGAAGTTGGTTCAAAAAAGACATTATTTCAGCAACCTCGTCTCTTTGTATTCAGAGGGACACTTAGACTAAAATAAAACAACATTACAGTGTGGAGTGGTATGAGAGTTTTACTGGCAAAAACTTGGTATAAATGCATTATTCATGAGTGTCAAAACCATTATTACTAATTATCTATTAAGCATAACAATATAATACAGGATACAAATATAAGGAGAATCCTTGCCCTAAAGAGCTTATGAGTGAGTTATGAAGGTCAGCCCAAATGAGTATAATAAAATCTTTTCACCAGGTTACACCACTGTATATGTTTTATTATGTCTCTACTCTAGTGGACTGAATGACTTAGAATTTTATTATTGTGGGTGTTTCTGCCAGGCCCACACCAGGTTCATGGACACAAGAATGGTAAACTCATTTTACCACTCTTGTTTAGAGTATTATGGATATTGTTTGTAACATAATGTTGATAACCATCAATAACGATTATTGAAATTTTAGAATTCCCAAAGAGTTATTTTTCTAAATTGTTATAAATGTCCACCTAGTTTATACATTACTAATGTTTCTATCACACAGGTATGTAGGTGCTAAGGCCATTTCAGGCAGAAGGAATATTGCCTGAGTAAGTACTGGGCCCTACATAAAAATAAAGAGAATTTACAAACATTTAATTCAAATTTTTTTTAATCACATATAAAATGAAAAGAAACTTAGAGGTTGCAAAGTCATATACTTCCAAGTTAGGAAATGACAAATTTACCACTGCCTGTGCAACCTTAATCTGCCCTTTTTCCATCCAGCCTGTGGGCTGAATGAGATAGAGGTCCTGTAGCTAAAAATTGTATATGATCATATAATTAAAGACTGTATCATAATGTAGATGCACAGGGTGACAAAATTAATGTTGTGTGAACAACCTTAAATCTGGAACCTCCTAACTTGGGACTTGGACCCGTTCTGGGCACCACCAAAAATTATACAAACCTGGCACCCATAACTCTGTGCTGCTGGGGGGCCAGTTATGGAGCCTTCAGTGGTGCTTGGGTGTGCAGGGGCAAAGGACAGTGGCCCCCAGGATGGCCTGGCTGTCTGCCCCCCCTCCCTGACACACTCACAGTGGCTGGCTAGAGCTGCTCTGGCACCAGCCCCACCCTCCAAGCAGCCCAGGGGCTGCTCCTCCCTCCTGGCCCTGCCCGTTCTCCTGCTCCTCTCCCACATGGGCCAGTACCTTGGCCAGGAGCCGCTCCTGGCCCAAGCAGCACGGCAGCCTCCCACACCTTCCAGCCCCACCCCTCCCCCAGGTGGGCCCCGCCAGCGCCCTCTTGCTCCCCCAAGGGGCTGAGAAGGCAGGTGTGGGGAGCAGGACTTGGACCCATTCTGGGCACCACCAAAAATTATACAAACCTGGTGCCCATGTAACTTTCAGGTGCTTGACTTTGCCACTTAAACAACATATATTTGTATGTAGGTTCCTAGGGTGGTAGTTTTTTGTTTTTAGGAAAATGGAAAAAAAATTAAATTCTTATGTGCAACTGTAACAATCCCCCATTGTGCATCATCGTTGAAGTTTGAACCCTAAATCTTCACCACACTGTTACCAGTTGAGCTATATGAGTAAACTACATTAACTTGCAGCACTTACGAATTAGAAGCCAAATGCCATAATAAAGAAAGCAACACTAGTTATAGCTGAAGAGGTACTTGCATTCTGAGTCCTTATTTTCAAGAATTTATAATTTTGTTGAACAATTACCCTTGGGGTTAAAATGCCTCATGCTTATAGCTTGCTAAAAGGTATAGTTCTTTCAAGATAGATTTTTAACAACTGTTTGCCATTTCTGAGTTATCCAAGCACGTTCAAAGGTGATTTTCATATACCTTTACTTTATGAGTGCATACATATTTTCACATGCATATATTTTCAGATGCAATAAATAACTTGGTTTCAAAATTCAAAGTCCGTCACATAACATATCTTAAAGGAGAACGTGCACTTTACAAAATGTGAAAAAAGAAGTTTGAGAAATTATGTAAAATACACACAAATTAACAATGTTTATAATTTTTTTAGAGTAACAGAATGTAAATACAAGTGCATCTGATTATCTGTACATTTAAATAAATCAATTTGTAATTCAATGATTACACATTCAAATAGATGTGAGGAGACCAATTTTCAGACATGTCAATTTAACATAATATTGGATGTGACTCTACATACTTTCATAGATACATCTAAATTCTCAGCATACTGTAACAGCCTCTTTTAGGCTTAGTCTACACTACCAATTTATGTTATAACTATGTTGCTCAGGGGTGTGGAAAAATCCACACCCCTGAGCAACACAGTTATACCAGCCTAATCTGTGTTGTAGACAGCACTATGTCAATGGCAGTGCTTCTTTCTTTCGGGGAGATAGATTGCCTATGCCTATGGGAGAAGCTCTCCAACAGACATAGATAGTGTCTTCACTAAGCGCTAGAGCATCACAGCTGCACCAGTGCAGCTGCATCACTGCATGCTGTAAATGTAGATAAGCCCTAAGTATCCTAAACATATGCTAATTTAATCCCCAACATTGCAATAAACTTTGTGCAGGCAGATCCTGTGTCCACATTCAGCCCCTTTGACTTCAGCAAGGCTGGGTAAGGGATCAGGAATCCATTCATATGTGGCCTCTGGCAAAGTGTCTTAGACGTGTAAACATGCCAACAGATGAAAGTATCCTAAGCCATAACCAAGTCTGTGGGTGTAAAATAACCATAACGTGATATTTATTAGCTTTCTGCATCTAATTAATATTTAGTTAACACTATAAAAAGTACAATTCTTTTTAGACTCTAGTAACTCTAGACAAACTATTTGCCTTTATTCTTGTTAGAGGACTACACTGATTAATGGAGGGAGCTAGGTGAAGTAGCAGAGTGCTGCATACTTTTTCCATTCCCTTCTTCCTAGCATAATTGTGTGAAAGCTTCCAAAATATAAAATTTGGATGAACTGAACAGCAAGTGTAGACACTTAAAAACCTTTGGAAAAAGTAACATTTTTCAGACTTTTTTTTTTAAATATTATTATTACTATTATTATTATTATTATTTACTCTTAAGTTTAAATTAAATATAGTTAAATGGGCTCTTACAATCAGAGTACATTTTTATATTACTATACTAAATCTGCTGAAAATGTAAGAAACTAACATTTATGATTTGCAGAATGGAAGTTCATTGTTCAGTAATATTTTATACAGCTAGAAAAACAGGACTGAATTATCGAAAGGTTTTGTAATGGAATAGAAAATCTCTTCATTCCTAAGGCATTGGTTTGAACATTATCTGGGCCACAACCATGACAGAAAGTGGTTACTATTGGATTACTGTTTGGTGAAATGGGCTAGTGGTCCCACTCTAGTTCCTAGTTATCACAAAATCCACCATATAAGTGGCCCTATAACTGACATAGTGACACCTTTGCTTTATAGTCCCAGAAGACAAAGATTGAATCAGGCTGAAAAATGATCTAATTGCTTACCTCATAAGGAGTCTCTTTCAGTTGGATGGGTAAATATATTGGTAGAAAAGTATCTGTCCTGAGGACAAATAGAAGACTTCCATCTCCAGTGTTGTCAATTCAATATCTTTCCAGGCTACTTAATTCTCTTAAAGTTTCTAGCTTTAATATTTTCATTAAATCGACCTAAAACATAGTATGCTACATCACTAGAAATGCATCATGATTAAGTACAGCCATATCTCATAGCAGACCTGTAGTAATTATTGAAATCTGGTATGAAGAAGATTAGTTTCAGACTGGAACATAAATTTGATACTTATAAACATCATTTTAAAAATGTCAGACAACGTATTTTAAAGGGGAGAGTAAAACTTGCAACAATCAAATTCCTCCCCATAATAAAAAAAAAAAATCTTATTTTTAAGCATCCTGTGGCCATGTGAATATAGAGAAATACAAGGTATAATCTATTAAATATATTACATATTTTTTCTAACTGTTTATGTACCCAAACTCATTACTTTGCCATTCACCATACTATGAGATGAAATTTAAGTATGGAGTTCTTCAAAATTCTGGTCCATCCAACTTTAGGTAATAAGTCTCTTTATATTATGCAAGTTAGCTACATTCAGCAATAGTAACCTATGAGAGTCACACACCTCAACCAAAACTGTTGCTCCGTAACTTTTCATAAAACACACTTTCCCTCTGCAAGAATTTAATATCAGAAAAACACCTAGAAGACAGCAGTTATGCAGTAATAACTGGGAGAATTAGCAACACTTGAATTCTGCAATGTAACTCCGGAAACATTAGGATTAATTCATAATCATTATAACCTGTTGTTCAACTATACTTTAGTGGATTTGCTATTAAGTTTTTGTTGTTTTTTGTTTGATTAAAAAAGCAAGCCAAATCTCTCAAATTGCAACAGAAATGCAGTAAAATTACTGTTAGCATAATTATTACATGTCAAAATCTCATCTTATTATTGTTTATATTAAGGTAATAAACGAGAGTCCCCTATCAGGTTTAGGGCCCAGTTTGCTAAGCATGTATAAGCACATACAAAGACAAAGCCTCTGATGTCAATTGGACAAACAAAAGGAGGGAGGAAGGAAGGAGGGTAGAAAAAACTAACAATAATATGTTCACATCATTACATAAGCTAGTCAGGTAAATAATTAGATGGTTCCAAGTAATTTATTCTTATTATTTTTTAAATTACATCCCCTCATTAATTGGTTGATTGTTAGATATACTGAAAACCATATTCATGAAGACTTGCAGTCACATTCTAAGACTAGAATCGTTTGTAGTTAAAAAAAAAAAGTCAGCTGGGACAAAGAAGGGATTCCAAGATAGATGTACAATGTTCCTGTTTTTCTCTTGCTAATTTTGCTTTGAAACAGGAGTAGATCAAAGTGCACTATGGAACAGTTAGTGCACATCAGCTGGGTTCACACAGCCTGTTAGTACATGGTCGGCTAGTGTTGGGTAGATTACTGTCAGTGAGACGAAACCAGATAGTAGAAACTAACAGTCTTTTTCCACACAAAACAGCCAGTCAGTAGCAACCAAACTCCCTCACCTCAGCTCCTGGAAAATCCTAACATCCCAAATGAAAAACACAACTACTGGCCAGATCCTACAAAATTCAGCCCCCTCTCCTCCAAACACGTGCCCAAACAGATGGGCTTCGCAGCCCTAAATAAAGGTCTGCAACTTTGGGATACTTCAAACGGGAGAAGTAAGTTCTGAAGTCAAGAGTCTCTTCCAAAAAATGCCCTGCAACATAATGGAGCTCTAGCTAAAACAGTTCTGCTGGTCTCAACTATGGCAGTATCATATGGGGAGTGAGATTCGTCTCTGGAGATATAGGTCACAAGGTAAGATAAGATACCAAAGGTTTTATAGGTCAAAATCAGCAACTGAAATTCCACCCAAAAAACAAACATTCAATCAATACAGATTTCAACGCACAAGATACATTGCTTAATGAGTAGACAGCCATCTTCTGCACCAACTCCAGGTAGTCCATCACTTAAAAGATAGCACTGTTATGTCAAATCATTTTATTCCTTAAGCATGAAATGAAGATATGATTACAAATACTTTGCTGTACAGTATTATTTGCTTGTGCCTGTATTTATCTATATCTCCTCAAAAATCTTCACTGAGTTAAGAATGTAAATACATAACAATCCCTTAAGAAATACTTACACTTAGAATGTTATAGTAATAAACAATGAAGTTAAATTTGAAGCCAAAGTTTTAACAAACACACTTTAGAAAAAACTGGAAATTCATAGTCACAGTCACAATCTTAACTCCGATTATATTCCTCTTCCCGCCCCCTATGTTACATGCCTACAGTTTACTTGGAGATGTACATCTAGGACTTCTATATTATTAATATCTTAGTGTCCAGTTTCTGCATACTTCCGGGAGGGAGAATCAGTAGATGATAAGCCACTTATGGTAGGAGTATCTAAGCCATATCAGGAGCTGAGTGAGGGAAATATTAGGGGAATTATAGCACTATATGCTCCAGAGGTGAATGGAGTAGACAGAGCTGGCAAACCTCTAACAGAATGGTGGACAGTGGTTTTTTAAAATTATATAGAGCTTAAAACAAGTGATGATGTCAGTGATTCTCATTCTCAGTGTGTAGGCAGCTGAAATGGAGGACAATACACACTTGGATAAATGGTCTTTATGTGATGCGTGGAGGAGTTTTATATTTATAGTGTCATATATGGATGTTTGTGGTCTGTAATAGTAAATATGTTAGATGTATTGTGATATGGCAGTATGGTGGCTGATTATCAAAGGGATGCTGACGAATAAGTTGAGGATAGGTATTGATTGATACAGATCAGTGAATTTCCAAACTTTAAAAAATTTTTTGGAAATGTTACTGTTAACTTTAATTTCCTGGCTTCTCAAACATTTATTATAACCACATCATTCTAATAAGAATTTTTTTAAAAACCTTGATTTGCATTTACAACTTTATCCACCTTAATTAAAGATTGTTTGTTTGTTGTTTTTTGGTAGGATTTCCATTAATAGGCTTATAAAGTTGATAAGGTTAAATACTGGCACTTTGCCATGCAGAAAAGAAAGTTACTCACCTTGTAACTGTGATTCTTCAAGATGTGTTGATCATATCCATTCTATTCTAAGTGTGTGGGCACCCCCATGCACACTTAACAGAATTTTTTTTTCCCCCTTTAGCAGTATCCGTCGGGCCAGCTCCAGCGTCTCCTGGAGTCCCACACACATGCCATGGCATATTAGGCACCGCCAGCCATACACCTCCCCAGTTCCTTCTTGCCATCAACTCCAAGAGCAGGGATGGAGAGCAGGTCATGGAATGGACATGAGCAACACATCCTGAAGAACAACAGTTACAAGGTGAACAACCATCTTTTCTTCTTCGAGTGCTTGCTCATGTCGATTCCATTCTAGGTGACTTGAAGGTGTGTTTGGAATTTACTGCTGAGTAGCTTCGGCAGAGCAGTGCTGTGAACAGGTATCGTCCTGCACCTGCTGAACGATGGCACAGTGGAACACGAAGGTGTGCACTGATGATGATGTAGCACCTTTACATACATTTTGAATGGGCACTTGTGCCAGGAACACTGAGGAAGAGGCCTGTGCTCTGGTTGAATGGGCTGTGATGCTTCCCAGAAGAGGAACCTTCACCTGCTCAAAGCAGAACCCAATGCAGGAGGTTATCTAACAGGGGATCTGCAGAATAGACACAGGTAGGCCCTTCAGTTTGTCAGCTACCACCATGAAAAGCTGTGTGGCCTTATGGAACAGCTTGTCCTTTCAATGTGAAATGCCAGGGTTTTTCGCACATCCAGTGCATGCCATCTCCACTTTTCCTCCAAAGCATGCGGCTTTGGAAAGAAGACCGGCAGGAAGATATCCTGATTGAAATGAAATTGGGACACCACCTTGGGAAAAAAGGCCAGATGGGGCCTCAGCTAGATCTTGTCCTTATAAAAAACTGACTCCAAGGTAAATGCCCCAATTTCAAATACTCTCCTAGCCAAGGTAACGGCAACTAGAAAGGCCACCTTCCATAGCAGCAATACAAGGGAACAGATTGCCAAGGGCTCAAATGGTGCCCCCGTGAGCCTGGAAAGGAGCAAATTCAGATCCCTTAGAGGTAACGGATCCCTAATGTGGGGGTAGGGTCTTTCTATACCCTTCAGAAACCCAGCTGCCATGGCATAGGAGAAAACTGACCTCCCTTCAATTGGTGGGTGGAAGACTGAAATAGCTGCTAGATACATCTTCAACAAGGCAGTAGCCAGGCCCTGAAGCTTAAGGTACAACAGGTAGTCTAACACCATCTGGATCGATGCCTAATGGGGCGCGACTCCCTGAGATGCGGCCCAGCATGTATACCTCTTTCATTTGGCTAGCGGAAGGTTTCCTGCTGCTCATTAGTATTGTCTGCATCAGAGATGAACAAGCCTGCTCCTCTGTGCTCAGCCACTCAGCCTCCATGCTGTCAAATGCAGAGAGTCTAGGTCTGGGTGCAGGAGTTGTCCCCAGTCCTGGGAAAGGAGATTGTGCAACGCAGCAACTCTGAAGAGGGCAAGTGACAGCTCCAGTAGCATTATGAACCAATGTTGCCGGGGTCACGTGGGTGCTGTAAGGATGACATTTGCCTTGTCCCCTTTTGATTTTTTAACAGAACATTGTGAATCAGCAGAATGGTGGAAAGGCATACATCTGCTGCCCTTACCATGGAAGTAGAAAAGCATCTGACAGTGCTTCTTCAATGAGCCTGTGAGTGGAGCAAAACTGGCAGCACTTCTTGTTGAACTTGGAATCAAAGAGGTCCACTTGGGGAAACCCACACTTCCAAAAGATCATGTTGGCTACTGACAGTTGGAGAGACCATTTGGAGGATCTGCTGAGTTGGACCCCTATGGCATTCCTGATGCCTGGGAGGTATGAAGCAACAAGGTGAATATCGTGACCTATTGCTAGATCCGACAGATACACTGCCTCCTGACACAGGTCAGGGGAGCAGGCTCCCCCCTGCCTGTTGATATAATATATCGCGGCAATGTTGTTCGTTAGGATCTAAACTACCTTGCTTCTCAAGAAAGGAAGGAACACCTCACATGCCAAGTAAATCGCCCTGGAGTTCCCTGATATTTATGTGCAATCCATGATCCTCCTTTGACAAGGTTCCTTGGGTACTGCGACCAGAGCTGTTATGTGTCCCTGACTCCAGGTCCAAAGCGTCCGATACCAGGGTAACTGAGGGGACTAGATTTGCAAAGGCCATCTATTCCATCACCAACTGGGGGCCTAACCACCAACTCAGGGATGCTAGGACTTGACAGGGCACAGTGACCACCCTCTCCAAGGAGTGTCTGTTTGGGGCATATCCAGAGGCCAGGCATAGCTGGAGCGGTCTGAGTCTCAGACGTGCATGATGCAGCAGATAGGTGAATGCTGCCATGTGACCCAGTAACTGCAGGCAGGTCCATGCTATCAGAAGGAGACAGGTGCGTAGGTTTGTGGTAAGGTTCGACATAGCCATGAACCAAGCCTACAGTAGGAAAGCCCTGGCCCGCATAGAGTCCACAATGGCTCCAATGA
>ML675604.1:18711926-18740567 GCA_007922155.1 Mesoclemmys tuberculata
GAGTTAAATTGTAGGGTATAGTTCACTGACATGATACCAAGGACCCAACAACCTGATGTTATACAGGCCATGCTGGGAGGAAGGGGGCAAGGAGGTTTAGGAATCTCGGGGAAGTAGGATCCTGGCATAAGAGTGTAAGGCCATCCTCAGGCACACTATCAGAACGGGAAGGAGCTGGCTGGTTGGCTGAGGAGAAAGATGGGGCTGGATGCCACCGCCTAAAAGTTCTGTCTCTGTCCCTTCTTCTGTAGGTCCCAAAGCGCTGGGGCCGGTACCTAGGCTGCTGTTGCTGCTGCTAGGATCGGAACTGCCTTCTTGAAGCCTGGGGTATGTAAAGACCCAACGAGCGCAAAATGGCCCTTGAGTCCTTCAGCCTCTGGAGCTTTGTGTTGGTCTGGTCCAAGAAGAGGACACTTCCATCGAACGGAAGGTCCTGAATGGACTGTTGCATCTCCTAGGACAGACCAGATGATTGCAGCAATGAGCAGTAGCACATAAAGAGCACGGAGGCCATTGATCTTGCTGCTGAGTCAGCTGCATCCAAGACTGCCTGCAAAGCGGCCATGGCCACCATCTTGCCTTCCTCCAAAATGGTAGCAAAGTCCAGTACCTGCTCCTGGGGCACAGCCTCACCAAAGCACTTGAGGGAGTCCCAGGGGTTATAGTTATACTTCCCTAGCAGCACTTGTTGGTTAGCAATTTGGAATTGCAAGCTTGCCATTGAATAAACTTTCCTCCCAAACAAATCCAGTTTTTTCTTGTTTCTGCTTTTGGGAGTCGTGCCTGATTGTCCCTGTCTGTTCCGTTCATTGGTGGCCACCACCACCAGAGGACCCGGGGGAGTGTGTGAACAAGTATTCGAATCCTTTTGCAGGAACATAATACTTCTTCTCTGCCCTTTTAGATATCGGTAGCAAGGAGGATGGTATTTGCCACAGGGCTTTAACCACCTTGAGAACCTCTTCTTGGACTGGTAAGGCGACCCGGGCCAGCAATGCAGTTTCCAGCACATTGAAGAGGTTGTGTGATGTCTCCTTAAGTTCAAGGCCACCCTTTTAAGCAGCTCTTGGTGGGCTCAGAAGTCATCTAGGGAAACTGATGGCCCTGTTGTAACAGCCTCATCTGGGGTGGAGGACGATGACTGCCCTGGCGCAGGAGGTGGTGGAGGCAGCTCCTCTGGCTGCAGGGGGAGTGCTGTAGATGTCCCTTCCTGCGGGTATGACTCTGCCTCTGAAGCAGAGTGGTGAAGCTCTACTGGGGATGCTGGGTCTGCGGATTATTTTCCCAATGACCTGAAGGAATAAGGTTCTTGGGCCACCAGGAACCCCCAGGGATTCCAGTATGGCCATTGAGCTGGCCATTGGCCCTGAGGCGAACCAGAAGCAGCCAGACAGGGACCTTGCTCCTGCACCCCAGGCCAATGGCGTTGACCAGGATGGCCAGCTGAGGCTCTGTCTTCCCCCAAGGATCAGGACTCGCTGCCCGACAAACAGTGACGGGCTGTGGCTGACCTCTTTCCCACAGGGCAGTGCCGTGGAGAGCGGGACCGGTGTCTGGCTTCCTAAGCACCCTAGTGTTCCAACAAATGTCGCTTCAGCGATGGGGAGTGCTATGTCAGCGACCAATACTATCGCTCCCTACACTGGTGCCATGCTGGAGAGGATCTTTAGTGTGGGGAAGGAGTGGGATCAATGCTGCACTGCTGGTGAGTGTCTCGGTGCTGGACATCAATGATGGTGCCAATCATTCCTGGGTGAACGTCCAGACATCAGCGATCAGGTTCTATGCTGTGAACGCATGGGCAAACTCGTCCATATTGGGGATCACAATCGGTGCAACTCCCTGAGGGTGAGAACCTGCTACATCTGGAGCAGGATTGATGCCTTCCTGCTGACTGCAAGGCCTTTGGTGCCACCAACCGAGAGCATTGCTGAGCTGACGCCACTGAACACCTCCAGTATTGGTGCCCTGCATCAGGCAATCTTTCCAGTGATGGGAAACGCATCCTCGAGGATCAGTGCCTCATGAG
Source organism: Mesoclemmys tuberculata (assembly GCA_007922155.1). Classification (NCBI taxonomy): domain Eukaryota; kingdom Metazoa; phylum Chordata; order Testudines; family Chelidae; genus Mesoclemmys; species Mesoclemmys tuberculata. The sequence continues at coordinate 18,713,956 of ML675604.1, forward strand.
AGGAGACCTTCTCTGTGGCAACTTGGCTCATGGGGAGGTGCATCGGGGCTCCAGAGAGCAGTGCAGCCATTGGGGGGTTCCATCGGGGGCTTCTCCTTTGATGTTGGTTTCTTCCCTTTTGCCTGCTCCATCTGGGGCATAGGTGTTGGGGACAAGGACAGAGCCATCAAGTCCCTTGAAATGCCTGTGGTGTCGACAGCACCACAAGCTGCAGAGGCCCTCTTGTGCTCCCTGGAGTTGGAGGTGGCTCTCTCAGAAAGCTCAGGGACCGAGGCAGTGAGCTCTGCTTCTATTGAGACTGCTCAGCCTGCTGAACCTATGGTCATCCTGTGATGACCCTGTGTCCTTAGTCTTCTTTGACGCAGGGGCGCCATCTCTCTCCGATCATTGTTTTGTCGGCAAAGAAGACGACCTTTGCTCTGGTCAGTGCTGGGGGGGGCACTCTGCACCAACATGGCGCTCGGGAGATTCAGCACTTGTCCTTCCTGTGTGACTCTCGCAGAAACTTCAGGCAATGTCATGGGGGTCGCTAAGCAAGAAGGGTTTGCCACAAGTATTACAGGGCTTGAAACTCGAAGATTGGGGCATGCCCTTCTGCAGAGCAGAGGTCCCTAAGGGGACCTTAACTACTAAACTATCTACAACTATTGACTAACAAAACACACTGACTACTCAATTAGCGACTACTTAACGGAACACTTAAACACTAGAATCTAAGACGCACTTGCAGTAGCAAGCAAAATGCAGTTCCAGTAACCGTCAGTGGCGGAAAGAAGGAACTGAGGGGGCAGAGGGCTGGTGGCACCTAATATACTCTGGCAGGTGTGCAGGACTCCAGGGGGCGCTGAAGCCAGCCCTACGAATGACACTAAAGGGAAAAAAAAATTCTGGTAACTGTGCATGAGGGTGCACACCAAAAATGGAATCGACATGAGCAAGCACTCGAAGAAGAACTATTAATTCTCCAGCAAGTATGTAAATTAGATTAGATTTCAGATGGCAGCTGTGTTAATTAGCATATCATGTCTCTCACTTGCTAGAAAGGTAATTAAGTTGTTCCAGTGATACTTCTGAAACTTCTTAAAGTACTTGACCCAAATATAATGGACTTCTTAAACTTTGCTCTCACAGATGTTTGAAAGATTCAGAAATCTGTAGCAGCTAACTACATAATAATTAACCTACCAACCATCCACAAAATACTCAGATACTAATGTAGTTCTCAGATGACAGATGACTAAAAGCAAACCTGGACTGTCAGGTGAGACATTTAAAAAAAAAAAAAAGAGTGCTTCCAAAAGTGAAAAACCCTCCAATTTTTCTAAACTCTCATAATTCTCAAACACATTGGCAGATAAATCAAAAGGAGAAATTTCAAGTGAAAAGGATTTCCTTTTTTAAATTAAGATATGGGAGAGAAAGGGTTGTCAGGACAGTCTTCATAAGCCAAAGTTTGATTCCCACAAGAGAAAAGGAGTATCAAAAAATTAGGCTACAGGTGAGGATGGGGAAAATAATCCTGGAATATCTTATTCTAGGAAGAGCTGAGTCTAGAGAACACAAGGGGAGGCTATTCTTGATTTAGGGTAACATTTTCAAAAAAGTGCCCAAGGCCCAAATCTTCAAGGGTACTTAGCCGCCTAAGTCCCAGTTTTAGGTTCCAATGAGATCTACAAAACTCCTACTTGTGTATTGCCTAGTCCTGTAGGCTCCTAAACTCACTTAGCATCAAAGATTTTGCAGTAAAAGTTTCCTAGGTATCTATCTCCTGCCTAAGCCACAGAGAAATCCATGAACCAGGGGAAGATAGGCATTTGTCTACCTGTTTCACCTGTGGGGCCCAATTGAGTAAGTGTGCTCAGTGGGGAGGTTCCTAAGCTAATCAAAAAGAAATGCCAAGGACAGAGGTGTGGCCTAAGTCACGCCCCTTAAAGGATATTAGGCACCTAACAGGAGGCACCTAAGCCAGGTCATTCTTTTTTCACAAAAACCAAGAGGTGGTGGTGATACTCCCTGCTCTTATATCCTTTATCATAATGCTTAGTGCATTCACCCAGAATGTGGGAGACCCAGGTTCAAGCTGCACTTTGCCTGAAGTTTCCTAGACCCCTGGAAATGCCCTAGTCACTGACCTATTGGATATTGTGGGGTGGAGTACTCTTAATCTCTTCTAATGAAGCTGTTTCACTTAGATGTTTCTTAAAATTTTATCCTTACACTTTCTTAATTCATAGGAATTGGTTCAAAAAGTAATGCACTTGAACCAATAAGTAACGATGGCCACAATGTAAATAAGTTCAGCATCCTGGTGGAAGAGATCATAACAAAAAAATTCTAGCACTATGGCACTAACATTAGACAGAGGGATTAAAAATAGGAAACTATTAACTAATAAATAATGATAAAAACCATAATGTCAAAAGTGAAGAAATTAAAATCCTTAACAATCTAATACAACTGAAGACACCATGGAAGGCACATTAACTATGACAAGTTAAAGTGTTAGGCAGAAATTAGATGGCTAAGAGGAATTTTGAAGAGCTAGTATTCAAAAGAGGAACACCAACAACAAGAAATTATTAAAGTTTTCTTAAAGTAAGAAGCCTGAAAGAGTACTGGTGAATCCATTGGACTACCTCAGGATACATGGAGAGATTAAAGGAGGATAAGGATGTTGCAGAAAAGCTAAATGGTTGCTCACTAAAATCAACTGTTATATCTGAGGGCTACAAGACAAATATATTTATAAATATTACATTCTAGGAGTGATCTTGTGAATTATAGCCTAATGAGCCTTACTTTAGTATCCAGAAAATTGGTAGAAATTATAATAAAAATAGAATTATAAAACACCTATAGGACTGAAATATGATAGGAGCAAACCAGCAAAACTTCTGCAAAGGAAAATTCTTGTCTTTACAGTCTACTAGAATTCTCTAACTGTGTCAACAAAAGAGTAGATAAATTTGTCAAAAATTTATTTGGACTTTCAAAAACTCTGACAAATCCCTCACAAGAGGCTATTATTATGTAGTCATAGAGTAAGATGTAAACTACTGTAACAGATTTGAAACTGGCTGTAGAAATATCAACAAGATGAAGGTTAAGAAGAGTGGGGTACACCAAACATTTGTACTAGGAATGGTATTAGGACAAACATTTATTTGTGATCTATAAAAGGAGATGAAAGGTGAAGTGGAAAAGTTTGCAGAAGACACAATACTGCTTAAATTATTTGAGACTTGAGAAGATTGAACAACTTTAGAGGAAGCTAAAAATAGCTAGGTGACTACACAACACGAAAGCAGATGAAATTCACTGTTGAGAAACAGAAGTAAATGCACATTGGAGGGTATGATTTGAACTGTTAATTGAGAGCCCAGCAATATGTATAAACAGTAACTACTCAGGATAAGAATCTGGACATCATGCAGACATCTCAATAAAATCCTCTGCTCAATGTACACTGAAAGTCAGTGAGGCATGTGATCTTAGCTCCCTTAGGTGCTCTTCAGGGCTGGTGAAAGCCATCAAAGATAGAATGGGCCCTTTGCTAACAAAGTTAAATCAATACCTCTGTAGGTAAGGCAATATTCTAGAGAACTCGAAACAAGTAAGTTTGTCTGGAGCTGAAAAAAATTTATCTTTCTGTTTGAATGTTCCCTCCAATTACCACACTTGGGCAAAGTGACTGAAAAAGTGAAAAGCTAGTGAAGAGTCATCTCTAAACAGCATCTTACTTCTCTATCAACATCCTAAGTCATTTGCAGCTGAGATTTCAAACTTGGCTATGGCACTCAGACAGTGTTAGGGCAAACATCTATGCTTATTTCATTCAAGCTATCAACAATGTTTGACACTGAAAATCACAATGTATTGCTGATTTGCTTAGGACTCTGAGCAGGAGCAAGTCAAATCACACTGAACCGTACACATTCATTCCTATCAAGTAGATTTCAGATAGGTTCTGTCTTATTTCCTAGTTTGTCCAATGTAGATTTAAGAACCTAAGGGAGCTCATGAGACAAGATGGACTTCAGTGCCAGTAATATGCACATAACTTATTGTACATCTCATTCATGCCAAACAAAGACAACACCATTGCCCAGCTGCCCTAGTGAAATAAGATGGATGAAGATCTATTGACTGAAACTAAAGATGAAGAGAGGTAGTGTTCATTGGTAAAAGAAAATACACTGAAGAACTGTCAAAAATATAACATCTCCCTTGTCTCTTGGACATCTTGCCCCCATCTTGTTCTTCTGAGTTCTTCACTGTGCCTCAATAGCCAAACTGTGTAAATAGCTAGAAATGGCCAGGAAACTGCACCCCTTTCTGTTGGGGATGGACCTGGCCACAGTGATCCACATGTTCACTTCAAAGATGGATAAATTATAGTTTGAGTACAGTGTGTTGCAGTTATTATACTTGCTCTCATAGCCACTCTTAAATATATTTTTAAAGGCCTTCCAAAAACTAAAAAGCAAAACCCAGGCCTCAATTCATATCTTTTTGTAACTGGTGAAACAACATTTTTAAAAAGCTTTTAGCCAATGTAAAGGCTGACAGTCTAGCACTTTGTTCCAAATTGAAAAGTAAGAAATCTGACCTTTGACTTAGAAAGGAAAACATCATCATTATATACAGCTTAGTTTAGCTTCATTCTCTGCACATTTTTAGAGAAGATTTACAGCAGTTCTGTGTAGGCAGTGAGGGCAAATCTTTTGCCTGCACTTTAAATTTTCACATTCAGAAGTTCTTAGATAATCCTAAACTTGCCAAGCTCTTGTCATCAGCATAAAAACCAGCAACTTAAATACTGTAAAATCATTATTTTTAGCATCATAAAAGAAAAAGAGCTTATACTGTAAGTGTTTAATTTGCAGGCAAAAACCTATGTCAGTGTTAAAAGGATTGTGACAAAGAGCTTTTATGCAATACTGATGGGGTTTATAGAATCTCCAACTAAAAGAAGAATATTTGAAAATGTACAGATTTGTAGTGGCAAGTTAATCATTGTCTCTCAAGAGCTATTTGAATATAGTCCAGTAAGATATATTTGTTCTCCTAATCAGTGGCTATTGGAACACTCTACAGTATGCGTCTGTGGAAAGGACATATTCCTCCTAAATCCATTGATTTTCTAGTTAAGCAGGAACAAAATTTCAATGGTATATGGTGGTAGAGAGAAGAAAAAAATGACAAACTCCAAAAATTATCCAGTAATAAATAAATACATACATACATACATAAAAAAAAAAAATCAGCAAATTCCCTTGAACACAGACTAACGTCAAAAGGTCTGGATGTGCCTCACCAGACGGGAGACACAGTAATGCCAGTGGTTGACATGAGTTTACAAACAATTTTATACCATTTGAAAAAAAAGGAAACCCTTTAAATATTATTTAAACATTAGTATACAATACGAATTAATGACAATAGGAGCTGTGTGTTTAACAATGGAAGAGGACACCACAAGTCTTTTGCTTAGTGTTACTAACTCGGAGGAAACAGCAAGTTATGTCTGGTGTACTTAATTATCAGTAAATATTACATGGATCACCAGTTCAAGTTAACTGGTCAAAGAAGTCCTTGAACTCTTCCGATAAAATGAATAATTGGTCAGAAGACCAAAAATCCTTGAACACTGACAAAATATTAAGGCTCCTGAACTGTCCAGAGTATGTCAGATGTTCTTTTATAATTACAGGGAGATTAAATTACCCATTTTTTCCTATCTTTGCATTCACTTGAAGACTAGATATGACCCTAAGGAGAAAGAACAGAACAATATATAGAATAATATTATTCAGTTTATAATTTTTTTTATCATGTCCAAAAGCATACTAGGCACCTCACATGATAGATAGTTTAACAGGTCCCTGGTTCCACCTACAATCACTACCTACTCATGTTCTATAAGTACCTACATGGGGAGAAGATTCTGTATAATAGAGGAATCTTTAATCTATCTGAGAAAGTCATAACAAGATCCAATAGCTGGAAGCTGAAGCTACACAAGTTTAGACTCAAAATGTGCATATTTTTAAACACTGAAGGAAATTAGTGATTGGAACAACTTAATTAGGGATGTAGTGGATTCTATATAATTTGCAATCTTTCAGTCAAAATTGGATGGATATCCTTCTGTTAAAGATATGCTCTAGCTCAACCAGAAACTACGGGTATGATGCAGAAATCACTTGGTGAAACTCGATGGCTTGTGTTTGCAGGAGGTCAGACTAGATGATCATACTAAATCCTTCTGGACTTAAAATATGAGAATCTAAACATGACATAAGTGAGGGGGCACAAACTATATGGGCAGGGGAAGACGTAGAATAAAATTACTTAAGTAATATATAAAGACTCAGTGAGTTTATGTACACTACTTAGGGAAGAATTATTTTTCTCCCATCCCCTATTAAGAAGTTATTTAAAAGTTGAATTAGTTCATTTCTTGTAGGTTTTACAGAGGAAGTGAGTCTTCAAGAGGAATCTGAATGATGCTAGGGTGGTTTATTGGGGGATATGGGGCAGCATGAAAACATTTGTGCAATAAGGAGATGAGGTTAATCGTATGGATGGAGTGTAGAGATGGGAGGGACACAGTAAGCAACCATGTCAGATATGTAAGCAGAGACACAGTGATGAAGGACACAGAAGTCAAGGAAATTAAATTTTGAACTTGATACAGAAAGTGATGGCAAACTCTTGACAATTTTAATGAGGGGCAGTGTTTACATAATTATAGCAACAGACCCAAAAAAAAGGTATTTTGGCAACAGCATTGTGAATGGGAAGGGAGCAAGACAGGGGCAAAAAGTCCAATGGGATGTAGGTTGCTGTAATCAATGTGGGAGATTAGAGCATGGTCAAGTAGTTTAACAGTAGGGATGGAGGCAATTGAACACATTTAAGAGATGTTATGAAGGAAGGAATGAAATGATCTGATAACATATTGGATGGAGGAAGAGGAGAGGACTCCTAGATTGTGGTCTGGGAGCCAAGGAGGATGGAAGTGTTGTCAATCATGATGGAAAATGGAGATAGTGAAGATGGTCAGGCAGGAAGGATGAGAAGCTAAGCTTTGGCCATATTGAGTCTGAGATGACAGCAAGCCATCCATAAGAAAATGTAAAATATAATTCAGTACAGAGAGGGATAATTTAGATGTGGAGAAGCAGATGTGACAAGCACCTGCACTTCAGGTGACCTCTGAACTGATGTGAGCTAATAATGTATAAAGGCATAGAAAGAGGGGGAACAAGGCCTGAGCCAGCCCTGATACAGATAGAATGGGAGTACAGGGGAGAAGGAACTGCTAAATAAGCAACTGGAGAGCGAGGAGGAAAATCAGAAGACATTGCCACAAAATCCAAGAGAAGATAGAATATTAAGGAGGAAAGAATGAATGGCCATGACAAAAGCAGGAAAAAGATCAAGGAGAACCTGGATATCTTTAGATCTCGCTAGGAAAAGAGCACCGGAAACTTTTATAGGAGCAGTTTCAGAGAAGGAAAGCTAATGGAAGCCATATTGAAATGGTTCCAGAAGTTAATCAGTAGTGAGAAGTCAGTGTGGCAGTTGTAAACTGTGTTTAATGAGTTTAGAGGTAAATGAATGGAGAGATATTGGATGGCAGTTGAGAGGCAGGTAGCGAGAGAGTAGAGGTATTTTAAAGAAGGGGAGACACCTGTATATTTGTAGACACAGTAAAAGGAGCCAGTAGAGAGAAGTTTGAGGAAAGAGGTAAGGAGAGATGCAAAGGATGTTAGTAATTAGGGATGAATGATCAACTCCAGAGATTGGAGGTTAGATGGAGAGAGACTTCAATGTCAGTTACTAGAAAGAAAGAAGAGAGAAAAAGCTGGGGGGGGAGGCAGGAAGGGATCATATTGGATTTTGTTGATTTTTCTCCTCAAAGAAAAATCTTAACAAAGGAGAGGATGAGGGCAGGTAGCCTGGCCTGAAAAATTGAGTCAAAAGCGGTGAACAGGCAACAGTAGTTATGGATTGAAGTGTCAATGAGAGTGAAATATTTGCTGACATGGTAGAGACACAGCTGAAGGAGGACAGGACAAATTTTTAAAGAGTAAAGTCAGTTGGTTCTCTGATTTTCCTCCAGCAGTGCTCAGCAGTGTGGAAACAGAAGCAGAAATATCATGTGTTTGATGCGAACTAAGGTTGGGGTTTGTTGGGAAGATTCTTGGATGGGGAGAAGGGCAAAGGAATCAAGGGTAAATTGAAGAGTAGACTTGAGAGAGTCAAGCATATCATCAGTAATGGAGAAGGAGGAGAGAGAGGCTAGGAAAGGGTTCGGGGCTGAAAAAAAAATCAGGATTATTAATGGTTTTGGAGTTCACAAGAAAGGGGGAAAGGATGGAAAGATGGAGCAGAATGAGTGATACTAAAAGGGAAAAGTGATCAGGAAGAAGAAATTCTGAGATGGAAAGGTCAAAGAGGAACAGTGCTGGATAAAGATGAGATCAAAAGAGTTCATGAGCGGGAGAACTTATTCTGGGTTGAAGACCAAATTCGGATTTAAGGGATAAACTAATGGGAGGTTAAAGGATCAGATGTACCATTTCTTTGAGAATTTAAGTCACCAAGGTCAAAAATGGAGGACTGGAAAGAGAGGAAGAGAAAAAGGAATAAGTCAGAGAAGACACGAGAAGAGAGTGGAGTGAGAGAGGTGACTAGACTTTGATGGATTTTAATATGAAAAACATGAAAATGTTATGGGGATGAGGAAACTGATAGAATTGCTATATAATCTGATATAAATCTAAAAAGGAAGTCCTGTCCTTATGGTCAGTTACTCTAGGTTCCTCATGCCTGCTTGGCTAAGTAGAAGTAATTGCCTTGGGAAGAAAGAGTCTTCTCTGGAAAATAGCAGACTTTCTAATCATGACAGCCAGAGTTTGATAAAATATGCCTGCACCCTCATCTCAAGGGTTTTAGCTATGAGGGAGGTGAGGTCATATATATTTTGACGCAGTACAAGAAACAGGAGAGTTTCTTCCATGGGCTTTTGTGCTGCCATAACAGCTTCTTCTAAAAAAGTTGATCTGCCTTAAAATGGCAAGTCCAGGATTATCAGATGACTCTGAGACAGTTTTGACGGTCAGTTTGGAAGCCTGGAGACAGAGAGTCACAAGAACAACTTTAAGGGGATTATCACAAGTGGAATTCTTTTTCCTTGGTTCATGTGTTTTCTGATTTACTTCAGGGATTTTCTTTCAGTCACACAGGCACTCTATTTGGATCACCTCCTGGTGTGGCACAGTGAACAGTGTGGAAACAGGAGACAGAAAGTGACACCAGTAACTTTCCTTCAATCTGATTAGCGCTACTCACCATCACTCAGGACATTTAAACTACAAGCAATCAATCTAGATTTGTGTATCCTAGAGTATAGAAATTATCATTTGAACTCAGAACTTAGCCCAAGAGGACAATATAATTCTCACTTATTTTCCTCTACCATCTGATTTACTAATTAACTCCCACTAGGTTCATTCCCTAAGAACTACTTTGTATTGGTAATCTTAACTAGAATTGGATCAAAGAGACTTGGACTCTGAATTGCTTTGGGTTTTTTTTTAAATGCAAAACAACTAATTCTTAAAGAAACTACAATCAATCCACTTGATTTCACCAAAAAACTAAATGCAAGTTAATTCACCTATGGCTCTCTAATGTACTTTACTAGATTCATTCTGTGAACATTTTCTTCAACAACTTTAGTGGTCAAACTCTCATTGTACTTTGGTTCATGTTGCTTCACCACTATATTTACTTAACATTTTATGACCATGAGTGACGTCGCTGATTCTGTAAATTTACAGGAATAGTTAACCAATTCCAGGCCTTCAAATTTTTAAAATATATTTAGACATTTTAAAAAATGTTAATCTAGAAAGATTTATCCTTTGTTTTTAATCAATATGAATCAATATTTCATTCTACATAGACATACTAAGGGGTCAATCATGCAGTCATGGATGAGGTAAAACTTCCATTGAAATAAAGGAAATCTTGCCTGAGTAATGATTTCAGGCATTAATTCCATCATAAACTTGGAACTTTAGGAGACTGTTAGGATTTGGAGAGGATTTCATTGTCATAGGGTTAAGATTGCACAAATAAAAAAGAAAAAATAAGGTCAAACCATATGAACAAAAATGATCTTCTACTGAATATACTACTATAAGAAGCAATGTTTAGTAATTATAACTGGGAAAATAATGGATATATTATCCATATGAGAAAAATCTACAGAAGGAAGATTAACAAAATAAATTAAGTACACTGTACTCTTTCATTAGGGTTTACATCACCATTATTGCAAGTTCTTACAAAGTATACTGCATTTCAACTTATCACAGAAAGGTCGCAATTAGCAGACTCTGTAATGATGTTCATAATGATTAATGAAGTAGGCACCAAACCAAACACACATTCAGGTACACTCCTCTTCAGAATGCTTTCTAAAACTAGACTCAGAATTAATTCTTTGCTAGTTTAAAGGCAACCAATATTTAATTTTACTACAAATTTAAGTTTGTGTTATATATTTTCATTGACAACATACTTCATTAATGCACACTTGAAGTTGCCCTTAACTCATGCTCTTCCAGAAAACTGAGTTCAGCAAAATTCAAAACTCTGAAAACCAGGAAATGCAAAGTTAAGGCACAACTTTAACTTTGTCCCCCGGAGCTCGGAGCTCGCAGTAGTTGCTGGATTTATCTGCATGGACTCCAGCTGTGTCCGCTTGATAAGGTGTAGCTGAACTGAATAGTGAAAGAAATAAAAAGAATGGATTGACAGAGCTGTGATTTGTAATATGAGGACATTGGGAAGTCCCTGCCCTTTTGAAAGGGCCTGATCCTCCTCTCCCTGACTGCCTTTTTGTGTGATCACAGGAAAGAGGTACATGCATACGCAGGGCCAGATTTAGGGGGCTGCAATCCATGTGACCATATGGGGTGCCAGGCTTGGGGGCACCCAGATTCAAGGTACTATTTCTGTCGTTAGTGAGACAAGGGAAAATAGAACGTTTGAACGAAAATGTTTCAGGTATACTGCAAGTGGATTCATTTTTCACTAACCTCCCAGAACGTTCTGGACCTTGTTAGAATCTCGTGGAACCTCCCAGACTTTCTGAGAGCTACATTTCCCTGGAACCTCCTAGAACGTTGTCAGTCATGCCCTCACAAATATTTTAGGGATGGGAGCAGTCAGTCATTGAGATATCAGAATGAACTGAACTGAAGCGAGAGCCCAGCTGCGATATTGGGAACCTTGTTTTCTTGTGCAATTGTGAAAGTATACTTGTGTTTTAAGACTTGAAGTAGCAACTAATAAAGGACATATTTAATGAGACATGAGAAATCTCTATTGAACCCCTATATACGCAAAGATATAAAAGAAATACTGTTACTTTTTTTGCCATGCTTAACATGTAATGTTTGATGACTTTCTAAGACTGCAGAACACAGACTTTTGCTCTCCCTAATACTGTCTGTTTTTCTCCATAGAATATAAAAGATGCCCCTGAAGAAGTCTTCAGGAGCTAAGTATAGGAAGCAAAAAGCTCAATTGCATCTAGTTTGCAACAAGGGGAAATTTTAATGGGAAAATATCTGAAACAGAACAACAGAGACTGGCTTCAGGTAGTAGCAATCATTACAGAGCAAAAGAAATTGAGGAGTGAAGTTTAACAAATGGAAGGGGGGTGATGCCGAAGACAGTTAAGGTGCCATTTAGTCGAGGGCCAGCCCTGCGTATACCCAGAGAAATCTAGTATGCTTCATGTCAGTGATGAGTTCTGAAGGAAAAGTCAGTGGCAGAACAGAGGAGTCTTCTTGCTATGGGGATTTTCAGCAGCAAGATGGGATATGATAGTGGGTTCAATGATGAATAAGTGGAAGTATAGTATTAAATGGAATCCTGTGCATAGGAATGAAGGGTTGTAAGATTTAGTAAAGGTGCGGTTGTTTCTGTGGAGATGGCTAAGAGTGTGAGTGTAGGGCAAATATAGATAGTGGACGCAATTTTCTGAGTGCTCTGCATTGTCTGCAAAGGTAGAGTGTGAGTGCTCAAAGAGGGCAGAGTCAAAGATGCATTGACATGTACCTTAATTCTGTATTTCTTGGTTTTCAGAGCTTTACATTTTGCTGAACTCAATGTGCTGGAAGGGCACAATGTATTAGCAGGCCAACTTAAATCTGGGTTAACTAAGCTTTGTGTCACTGAATTTCCTAGTTTTTTTTTTTAACAGAAAGATAAATATTTTTGTAGGAGATAATGGTAATTTAGGTAGGTGTAATTATTACAAAAGTTTGCTGCTGAGGTGCTGCTGGGGCTACCTAAAGGTAAAGGGTGCTGTGTGACTCTTAAGTGGTCCTCCCCTCTTATATGCACCTTGTTATGGTAGAATAACAGTTTTACTCCATGTTGGTTATAGTAACTTTAAGTACATGATGGAAGACTCATGTGTCTCTGACCCTCTCCACCTCCTCCTCTACCATTCCCTGCAACAGATAGCTCCACTGACAACCTTGTCAGCTCCACCACCCCTTCCTATCCCATCAAGCTATTAGCACTTTAAAATCCATTTGCATGTAAAAAGTTGCTCCTTGCTGCCTGGAGCCCTCTGCTGCTACATTCACATATCACAGGCAGTGTTTAGTGGAGGGTCTCACAATTCCTTGGTTATGTAAGATCAAGATACAGATTGAACTAGGCCTTGTGCTCCCACTGTCCTTCCACCCAGCCATGCCCCTGGCCCATCCAGTCCACCCCACTACCAACATAGGCACCTTTCCCTACACTCCAACAAGTAACCCCTTCACTTTGTATTTCCTGTTTTTCAGATGTTTAAATTTGTGTTATGTCCAAGGCTGCCCAGATACTGACACACATAGGTGGAAACAATGTGAGACTTACAAGCTCCCTGCCCCTAATCTCCCCACTCCTCCTGTCACCCATCTCCATGTCACCCATCCCAGTTTCCCATCCCATTCACTTTAAACCCCAATCCCTCCCCTGGCCTGAACTCCCTGCCCAAGCACTCTCATTTCCCCATCCCAATTTATTCTGCTCCTCCAGCCCCTAATCCCGCCATCCCTCTCAGCAAGCAATGTGTACTTTATTTTCTTTTAAAAAATAGTTTGAACACCTTCTGAATTAGCTATGGCATGCAGATTACATTTCTCCAAAATTTAAAAAACCAAAACCTCAATAGGCTGATCGTAATAACATACCTCCAGGTCTTTGTCAGATGTCTTCCATGGATGGGTTTTGAACTTGCAAGACCTGATTGTAGCTGAGGTGGAAGGATCACAGACCAGCCTTTTGAGCCACCCCAAAGATGTAAAAATTAAATGCCTGGAAACGCCCTTGGCTAGTCTTTTTGCACATGCATTAGCTAAGATAAAAGTTGAGTCACCAGAAACATTTTGGGCATGATAAGAACAATTGTTTGATCCTCAGGTATATGCTAAAAAAGTTGGCAGAATGTATCAATGTTAAGAAATGCTTTTTGTGGGGTTGTATGTCAGGAACACCTTGCTCAAATGACCCCAAATTTCAATCACTAATCCTATCATGCACCTTATCAGGTGCAGCAAATTTCAAGGCAATCCAAATAAGCATGCAAATTTTAGAGCTGGCACTCTGCTATAATTTTAAAATTAAAAAAAAATGGATTGGAGATATACTGTATTAATTTTTGAACCTCAGGGAAACCATTATTAAGTGCTAACTTTGACCAGACATAACAAAACCTCCTTACAGCTTTCTGATGAGAGTTCAGAGATCACAATGCTAATCTGACTGCCTACCTGGTAGTCACTAAGTGAGCTGTAGTACAACATATTTCATATAAATATGCCTAAATATTACTTAAATTTTTAATTAGTATACACTGTCTGATTCACAAGCTGTTAGCCCTCAAATATAAAAGAAAAATTCTGTACTATATTCTTAGTTTCAACTTTTTTCCCCCATCTGTTTTGTAGCAATACCAACACAAAGAAGTCTTGCAATGTTTTTTAAATCTGGGTTTGGAATAGCTAAATATCCTTGCTAACATTTTACACATACATTAATAACACTATAAATGTAAGAAAAGCTATATTACTTAAGTACTGACTAGTAAACTTATCCAACTTTCATTCTTGCAGTTGTGATCACTTAACCAAAATCCTGATTGCCAGGTAAAAGGCAATGGATACTTGTTAAGATTCTACTGTGCTTCCAGGGTTGCAACTACCCTAAAGAGCAATCCCTTTATTTTATACATCAGGAACTATAAGCTTGATGCTTACTATAGCTGCAAATTCCAATGTAGCCAGCAGAGCTAGGAATGTAACTAAAAAACTCAAGATTTCTACACCACAGTCCCTCATCATATTATGCCCCCCTGCTATCCCTTTTATGACAGAGTACTATATCTTATCTGACATGTATTTTATCTAAGAAATGCAGTTATCAGGGAGCAGTAAATTTTCTAGCAAAAAGAATGCAGCTATCCTATCAAAATGAAAACCCATGGCAAACTGCTTACGTGAATGTCAAATTTATCAAGGACTCAACACTGCTGGGAGGAACCACTCAATTTTTCACACCATTTTTGCTATTATGCTTCTAAAAAAAATATCCAGCATTTTTTCTAGTACAAAATGAGCCTGTTGGTTTTTGGCTTTATAGTTATTGCTATTTTATACTGACAACACAACTTTGTAACCAAACAAAAAGAGGCTGAAAAACCCCTGCCAAATAAATCTTAATAAAAGTTAACCAGCATGCACTTTAAAATACCTTCTCAAATATAACATTAATTGCACTGATGCAGTCCTCCAGAAAAAAATATGACAAACATTTTTAACAAAATTCACTGGTGACATAATCACAACCCCAAAAAGGTTCAAGTCTCTAAAGATTGCCTAGCAAGTGCTTTAGCTTTTAACTACAAATATCAGAATAACAATATATTATCTAGTCTGTAATAGCTCAATCCTGCAAAATACTGAACCTTCAGACCCAATTTAGCAAACTATTTAAGCATGAGCTTAACTTTAAACATATGAGTATTCTCATTAACTTCAGTGATGCCAAGACTATTAATGAGTCTAAGGGTGCGTTGGGTGAAAAATGAGATCCACTCCAATTCAGGCTTAAATAATCTCTTGTAGCCTTTATTGGGTATGTTTTAAGACAATGCTATTATCACTTCTGAATTACATATACATGTAAAAACCCAGCAGGCAAGAAAAATAATTGGCCAAATTATCTTTCCAGGTGAGAGGGTGACTTTTTATTTTCTCTAGTCTCCACTATGTTCTTCCCATTTTTCTCCACTCTCCTATTGCCAATTACTTATCTTTTAAACCATTTCATAACTTTGCACAGACTTAGTTTATATAGTTACCTCATCTGTGTACCTATCTATTCTAAACCCTGACTAAAATAATCTTATGCATAAATCAGAGTCACTAACCTGAACTAATACATTTTGCTTATCCTACAAAAACTCACTTTTATTTGTCTACTTCTATCATCTTTTCTCTGCTATTAATCTCACCGGCCCCATCCAATTGCTCTTATTTTACAGGTCTGTTTTTGTGGCCTTGAGTTTTTGCATGTTAGCTTGTCTTGGAGGGCACTGAAATTAACAATTCTCTCATGACATTCTGTTTCAGCCCGCTATTTACACAGACCAAGTAAGACACACAAACAAAGTTTCATGGTTTACATTTCCGTGTTTTTTCAGCTAAGTTCTGGAATGCTGCATCAGCAGGGACACTGATGTGTGTGTGTGTATGTATGTATATATATATTCTCTAACATTGTTTAATATATATATTTGACTAACACAATTCATTACAGTTTTCCAACAGGTGGGATCCATGAAGGGACTTAGGCATTGCAATGCTGAGCATCACAGCTATTAACTTTTAGGCACCTAGAAAAATCACAGATGTGACATTCTGATCCACAAAGCCATGTTAAGTATCTTGGTTCCATACAAAATGAATGGCGAGATATAGGCACCTTAAAATGTGATCCACAAAAGCCAGCATACTAAATGTGGAACCACCTAAGATCCAATAGGATAGGCTGATGAGAAGAGTGTGTGATAAACCCCTCCCCTCTCTCAGAGATAGGTGTCCAGGAAAGTATCTCTTTCTGTTTGCAATCCAGAAACAAAAACTGACTGCTTGGAGTAAGGTGGCTAAGCCATTTCTTGTGGGAATGAGTTAGGCACTTGCCTCACTCTACATAAAACAACTGGAGGAGGAGAGTGAATATAAGTGTTCTTAAACTAAGAATTTAAAATTTAGGAGAAAAAAATTGACTTCAAATCATGAATCCATTTGACTGAGCTGTAAGATTCTACTTTGATAGCATGTTACCTAGCTTATTATCTTCTAATGTAACAAAATATTTCAATACAGTATACCCAAATTGGAAATTTTAAACATTAAACTAAACAAAGCAAAAAAGTCCGTATTAAAATTCAAATGACAACTTTAGCACTCTGTACACCTATGAACACAATGTAGCCCTGATTCTCAGTTCCTGCTGTAGTTGGAGCAGGAACAGAAGGGGAGGGGACAAATATAATGTTAAACCATGCCGTGCTGTGTTCAGAAGCCATTTGGCAGTTGTCAGTTAAAGCAGCCTCAGGACTAATTTAAATTATATTCCTCTTCCCATAGTCTTCTGCAGTTTGAGAAAAGGAAAATAGTTGTAGTACAGCAATGTCTGGCCACATCCTCTCTCTGTAGTTGTCCCTCACTCCCTGCCCCTGCTAAGTCCCAACATGCCCTCTACACCAGTAGCTGGGAACAAGATGGGTGTATACCAACTCTGTGTTACTCAGAGAGGCCCCATATGTAGCAGGTATTATCAGATGCCATTTCTGTCCCCAGAGTAGTATAATGTCCCCAGAGTCAGTGTAATTGAGAGTCAAGCTCTGAGGAGTTTTCATCAATACAATAATTAACACAGTGGGTCAGGTAACAGATTATGGCATCTATAGGAGCACTGTTTTGTGATTATAAGATAATTACTGCAGAATGTTAGATGAAATCCTGAACCTCCTTAAGTCAATTAAAGTTTTGGCATTGCCTTCAGGGGGGCCAGAATTTAACCAACATCATTCTTGACCCATGACTTGAGAGAACAACCATATCTCTGAAAGATGATTGGCAAAGAGAATTGTCGTCCATTAACTTCAGCAGTAGGGCTGGATGCCTTTTCAGCAAAGTTTAGCAGATCAGTCAAGGCATTATTATTTGAAAACTGAAGAGTGTTTTCTTTCATAGGTCTTGCAGCATGCTGCCTTGCTCCAATTACTGATCCCACTCCCTCTGATATGTCACCCCAGCATTTGCTAGTGCCTGAAACATCAGAACCACCCGGGAATTCCCTCAGCTCCTTAGGGCAGGGAGGGGTTAGATATATGCTGTTTTACAATAACGTGCAATTTTGCAAAGTTTTAACTATTTTATCCCAATATTTAAGTGGACAGATCTGATGATTCTCTCTGCAAGTCACGTTCAAAATAATGGTTCAATGTGAACATGCTATATTTTAGTTCATAAAGAACTGATTAGCAAAAGCATCTTGAAATACAACTGTCATGTTTTAAAATAATTTTATATCTAGTTCATCTACATATGAAATGTAAAACTTTCCAAGCTTTTTCTCTATGTAAAACATTGTGAATAAAATCAATGAAATGGTTTAAGATAATATAAAATGTCAATCAAGAGTATGGAGTGAGTGCTAATTGATAATCTGTTTAAAAGGAAAAAGACAAATCCATGTACATGAGGGCATACATCTAAAATGCTGCCCACTGAAATACACAGAAAGCACTTAAGACAGATAGACTAATCACACTTCCCCTGACTGGTCTTCCTTAAACTCAGAGTGAGTCTTCCCTTTATCCTGAATATTCATCTCTTTTTTCTGAGCATACAAAATGTGAAAATGACCGCTGTTGGAGGAATACTAGGGTGGACATCAAAGCAGGATTCCCTTCTGATATCATATTAAAGGTGTGCTTGTGGGTGTGCACAGGAAGTGAGGATTACTTATGAACTTTTGTCTTCTTACATTTAAATTCATGTTGGAAGGGGCCCAGAAAATTTCTCACATTCTGCATTGCAAACTTCTAATGTCATGTGTTTTAATCTGACTGTGTAATCAAATGATTGTTTATTCATATAAAAACAACTATTTAAATTGAATGTGTGATCATAAGTACTTCCCAAGTATCCTATTTTGGAATGAGGAGGGACAATTCCAAGTTTTTGGCCTCATTCTTAGTTTCTTCTTCCTCTCTTGAATAAGGGACATGGAATTTTTTTTTTTTTTGATGCTCTTCACCCCTCTAGCTATGAGAGGCTCCTGATTCTGTGGCTGCCTGAGTCTGCCTGTTTTAGGCTACAGTTAAGTAAACCACCTAAACATGTGCTTAAGTACGTTGCTGAATTGAAGCCTTATTTCCCTACTGTTCTTCATTTCTTCCTTTGGTGGCTTCCAGAGACAAGGGATAGCATCATCTGTATAAATAATAAGAATATTTGCAGTTTCATTGCTTCCCACAGCGTTCTAAATATCAGCTGTGAAACTGATCAGAGTCTTACTAATTTCATTTTGCAGTTGATTATCAAAGCTAGGAGCCACTGCAGTGCCAATGAATTTTGCAAGTTTGCAGACTAGGAAGACAGTACAGCATTTTTTCACATTCTGTTAACCTTCCAAACGTTATTTTCGTAACTGTAACAGCTAGAAATCATAACAGCAAGAATATTAATAGTTTAAAAAAAAACCCTTAAATTCACTTATAGAGTGAAAGTTTAGGTTTCCATACTCACCAGCCAAAGCTTCCCACAAACCAGGGGAGGACAGGCGGATGAACATCTGAGGCCACCTACCAGATCAGGTCCCATTCAAAATTTGCACAGGGGTCTCCCACCTTCAGGAAAGTGCTCTAACCACTGAGCTCTGTGATATTCTGCGGGAAGGGAAGGGCTCTCTTATGGAAGCTGTTCCATCATGGATAAATAACAAAAGAATGATTGGAGCAGGAGTCTGGACCCTTAATCTCCCAGTTGTGCTTTCTCTTGTCCAGTGTCTATTTAAGTTATTTATCTACAGTGGAAAAATCATAGGACCAGAGAGAGAGAGAATAACTCTATAGCCCAGTGTGCAGGGCACCCATGTGTGAGACCCCAGACCAGACCCCCCAGCTCCAATCACGTTTTAATTATTCAGCTACAGTGGAACAGCTTCAATAGGAGAGATTGAGGGAGTCCCACATCAGAATATCCCACAGCCCAGTGGTTGGAACATATTCCAAAGAGATGGAAGACCCCTGTTGAAATAATTTCTCCTCTGCCAGCAGAGAGGGGACTTGAACATGGGTCTCCACATCCCAACTGAGTGTTTTAACCACTGGGGTAAAAGTTATATAGCAAGCGCCTCCTTCTTTAGCTATTTTGTATGGAGAAAGGCAGACACCTCACTCATTCTTGCAAAATATAGCATAGACTAAGCCTCCTGACTCCAGGCCATGGGTTTCTATTTGTGGATCACTAAGTGGAGCTAGGTGTCTGTGCAGCCTGGATTTAGGTGTCTATCTCCATGACAGGGGAGGGGCTTACTATACAACCCTCTTATTGGCATATACCACTGGCTAGTTTAGGCAGCTCCCTCTAGCATGCTGGCTTTTGTGAATCACATTCTTACATGCCCATCTCTCCCCATTCATTGTATAGGGAGCCTACACATCAACCTCAGGCTTTGTGGATCACAGTTTTGTTCCTGTGATTTTCTGGGCACCTAAAAGTTAGGTGCTGCAAAGATCAGCATTGCAATGCCCAAGTTCCTTTGTGGATCTTACCCAAGATGATCAGAACATTACATAATATTCCAGCAGAGGTATACAGAGAAAAAATTGTCTCATGAATTCATGCCTGTGCATTTGCAGGCAATTATTGCCCAAGAATCTGAAGGATGGAAATGCCACTAAGCTTATTCGCAGGAATCAAAAAGAGAAAATAGGACTCACAAAAGCCCCATGACCTGTTTAAATAAAAGGACAGAAACTATCTAATGTTCATCTTATGGAGAATGTGGGACGAATGTTATTGGAGAGAAAATACTTGTCAAAGTAATAGACTGATTTAAATGAAAATCCTGAACAAAACTGGGACAGAATTTGAAATGAGGATCAAAGACGATCTTGCCATCATGAAAATGTAAAAATGAGGTTTTGGACTTGTGGGCCCATAGCTCACTAGTACATACTGTATATGTCACAGCTACTAGAAAAGCACAATGTTACGATTCAGGAAATACACACTGATGGGTTCTAAATGGAGCTATATTCTCATGAACCACTAGAGATAAATGTTCTATGCCATTTGAAAGATAGGATTCCAATCTTTCAGATGTGATAGAGCACAGATTCTAGTTCTAAATTCTTCAGAGTGGTGATTATACTGTTCTTCATGTTTCTACAGAGCCCAAATCCTCATTAGAGACTTTGTGAATTAAAAGTAATAATAATAATAATATAATAATTCATAAACAGTTCTCTAGGTACTGATCATTAAAATCAGATTAAAATTAAAGTATGCTGACTGTTCATGTGCTTGTTTTATGTTATATTCCTGTTCCCTACCCTTCATGTTTTGTGTCTTTAAGGCCTAATTCCTGTAAAGATTTATATATGTGTTTAACTTTATGCACTAGGAATAATCCTATTTAAGTTAATTTGATTATGCACATGCATAAAGTTAAGCAACTAGATATGAGTGATTTGAATAATAAATATTGTGTTTTTATTATACCTGATAATAGGTCAATACTGGAAAGGGCTTTGCTCTTAATTACTCTTGGTTGTTAGCCCAACTCTAAAAGGGGGAAATGTTATTTCTCAACTATATTCTACAGAGTATAACACTTTTCATTATATTTGAGGTAGACTTGTTTGGTTTTTTCCTTCTAAATTTTGATATATGTAATGAATTCCAGAGACCAGAGAGATCAGTTTCAGGGGAAGGAGGTCTCATGCATTTTGCAATTATTATTGGGAAGGTATATGGTTAAAAAGAGAGAGACTGTTGCCAGCACCTTAAATTGTACCCCAAAACAAACAAAAAGTCAATCCAGAGCTTTGAGCATAGATGTTATGTGCTCATAACAGTGCATCCCACTTAGAAATTGAGCAGCTGCATTCTGCATTACCAGAAGCTTAGAGGTTTATTTATTAAATTTAATAGAAGCAATCAATTACAACAATTTTTGTAGGAAAGGTTCACTACAAACACGATACCGCAATCTTTACTCATGGCAAAATTCCCATGAACTTTAATAGAACTACTTCTGTAAAGACTATTAGTGAAAGTAAAGGTTGATGGATCAACCCTTATTTGTCATCTTCATGCTAAAGGGCTACCCGTTGGAAAATGAATGTTTATTTTCAAGATAATATTCTCTAATACAGTGTGAAAGGTTTTTGATGATTATTTTTGGAGGTTCTTTTGAGAAATGCTGTATTTTTCATGTTTTCATGGTTATGTAACAATGTTCAACTGCTTTCTCCTACCTCTTTGTACAGGTTTTCCTTTAACTAAAATATATACTTATAATAATAATTAGTAGTAGTATGTGGCATTGCTATATCATCTTTCAGCTGAGCATTTAAGGACTATCTCCTTTGCAAAGACAAACTTTCATCAAATGAATGACATTTATGTCATAATTTCCCCCTATAATGACACAAGGTGAAGACTTTTTGACATAGTGCCATGGCATGACATGATAACATTTGATGAAAAGTACAACATAAATATGTTGGGGCACAACCCCATGAGAGGTTGTACTTTGATTCAATATGATTTGATTATGAACTACAATGTAGCAACATGGTGACACAAAATTGACATCTTTTAACATGAGGTATCACAATATCCTGAGCGACCACACGTTACCTCAAGTTGACATTTCCTCAAGGCCTGAAAGTTATTTCCATGATCAATTAACCCCAGATAAAACCATGCCAACGCTACATACTTTCCGGCAGGCACTGACCCCACCAAATCCCCATCATGCTTCACGGGCACATGAGACCTAAATGAATTACAAGCCTCTTTACTGGCAGCAAACCTACCACAGTGTTTCTCATCATGGCTTTAACCGTGAATCCATCTGTGACCTGCTGCTTGGTTCTCCTCAGATGCCCCAGTGGTTGTTGTTGTTGTGGGGGTCTCTCTCCAGCGAGTTTGGGGGGGCTCGGACCCTCTTTCTCTGCCACCATCTCCCCAGGTGCTTGTGTGGGGGAGGGCAATTAAAATATAGGCTAAAAATAAATGGGAAAATAAAAGAAATCCTCTTCACCCCCTGCTGCCCTTCCTCACCCCCTGCTCCTGCTACCCTTCCTCACCCCCTGCTGTCGGCTCTGGAGGCTGCTGGGGGGGTCTGGCTGGGGGCGGGACCTGTGCCCGACTCACTCTGTTGCTAACACCAACATGCTTCCCGGGACGCCTAACGGTTGCTAGGCAACGTGTCAACAACCTGCCCGGCTTCTGTTTACGGTCACGTGAGAAGGGGGCGGGGGAAATTGCGCTGATCACGTGGAGCAGCCCGGCCGAGAGCGGAAAAGCGCTCCCCCGCGAGAGAAAACTACATTACCCAGAGTACTGGGCGAGCGCCCCGCATTCGCGCATGCGCATTACGACAGAGCGTCCTCCCGGCGTCGCCCCGCCGTTGCGTGTTCCGTCAGTACTGAATTGAAGGAGAGACTTCGGTCCGCGAGCGCGGACCGGACGGGTGCGTGCGCGCGGCCCCACCCCTCCCCCAACGTGGTGGCCATGATAGGTGAGTGAGGGAAACCCGGATGCAGCGGCTCCTCAGTCTAATCGTCGGGCCGCCCGCTCTGTGGCGCAGCCCTGTCAGGAGCCTGGTGGTTTGTCGTGTCGGCTCGGCCCACTCCGCCCCACACACGCTGGCTCCTCCTGGCTGCCCGCCCCTAGCTAGGCCGCGGCCGCCCGGCGCCAACTTGTACATCGTCCGCGCTGGGCTTGTTCCTCCCCCCGCCCAAGGGCCAGCCCCCCACGGCGCCCGTCCCGCGCACAGCGAGTGACCCGCTGCCCAGCCAGCGACATCGACAGTAACGTGCGCCCCCCTCCCGCAGCCTGCCCCTCACGCAGCGTACCCGCCCCCCCACAAACACAGCGCAGGCCCCTCACGCAGCGTACCCGCACCCTATGCGCACCCCACCGCAGTGCCTCAGGCCACGCACCCACGCGCGGTGCACACAGCACGCGGCACGGTGTGTGGAGTGAGACTTTGCCAGTCGGGGTTTCTTATTTATCCAACACCATAAACGGGCATGGTGGTTTACATTTACAAATGAAAGGACAAGGGACTGGGCTCCTCACTCCTTTGCACAGTTAGCTACACTCGTGCAAAGCAAGTTGAAAACTCTACCAGAAGAGAATGGGTTTTGCGGGTTTTTTTTTCATCCACTTTGCACTAGGGTATGTGATCACAAAAAAGAGTGAAATTTAAAACTGATTGTTTCCCCTTTAATGTCCCTCCAGAAAACACTTGCCTATTTCAATTCACTGTATTCCTTTTGTTCTTTCACCATGTGGTCTGTATATAAATCTTGGTGTATGCAGCGCGGTTGTAGCTGTGTATGGTCCCAGGATATTGGAAGACAATGTGGGTGAGGTAATAGCTCCAATAAAAGGTATGTGTAAGCTCAAAATCTTGTCTCCCTCACAAACAGAAGTTGGTTTAATAAAAGATATTACCTCATCCACCTTGTGGTATAAATCTTGATGGCACCTGTGAATAAGTCATGGTTCGTTGTTAACCTTCATGCTGATTGTGAGTTGCTGTATTTTGCTGGCCTGCTGTGCCTTTATCCCGTCAGACAGCAGGAGTGGACTGGAGGAATCAACTCACATTCTGACTTCACAGACCAAGGGGCACTGGGTAATTTGACCAAGGTGATCCCAAAGTTGGCAACATGTAGCCCTCTGACAGCATTACAACATATGACCTCATCCCACTAGCCAAAACTTCCCTATGGTATTGGGAAGAAGAGATCATTAATCCCCAATATCTCCAGTCCCTTATTGTGGGCCTCACAAATCACAAAAGCCACCATGTATACCCTTCAACAACTGTACACTTTTTCTTTTACATACTCCTCCTCTTTCACTTTCATTTTTGTTATTTGGTTAATTACAGCTAAAACAGAAAAAGCATCAAATTGAGGTGCTAGATAAAGTTATTTATGCTTAAAGGAATTCCTCTGATCCCCCTGATTGTAAACATATTTTTTTCTGCCCCCATATTGGCAGAGACCAAATCAAGGTAAAACATATGCAATTTTATGGTTGATGTATAGATGAGACATTCATCCTCCAAAAGTTTTGTAACTGAATTAAGTAACTCAACTTTCTTTGCAAATTGTTGCATAATTCCCAGGATTTTTAGAGTTAGAAGTTCTCTTACTTTTCTCATTAATGTATGGCTTTCCAAAATGTTAGTGCACTGTTGTTCTCTTTAAGCTGTCTAAAGGCAAAAGAAAGTTATGTGCAATTTTAAAACTGGTTTTATAATTCTGTGTGAATATTTTATGCAAACATCTATTACAGTCTGCGCCTATTTGAATGAGTCTGTTTTTTTTCTGATGCAGTAGAGACCATTTATAAGAAAACTCTTGATTTAACAAAAAAGTATTTTCATACCCAAATGTTTATATATCTTGATGTATTCTACAGAGTTCAGATCATGTTATGTGGTTACAGTATTGCAGTTCTTGATTTTTAATTTTTCTTTAATTTCTTTAATAAGTTAATACAGTTTTAAAAGGCATACATGACTTACAGTTTTGAAGGAAAGGAAGGCTTGAGTGTCATTTGTGTTTTATTGTGTGGTCAGTAGATCTTGCATGAAGTGTTATAGACCATGAACTGAACCCTAGAAGTCCTGTTATGCTTAGATCAGCACAAGTATCTGATTTCATTTGTATATGACCTAATAATGTAAATTACCTAGTTGGCCTGAGTTTGTAGGAAATGACCTAGTAAGACAGAAAGTCTTAGTTTTAAGCTGATCATTTATAAACTGATCAAGAGAGTCTCAAAGTCATTGTCAAATGCGAAATATATATGTGTGTATTTTAAACATTTAATGTTTTTTCAAACCTGAGAAAACATATAGGAATCATATGTTCTTATAGCAATAGTGTTCTTGTGGAAGATTTTCTTAGGACTACAGACCCAGCAATTTGATCTGAGTGTTGGTCCTTGCATTCCTACAGAGTCCCACTGACTTCACTGAAACTTTGCAAGTCTAGGGGACCAGGCACAGTACATAAAGTTAAGCATGTGTCTAAGTGCTGGCAGCCATGAAGGCTATATTTTTGTCTTTTCACTGTGGCAAAAAGTGAATGTGAAAAAAATAATTTTTCAAATATATTTTGATTAGTTGAAAAAATATTGATACTACAATATATTAATTACTTAGAGCCTGAAATGATTTATGTGTTGGGAACAAGTTTTTATTTAAGACAAAAACAAAGTTGAAAAAACAAAATCCAAAAGATCAGAGGTACACAGAACTATACCATCCTGGATCACATTCAACTTCCATCTGCTTCAGTATCCTGTTTCTGACCGCCTCTAGATGTTTTAAGGGAAGGTGTAAGAAACCCACAGTAGGTAGATGAGGGATAATCTGCCCACGTAGGCCTCATCCTGGTGTCTAATAATTAAGATTGACTTAAAACTTGAGGACAAATTTGATTATTCCTTCCAAAATTCATTGTAATTAATTATGATTACTGGATATTCCTGATATTCATATAAATATCCACTCCCTTTTAGAATCTTATACAGTTCTAGGCTTCAACGGCAAGGAGTTCCACAGTTAATTACGTATTGTGTGTAAAAGTGTTTCCTTTTATCAATGTTTAATTTCCCACCTTTTAGTTTAATTGAATGTTCCCTAGTTTGTGTTTTATGAGACAGGGAGAACAGAAGTTCCCAAACTACTTTCTTTATACAATTTATTTTATCATGTGCCTCTGATGCATCTACTTCCTATTGTAAACAATCTTGATCTTTTTAGTCTCTCTTCAGATGACAGTTCTTCCAGACCCTTGATTATTCTCAGTGCTGTTCTTTGAAACCCCTATAGTTTTACAGTATCCTTCCTGAGGTGGATTAACCAGTACTGCACACAGTATTCCGAATAAGGCTGCACCGCTGAGTCAATAAAAGCATTATAACGTTCTTTGTATTATTCACCATCTCATTCTGTATTCATCCTAAGGCCTTCTTAACTTTTTTGACAGCAGCTGAACAATGGGGATGGGTTTTCATTGGACTGTCTACACTGACACTCAGGTCCTATTCTTCAGCTGATACAGTTAATTTAAACATTGTAAGGTGTATGAGTAAGGTAGTTAATTAAAAGTCCTGTAAGGTATATCAGGCAGGGTGGATTGATTTAAATCATGGTTTAAATCACCAAGAGAAAATCATGGATTTAAATCA
>ML675604.1:18740577-18754841 GCA_007922155.1 Mesoclemmys tuberculata
TTAAATCATGGTTTAAATCACCAAGAGAAAATCATGGATTTAAATCAAGTTTCCCTCTGATACTTCTTCACATATTTCTTAAGCAATGGTGCAAATCTGATCACTAAAACATGTTAATTTACAACTCAGTCAGCATTTTATAACTTCTAGGAGGGTGTACTTTGTGTAATTTTTTAGAGAACTTGATTTTTATTAATTTAGGAAATAGTATATAATACTCAACCAGTGTCAAGCTGCAGATGCAGCAGCAGTATATTAGCAATGATAAGAACTAAATAACACACACAAACACAATAGCACTTATATTTTATTAAACTAAATCTTAAATGTTACATAAATGTTTCACATTTGCAATTGTAGCAGTCTCTCGAGTTGCCAGCTGAAGGCTGTCCTTAAACTATTTTTTTTTAATTTTCAGATGTTATTAACTCTAACAGACAAGTCATCATAACACTAACCGTATGCTGTCCTTAAAACTTCTACAACTAGCTCTCATCTTCCCCACTCTCACTGTCACTTTTATTCACAGACTGAAACAGAAATACGAGTTTTCCTGCTTTTTCAACTCCCAGTCGATTTTTTTAGTTTTGAGTGAATAATATCAGATGATGAAAATATTCTCTCTGTGCCTGCAGAGGAAGCTACTGCTGTGAAAAGTTGGCTTAGCAGCTGAAGGGACCTGGCTAATGATTTCCACCAGTTCAGGGGAGTGACTTTGTTCAAAACATCATCGGTAAATGTATTGTTTAAATGGTTCTGCTCCAGCCCTGAAATGAATTATGACTGGCATAACTGAGGGGCGATTTTGAGATGCCCATGCCATGGCAGCATCAACTTCTTCAACTTTATATCTGGGTTCGAGAATGTTCGCAAGAAGATGAGGTGGAGTTAGTGTTTGATTCATTCACTTCTTTATTGCCTACAGTTTAACCTTCTGGTGAGGTAAACTTCACCTTCTGGTGAAGGTAATATTCTGGTAAAGGTAAAACACCTTCTCGTGAGTATTTCTTCTTCAGCCACATCATTTTCTCCCAATAATCACTTTTCATTATGATGTTTCATTCTTGCAGTTAGACTCTGCATCTCCTTCTTGAACTGCTTACACTTGATAAGTTTTCCTTTTTTACCCTGGGAAGGAATTTCTTAAAGATATTCCCAGATAGGGGGGTCTCTTACATCCAGAAGCCATGACGTTTTTCCTCTGGCAAAAGTGGGGGGAATATAGAAAGCGGTGTGTGTACTGAATAATGTCTTCCCTTTTTCTTTACAGTCCACTCCACTGTTCCTTTCTTCTCTGCCTCCATCCTTTCTCTTTCTGTCTTTAAGACAGTGTCTTAACTAACTCCTCTGCCTTGCTTGGCCCAGCTCCACCACAACATAAGTACAAACAACAACAGTCCTGTCCAGCCTGTGTCTTTCTTTGCACACGTGACTTTAGTCTGCTCAGAAACTGAAAGCCCAGAACTTCCAAGAAACAAGAGCTGGTAGTTAGGCTGGACATAGTAGAGCCATTAATTCATTTTTATGAGAGTGTAAGTGTAGATTTAGCATGTTTGTGATGAGATTTAATTGTAACTGTTAGTTTTTAAACAAGAGAAACATTTAGTATTTTATTGCTGATTTAAAAAAAATCTGATTTAAATAAAAAAAATTAAAGGGCATAATTTTATGTGTTCATTATTTCAGTGGAGAGGTAACTCCCTTAAGCCTTCAAAATATGGATATATGTTTATTATGTATGTCTTGTTTCAGTAACATCCTTTAAAAATAGTTTTTCTATTAGACTAATATTCATTTCCTTTAAGCTAAAGCAAACCAAAGCGTAACATTTCTTGATATAACATGTTGAGTAAACTAGAACTGCCTCAGAGGCAGGGTGTGATTAGATTTTAGGTAGCTGAGTAAAACCACTTTAATTATGCAGAGAGAATACTAATTTAAATAAGTGCCAGAAGTGTAACAAGGTAGGAGACTTAGGTTTTATAGCAGATTCAAAACGATGGGTGAGGGTAGGCTAAGACCATAACATGTATGATATAATTAATGATTGCATAACCCATTGCCTTGAATGGCAAGAAATATCATCATTTTATCATGTCCACTAATTCTCCAATGAACTACTCATTCTAATTCTCTAATGATTTGTATGAGTGCAGTCTTATTAACTTTTTGTTCTTCTGAAAATGTGAGTTGTGAGGAGTGTAGGAATTTATGGGGAACTGGTCAGCCTTTAGGTTGAATGAGGTGAACTACTTGTGCTTCACTTCAGCAAATAAAAAATAATCAGGTCTACATTTTACAGTTGTACTATTTCCTATTGTAAGTAAAAAATAGCCAAGTGGCTAAGATACCTCTGTTTAGCATAACAGTAAAAGAGAAGGTTTATTTAAATTCATGCTGATTGAATATTTTATGTTCAAAGTAGTCTCCTTTTGCCAAAGTTACCTATTTTTATAATTTTAATTTTTTTCCAATTGTTTTTATTGTGATGTGCAAGGGTAAGCACAAATACCAGTGAAATAGACAAACAGTATGGTTCAGGAAAATACAGAAGGCAAAACAAACAAGTGCAGTAGAAATGAATCCAGTAGAAATGTGGTACAGTATACAATTCCCACACCAAAAAATAATTCATTAACTTTGAGGTAAGGCTATGCTACTTCATTTTCAAACAAAGCTAACACTAAAACAAATGATATTAAAATGTAAAGGGGTTGCATGATACGTCACTTTCCCTTCATATTTCACCTTCCCAATACTTTCAATTTGCACATAAAAAATCAAAATACAAATTCAAAGTACAAATTTAACTCTGATCCGCAAGGCTTTGTTACAAACATAAACGTATGCATAGGGTCCAGTGTATCCTGTGATTCTATACCATGGACTTTGCTGTGCAGTCCATCCTTTCTCCACATCTTGGTGCAGAATTATTAGCTAGAGTCTAAGATTTATTTTTTTTCTTTTTTAAAAATATATTTCTTTATGAAGATAACACTGAAAACATAAACTGAATGCAAACCTCTGCAGTGTTTTCCTGAATATACATGCAACCTAAAGATAGTTCTTGGAAGCAGAGACTTCCGGCAAGTGTGGTTATGCTTCAGTCGCAAACTGCCTCTTGTGGTTGGTTCATCAGGTGCCCACTGTTGCCAATCGCATCTTCCAAAATTGCCAGCCCCTACCCAGTAACTTGTACAATGCAGATATGCATAATCCAGTGGTTCTCAACCTTTCCAGACCACTGTACACATTTCAGGAGTCTGATTGGTCTTGCGTTTCCCAAGTTTCACCTCACTTAAAAACTACTTGCTTACAGACATAAAAATACAGACATGTCACAGCACATTATTACTGAAAAATTGCTTGCTTTCTCATTTTACCATATAATTAAAAATAAATGAATTGGAATATAAATATGGTACTTACATTTCAGTGCATAGTATGTAGAGCAGTATGAACAAGTCATTGACCATATGAAATTTTAGTTTGTACGGTCTTTTTATGTAGCCTGTTGTAAAACTAGGCCAATATCTAGATGAGCTGATTTACCCCCGAAAGACTTCTGCGTACGCCCAGGTGTATGCGTACCCCTGCTTGAGAACCACTGGCATACTGTAAACAGAAAATGTGAGTGTAAAATATATTTATTTAATATAGAAATAAATAACATGAGTTACTGTAATCATATTCCCATTTAATGGATTAATAATATCAAATATTTAGTTTTAAGTGAAACTGCTACAGAATTTCCAGTCTGCTGAAGCATTTAGATCTAGCTGGTTGCACAGCACAGTGTTTTTGCAAATATGTCCTTATTATATGTAAATTTTGAACTATGTAAAGGATTAATTGGTGATGTATGTGTCGAAAGAGTTTGTAAGAAAGGTTTTTAATTTGTCACGGTCAGAAAGCTTCCCTTTAAGACTCATAGGAACTTATGGTTTATTATACTGTATGGAAGCAATAGCAGTATCTTTCGTCCTGCAGAGATTTATGACTAATACTTCAAAGAAAGGTGACACCAGCCTCCTCCACTGGAAAGGAAAAAGAATCTGGCCAATTTTGCAATGCTTTACAGGGTGAAAAGTATTCCCTTCTGACCATTCCAAGGATTAGCTGACCTCTAAAGCATGAGATCTTATATCTTGCACATTATTTTATTGTTCTGTGAATCCCAACAAGTTTTCAACAAATTTCTGAAAACTGCCAAAATTGCTGACTACTTACAAATACAGAGGAGCTGGAGAGTGATAAAAATAGGTAGTTCTTTGGATGTGAATGAATGTACTCTCTAATAAAAGAGGATTTGCCATATCTGAAGTGTAGGAATATAATTTTGGTTGTTCTCATGTCTTTTAAAAGACCTAAACTACTGTAGACATTTTATTTATATATTTTGGAATGAAAAAAAAGCTTTATACTGTTTCTTTCAGAATTAGGGCCAAATTCTGCCTTTGGAAGTGTGTGCTTAGCTCCCATATATTTCAATGTCAGCAGTGCAAGTGCAACCAAGGATAGTATTTGACAGTAGTTACTATACTATATTTCTTGCCCCTTTTTTCATGTGCTAAGTGGGGTTAGGGATCCATCCTCTTTAACAATTATTTATATAAATAAATGATGTAACTTCAGATTTGTGAGTTTAAACCTATATTCTATGCTCTGAAAATTACAGGTGGCTGATAACTCTTATAATGCAGTAATATGTGTATGCCTCATTGTGGGGTTACAGCCAAGGACTGGTGCATGTTTTGAAGGCAGCCCATCACCCAATCTGTTATATATCAGGAATTGTCACCTGACATTACCCAAATATTCTAATGATCACATGCTGAAATTTTTAATAGGTTTTCGTTATTTGTTTTCAATCCAGTATTGCCTTTGACTTTAATGCCTTTGCTGCTGTATACCACTATGGGTGTTTCCTTTGAACAATGGTCAACGGTTCATGTGTGGATTTTTTTTATCTGATAAGTAAGCTGACAAAAGCCAAAGTCGTTACTTAGCTTCCAGTTCTTGAAGACATATCTTCAAGATTTTTAATATCTTCAATACATTTAATGTATTTAAACCGATTAGTATAAAATTATCTAAAGCATTTTATATATCTGAAAGTTAGAAGAGCTCACATATTCCTTGCATATCTCTGCTTTCTTTTGGTGGTGGTGGTTTTTAGTTTTGTTTGCTTGTTTGTTTTTGAGCCAGTTGTAAGTAGATAAAATCTGATGCTTGATGCAATTATATATGTGTATCTTGTGTTTGGAAAATACATTACATTCTACTAAAGTTTTGTATTTGAAGAATCTTGTTATATTTTACTAAAGTATAAGTCTTATTTCTTACATTTTACTACAGTAAATCTTAATGTTATATTATGGCAGATGGAAAATAGGCAGAAAAGTTCATGTATTTTACCAAGTGTATATAGTTTTGGGTTCTCTGTAGATTTGGTGAGTCTTTCAGACACACCATTAATGCAGATATCAGAATTCCTTTTATCAGTAGTTCAGAAAGAGGGGGGATGATTAGTGTTTCAGATTTTGAATACTCAGACTTCTTGAAACCAATGGGTAAATAATGTCAGGTAAATAGATATGTAGGTCTGGAAGAGACCTTGAGAAGTCATCAGGTCCAGTCTGTTGTGCCGAGGCCGAACCAAGTAAACCTAGATGATCCTTGACAGGTTTTTCTCAACTCTGTTCTTTAAAACTTCCAGTTATGGGGGTTCCATAACCTCACTTGGAAGCCTATTCCATTACTTAATTATCAGTATATTTGGAAAGCTTTTCCTAATAAGCCACCTAAATTTCCTTTGCTGCAGATTAAGCAGATTACTTTGTGAACTATCTTTAGAGTACACGGAGAACAAAAAATCACTGTCCAGTTTTTAACAGCCCTTAATATATTTGTAGAGTGTTACGAGGTCTTCCCTCAGTTTTTAACTTGTCCTCATAGATCAAATTTTCTAAACCTTTTATCATGTTTGTTGCCCTCTTCTGAAGTCTCTTAAATGTATCCACGTCTTTCCTAAAGTGTGGCACCCAGAATTGGACACAATACTCAAGCAAAAGACCTCATGGGTGCCGAGAAGAGCAGGACAGTTTCCTCCTGTGCTTCCATAAGACACTCCTGTTTATACACCCCAGAATAACATTAACCTTTTTTTGTAACTGCATCGTATTGTTGACTCATATTCAGTTTGTGCTCTTTTTCAGAAGCACTACTATCTAGCCAGTTAATCCCCATTTTATAGTTGTGCATTTGATTTTTCTTTCCTAAGTGAAATACTTAGCATTTGTGTTTATTCGATTCCATCTTGTTGATGTGAAACACCAAGATTGCTTCAACTACTTTCTGAAGTATCCTGGGATGAATTTCATCAGGCCCTGCTTACTTCAATACACTTAGTTTACTTAAATATTCTTTAACCTATTCTTTCCCTGTTTTGGCTTGCATTGTTTTTCTCCTTGTTGTTGACATTAATTATGCTGAGCATTTGGTCACTGTTAGCCTTTTTAGTGAACACTGAAGTGAAAAGGCATTAAACACCTCAACCTTCTTGATGTAATCAGTTATTAGCTCTTTCCCCCCTAAGTAGAGGACCTATGTTTTCCTTTGTCTTTCTCTTGCTTCTTATTTAAAGTATCTCTTCTAGCCTTTTGTGTGTCTGCCTAGTTGCTCATTTTGTGTCTCAATCTTTCTGATTTTGTCCCTACATGCGCTTTTGTATTTCTCTTTAGCAATTCATCCATGTTTCCACTTTGTGATTTTTCAAGTAATTAAAGAGCTCCTGATGGAGCTATATTGGCCATTTACTATCCTTCTGGTCTTTTCTTTGCATTGGGAAAGTTTGCCGTTGTGCCTTTAATATTGCCTTCTTGAGAAACTGCCAGCTCTCCTGAACTCCTTTATCCCTTAGATTTTCTTCCCATGGGACCTTACCTACTAGTTCTCTGAGTTTGAGTCTGCTTTTTTTAAAATCCATTGTCCTTATTCTGCTGCTCTCATTCGTTAGTCATGAAATCCATCATTTCATGATCACTTTCACCCAAATGGCCTTCCATCTTCAGATTTGCAACCTATTCCTCCCTGTTAGTTAGAATGAAAACTAAAATAGCTTGTCCCTTTGGTTACTTTCTCTGCTTTCTAAAAAAAAAGTTGTCCCCCATACATTCCAAGGATTTACTGAAAATTGTGTTTTGCCAAATTACTTTTCCAACAGATGTCTGGATAGTTAAAGTCCCCCATTACTACCAGGTCTTATTTGTTGGATATTTATTTGTTCTAGAAATGCCTCGACCACCTCCTCTTCCTGATTTGGTGAAATATAGTTAGAGACCTGCGCAGATACAAATTTTTTAACCACCATCCACAAACATGGTTCGTGGATAGACGGAGCTTTGCAGGGCTCTATTTATAGTAGGCCCCCACTATGACATCACCCTTATTTTTCCCCTTTTTTGTTTACCCAGACATTAAAGATCCCTTGACACACCAGAATATGGATCTGCCCTTTGCCAAAATCTCTTCCCCTTCCTCTTTTACGTAGCATATTCTGCACCAGTTGACTTCTATGGGGATATAGTAGCTGTGTGGGATGTGTGTGGGGAGACAGGGCTGTGCATACATATTAATGTAGGACCTGATTCTTTATTGGGCTAAGACTCTTCTAATGAATGCTGAACCCTTCAGCTCCCATTGACATCAGGATCTGGCCCATAGTAAAATACTTTGGGAACCTTTGAGATAAAAGGCACTATATACATGTAAGATTATGTTATATTTAAATTTTTAACTGACTAGCTTTCCAAATAGCAAACAAATAAAAACGTACAAAAAGATTGCAATTTTTTGATATATATGAAAGTTCAACTTCCTTATCAAAGTGTTTAATCCTGTATGAGACATGGGCAAAAGTACATGATTCCAAATTCCATTTATTACTAGTTATATTAGAAAAGTTTATATTTAAATAGATCAGCCATATAAGGTACAACCAGATATTTAAATACCTCCCTGACATGGCAGAAAAAATAGCAGCAAATGCTACTAAGTGGCCCATGTTGAAGTAATTTGCATTTTTAAAAAATGTATTTAAGTCCTAAGACATTATTGTGTACAGTTTTGAAAATGTATTCATTAAGGGTTGGCCTTCTTAATTGGAAACAGAAGTTATTCATGTTTATTGAAATAAATTGATTGAAATAACACGTTCTCAGGAGACCTAAATTGTGTAAGTGGTTAGGGCACAAAGGCAAACAATAATACTGTGAGTGATGAAGCTTTTCCAAGTTCTATTTAGTGGAAACGCAGGGGAAAGTAAACCATTAGTGGAAACTTTGTCAGGTAAATTGATGTATTGTTATTATTTATTATTTGTATTACCACAGTGCCCAGGAGTCCTAGCCATGGACCAGGACCCCTTTGCGGTAGGCATTGTACAAACAGAGAATAACAAAAACAAAAGATGGTCCCATAACTCATATCCCCATTCCATTATTTCAATCCTGACTCTTGGGGAAAACCCTACAGAATGTGGGCAGTCAACAGATCTGGGTTTTGTTGAAATGAAGAAAGAAATTAACTTCCAGTGTTGAGAATACCTCTCCAAGAATACTCTGCTTTAAGTGGGTTCCCATTCGAACCCAAAGTCTGTGAGCTCAAGTGTCTCTGATGTTCATAACTAGTAATACCTCATATGCTTTATATTTACACTCCAAAATTCTTTAATTGTTTATCAATTGTCCTGTGATCTTACTCTTATGGTCTGAAGAATAAATAAATCCTGTTATCTCCTGCCCTTTTAAGATGATCAGAATGTTCTGCCTCTCTTTATCCCATTGGATTTGAGATTCTGTGGGTGTTTTCTTGTATTTGATAGAAGAGGCAAATTTTGGCCTCTGAACCTGAACCTGAACCTTGCATTGCAAGGACATGTGATCCTGAAGTGAGTGTATAAAGGGAAAGTATTTGATTCAATGCTTAAGAGTGTCAGAAGTTTGTAAAGATTAATGAAGATGCTAACTTAAGGAGGGCTTTTCATTTCATGGCAGCTTGAAGGACAGCAAGGTGATAGTACATTAATGGAGGAAAAATGAAAGATATTAATGGAGGAGAAATGAAAGAATGGGGCTATCTAGAAAGTAGATTCCAACAAAAATATTTTGTTTGTGCTGCACTATGCATGAAGGTGGAATGAGCAATGTATTTAAATTGTGCCAGATTCTGAGGTCCTTGC
Organism: Mesoclemmys tuberculata; assembly: GCA_007922155.1. NCBI lineage: Eukaryota > Metazoa > Chordata > Testudines > Chelidae > Mesoclemmys > Mesoclemmys tuberculata. The sequence goes on from ML675604.1 coordinate 18,749,819, forward strand.
TCACTTTTATCCTGTCCTTACAAGTCCCATTAAGATCTATAGAAAGTTTTTACAGTATAGCAATGTAAGAGAGAATATAATGACAGCCTTACATATTAAGCTTATTTGTGATAACTGAGGTGAGCTTTGAGGCAAACTCATTCACATATGCAAAGAAGTATTTGGTATGAAAATCTTTGAAGCTGTCAGGTGTCAAGCGACAAGTGAACATTTGCCTTTTTTCCCCATTACTTTTTCAACACCATGTGTTGTTTTTCTTTATGAGACTGTCCTCCCACCATTAGTCTGGTTCCTTCTGTCTTTCCTGCCAGTGCATGTACTGTATTTTATTTGCTTTTACATCTATTTTCTGCATCCTATGTTTCAGTATATTCTCTTTGAACTGTACCCTGTACGTTTTTCATTGGCCTTTTAATTATTCTGGGAAAATCCCTGATGTATTTTTGAACACAACTTTGGAACAACTAAAGACAAGACTGCTCCTTCAGGCTTCCCAAAAAAATCCATCCATATTTCACAATGTACCTAGTGCAGGGCTTGACAGATTTGCTTTGGAGTTAGGAGCCAGCCCAAAAATTAAGGAGCCAGACAAGGTGGGCCCAGCAGTGGGGTGCCTCGGCCAGAGCGCAAGTTAGTGCCAAAAACTCTGTCCGGCAGATTTTGTGACCCATCTCTGCTTCTGGCACATAAGATGCCTAGTGTCGAAACCTGTGAGCCTGCCCCACCACACACACGCTCCCCAGTACCACCACAGTTTCTGTCTCATCTCTGTTTCTGGCACACAGGATGCCCGATGCCAAAACCAGACAAAACCTGTGACCCCCCGCAGTACTGCCAGTTTCGGCAGACTCCTGTGAGAGGGGAAACAGAAAAGCCCCTCCCCCACACACTATTTTTGCAAACAGGGCAGGTCACAGGTGGCTCATTCCATTGAGGTCACTGTTACCTTCCTGCCCCTCCCTGTGCTGGAGTTTTGCCTCTGCCACAAGCTGGCAGCACCTCACCCCTGAGTTAATACTAGCTCATACCCCTCCTCCCTGATTTTGCTCCTCAGCCCCTCTCCTACTCCCGCCTCCATTGGCTTAACACCCCAGGCCAGTAAATTCCGTCCCCTGATTAGATCCTGTCCATCCCCGCCTCCAGTTTGCCCCTTTTTAGCCCCTCTAAAGAACAGGCAATGGAGTCTGACTCCAAGTAAGAGCAGGGCGAGGGCAGTGGCTACAGCAAATGTTACTGAGCATGCTCAGTACAGCCTGAACCAAAAAGTCTCTGTTTTTGGCATTACAGTGGCAGCCGCTCCCCTCCCGGCCCTGCCCCTTCCCCCGCCCTCTCCCACAACATGGACTCAGCGGGGGGCGCCATGTCTGGAGTGCCTTGGCTGCTCCACTGGGAAAAAAACTAGGCGCCAGAACAAAATTTCTAGGTGCCATGGAGTTTGTCGAGCCCTGACCTAGTGAATGTAGAGACGTGACTTGGGAGGTTATAGGTAGTGCTGTGTAGAAGCTCATGTGGTGTGATTATGTCTACGGGTGGTTAGTAGTTTGAATACTGAAACTTTGGATCAAATCCTGAGACCCTTATTCTGGAAAATTCCCAGTGATTTTAATGGGAGTTTGCCTGAGTAAGAGCTGAGAAAATGCAACTCTTGTGTGTCAAATTATGTGTGTTTCAAATTCATGTTCATTTAGCAATGTACAAAATTGAGGATAATTAATTAACCTTTGAAGAGAGTGAGTCACTGGAAACTGAAATAGCCAGGACTCTCACTTTGATAACTTCTGTGGACACACTAAACAAAAACAAAACAAAACAAAATGTAAAATTAGAATTGACCAAATTTAATATTAGGATTTCCTTCAAATTTTCCTAAAAGTCGAGGAGCAGGGGTCAGCTGCTTTGCTTCTTATTTATCTCCTATTGATTACTGCTGTTTTCGCATACAGCTGTCCTTGTAATTATCCAGTGAGGTACTATTGCCCTTGAGGATATGGAAACAAATTATTTTTAATTTTCTGTGTGGGTGTAAAATAAAAAGTCTGGATCGTGGAAATAAGATATTTCATATTAGACATCACACTGCATCACACTTATTGTTTCCCCTCAACTTCAGTTTTTGTTAATGAGCTGAAATATTTTTGGGACATTTGGCTTTGCATTTCTCGCTTTTCCTGATGCAGTGATCTCCACAGAATACCTTCAGTAGAAACATATGCTCAAAACTTCAACGTAATTACAATATAACTAAAAGCTTCATAATCAGATTACTGAAACTAAATGTTAAAAAAAATGGATTTTTCTTGATCCAGTCAATTCAATTTGATTCCAGTCTACTTTGTGATTGATTGAAGAAACATGACAGTATAAAGTCAAAAAGTGTTCAGAATGCCTAACGCCTGGTAGAGAAAATTTTAAGTCAATCCAATTTGAGACATCAGTGTATTTCTATCATCCTTTGATGGGGTCATCCCAAAATAGAGAGGATTTTCTTCAGTCTCAGGGTTGTTTCCCCCCCCCCTTTTTTTTTTCCTACTAGTGTTTTCGAGAATATGGTCATATTATTGCCAACTTAGGGCAGGCCTACACTAGAAGCACTACATCGGCACTGCTGTAGCATGTCTGATGAAGATGCTATATGCCGATGGGAGAACACTCTCCCGTCAGCGTAATTACTCAACTTCCTCAAGAGATGAAAGCTATGTTGGCGGGAGAGCGTTTCCTGCTGTCATAATGCCGTAGACACCTCTTAGGTTGCTGTAACTTGCGTCACTCGGGGTGTCTTTTTCACACTCCTGAGCAACGTAAATTAGATCAATTTAAGTGGTAGTGTAGACCTGCCCTCAGACTAAGGCCAAAAATTTCAGAGGTATTCACTAATTTTAGTTAGTTGCACAGCTGTAGATCCTCAACACCCCTGAAAAGAAAGCAAAACATGCATCAAATAGGTCAGCCAAAACTTGAGGAACACAAATAAGTAAGTCACAGTTTAGGACAACTGCACCTGTATTTCCCCTTGGTGGTTTAGCAAAAGCACCCACTCTTGGTGTCCAGCTCCCCAGATGTTGCCTCTCTTTGGTGGAGACCTGCATTTCTCTGCCTTCTCATCAGGATATTTCTAGGGTGTGCAGTTCCTTGCCTTCACTGTATTTTGCAGCACAGAGAGGTTGCCCAGGATACTTGCATGCTTTCTATTCAGAGACTGATTGCAGTATAATTGCTTCAGAGGTAAGTTCTCTCACAGCTTTTTCTATGTAAGCTTGCTTTATTCATAAGATAAAAAGCATTACAGAAAAAACATTAAAAACAATAAAATAACTTACATGCATGCTAATACATTTACCAGAATTAATCCTCCAGTCCTAACAAGGATTCTGGAGAATAAGTCTCTCAGCCCTCATCATTAGGGAAGTCCTTGTGATTACCAATTCAGCACAGTTTCAAAGAACAAAACCCGAGTCTTATGAAACCCCAGTAGGCCAAGTTCTTCCAATCCTTCCCAAAGGGTTGGGGTGCTCTGTGGACCAGAGGTCATGTCTGCTAGCTGGATTAGGAAGAGGGCCCTTAGCCAGTCCAAACATAGATAGATCATTTATCCAAAAATCCTTCCTTTGTCTTTCTTGGTCCCTGGAGAAGCCAGTTTGAGTATATGTGTATCTCCTCCCAGGGGAGTGGCTCCAAAGGTTTATAACTGGAGGAATTATATTAGTGTATATCCTTCTTTTCCTGGAGAAACCCCCTTAATCTTAGAAATTCACATTGTTTCAAAAGGTCCTTTGCAGATCCTTACAATCTCTTCCAGAGATTGCATTAACCTTGTCTTCCTGCTAAAGAAATTTCATACCATCCTCCAATAGTACATAAACATTTACATTTTTGATACATTGAAATGCAGAGGTGTTAAAGCTACTTCAGCAAAGTTTAACTTAACTCAGTAAAGTTCATTCAAGATATTGTTCGTCTGTCACAAGTGAATATCTGAAATTCTGGCTTTGCATGTGTTGACTTCGGGTTTGGAAGCCCATTTTGCTTCCTGGTAAAGGAACTGTTGTTATTTTTATATAGGGTGTTTTCCCTGTGAATGAAAGACTGTGGGGTTTTGGTTGGGTCTGGTGGAGATGAGAGGGTTTTCTCCTTTCCCTTCCTGTCTACATATAATACACAAGTCAAATTTAATTTGCCTGGGAACACAGGGTACTGAAATGCTGTTCTACTAATTATCTTTTATTACAGTTAGGACTTTCTGTGCTTTATATGAGCATTTGTATGAGTTCTGTTCACCCTCTTTAGTATATATTATAGGTAGGGTTTTTTGTGTTAAAAGCAATACAGTAATAAAATAAGTTACTTTCCATGTATTTTAGCTATGTAAGCACTTTCTTGCTTGGCATCTCTTTTGATGTGAGTGAGCTTTAATGGTCTGATCAATGACAGTGCCAAGTCTGCTCTTTGAATTTTTTACAGGGCTTCAGACTGTACTGTTGGGCCAACTGCCAAGAGTATTCACGGTATTGCCATAGTTCCAAAACTTATTGAACTTTCATAAGATGTGATGAGGTTTTGGCAGTGCTGCTTAATACCAAAATATGAAGATCAATAAAATGTGGGAAAGATACTTAAATACCGAGTTTAATTACTGCTGCTTCTTACACTTTTTCTTTTTAATGACTTTAGTGCTCCTGGGAAGTGCTTTATTGACAGCCCTGGAGCCTGAAATCTTTTATTTAGCCGTTGACAAAGTACAGCATAGAGGGCAGAAGTGCAGCTTTCCCAGATTACCCCACCAATGTATGTCACATCTGACTTAAAGGAACTATCTGTAGGCATGAGAGAGTAGCTCAGTCTCTGTGACCATTTATTTATTATTGTTAGTTAATTATTAGGTAGTTCACAAAGTGTAAGATATGCTTTAAAGAGAAACAGAAGATATGGTCTGTGCCCTAAAGAGATTACAGTATAAACAAAGATGTGACAAGTAAAGACTAAAAGAAAAGGATTGATATGTGGAGAGGAGGACAAGAGTTACAAT